>CM066334.1:9097500-9452500 GCA_033807585.1 Hydrophis major
ATGGGCAATTTAGACATTGGCAGCATTTCAAGGGAGATCAAGGTGGGTGCTTATCAGCCTTATCTGTGGCAGACTTCTGTTGAACTATTCATAAACTGTTTAGGGCTCATTATGGGCTGTGAATGCATATAAAAACAAGATTTTTGGGAACAGCGTGTGATTGTTATTGCCTCAGGAAGCCTTGGTCAGAATAGTGACCAAATTGCTCCTTAGGGATAACTACTCCCAGTTGAAGAACCACCACTTTAGAGCAGGGGTCTCCAACCTTGGCAACTTTAAGACTTGTAGAGGCTGGCTGAGAAACTCTGCGAGTTGAAGTCCACAAGTCTTAAAGTTGTCAAGGTTGGAGAGCTCTGCTTTAGAAGACTAGCAACGAAGCTCCAATGACACCCTGGCTTGAAAGCACAAACTGTTTGGGTCAAGTTGGGATATATGATTTTAATTTGGAGCAGAGAAGGTGTGTATTGCACTAATCCAGCGAACAGTAGATGGAATATACATTTTAATAGATCTGAATATACCAGCAGACCGAGGACCGTTTCAGCAGGAGTCACCTCCTCTTCCTGTCATTAAAATGCCCCGAAAATGGATTATTTCACTTTGCTTCCAAAATGTAATCTCAAAGACAGACTGTACATTTCCCCCAAACCAGCTAATATTTCTGAATCGTTCCTGACTGATGTCATCAGGCTTTGGGGATCAGCTAGCAAGCAAAATTAGGCCTGGCAAGACTTACGAGGCTTTGGTTTTATAGAACCAGACTGTTAAAATAACACAAATGACCCACGGGTAGGTTTCCTTCTGCTGTAAAATAGCACTCTGGAGCTTGGCTGATCCTGGCCCACCAGAGGCTGGGTTGGTTGATGAGAGGAAAGCTCCTGCATCCAGGCGTGTTGATTATTCAGCACTCAGGAGCTGGAAGCGGAACCGAGAGGTCGCTCCGCCAGAGCTTAGCACCGCATGGACGTGATCAAAAGTCTTGGGTGCCCAACTCTCACTTCTCCTGCTTTTCGTGGCTGAAAAAACTCCATCCAGCTCCAAAGCATTTGGAGAGCCCCACCTTGAGGGAATCCACATTAAAGAATGGCTAGAAAATGCCAACCAACCAGAATGGAAAGTCGCTGCCAGTTCTCTCTAGAATGGCAACCTGAGAACTTCTGACTTGCCAGCTGAAGATCCTTCTAGCTGGAGAGTGAACTGGACTGTCTATACAAAGGTTAACCGAATAACAGAGTTGGAAGGCACCTTGGAGGTCTTCTAGTCCACCCCCCCCCCCCGATCAAGCAGGAGACCCTATATAGACCATTACAGACAAGGGGCTGTCCAGTCTCTTCCTAAGGGCCTCCAGTGATGGAGTAGCCACAACCTCTGGAGGCAAGCAGTTCCACCGGTTAATTGTTCTCATTATGAGGACATTTCCTCTTAGTTCCACATTACTTCTCTTCTTGATTGGTTTCCATCTGTTGTTTCTTGTCCTGCCTTCTGGTGCTTTGGAAAATAGGTTGACCCCCTTGCCTTTGTGGCAGGCCATCAAATATGTTGCCTACAGTTTGACTTAAGTAGAGTTTATAAAATATTCTGCTTTAATGTACTACCAATCGATGATGTTTCCACCTTCAAGTGCATCAATACAAGAGCACACAACAGTAACAAACTCAATGTAAACCAATCCAAACTTGATTGCAGAAAGTACTACTTCAGCAACAGAGCGGTCAGGTACACACTACCTGACTTTGTTGTTACATTCTCAAACCCCCACTCCTTTACCCTTAAAACTATCCACTATTGAACCTCACCTCCTTCCTAAGTGGTATATAAGGGGGCGTGCATAAGTGCACAATCATGCCTACCATCCCTGTCCGATTGTCCCCATTTATTCATACCTATTTCCTGTATTTATACTTATGTTTAATATTTTGAAAGCTATTGACAAATAAATGAATAAAAATAAATACTGGAACACTGCTATCATGTCATCCCTAGTCCTTCTTTTCACTAGACTGGACTAACCATGCCCAGTTCCTGCAACCATTCTTCATATGTTTTAGCCTCCAGCCCTCTAATCTTCTTTGACCATCTTTTTTATAATATGGTGACCAAAACTAGATGCTGTATTCCAAGGGTGGTTGTCTATTTACATGATGTTCCACCATGAAACCCCTGTCCCTTCTCTGAGCCTTTCCCCACTGGAGACCCTTCGGGGACCCCAATCCTTGCTCTACTGACATAATATTTTGCTGGGATCATGCTAGACTTTCCTGGCTGTCTAACAGAAACCTATTGATGAAGAGAGAGAATTTGTTTATTGATTGCCATGGGTATTCCACCCTTCTTCGAAGATACAGAGACCACCCCAAGAGTCTATCATGGATTACTCAGGGCTGATCTGAATATCAGGACTCCCTCCAGAAATGTCTGTGGGCCTGCCGTAACCCTTAGACATCATAGACTCAGGGATGGGTTAAGCCAGAAAGACAGATAGGTTTCTGATCAAAAAAGACTTGGCAAAAACATGTTCCAAACCATGAGACAATATGAGAATGAGATCAAGCCAGCCTTGCATTTCAAGGTCATTCTGACGTAAGCTGTTAGTGGAAAGGAGACAAAAATCACGTGAAAGGGCTGTCTGGCACAGCAACCCAACAGGAGAGGCACAGACTTCAACGGAGAGTTAAGACTGAAGGAAGAACAAAGCAGCCTGCCTTCCACTGCAGATTTGTAGATTGTGTGGGTCAGAAGGAGGGCTGGGAAGACATCTGCAAACCCCTCACATCCTGGACACAAACTGTTCCAACTCCTTCCCTGCATTGTGTGCCAGGACTAAACACAAGGACAGTTTCCCCCCCTCATGCCATCACTCGGCTGAATACCTAATTCTCCCAGTTCTGTCTAATGCTTATGTGCATTTACCATTTAGTATGGCTATAGCTATTATTGTTTAGCTGTTGTTGTTGTTGTTGTTGTTATTCTTATCATTATTTTTTATTATTATTTAGAAGAGAGTCAAGCTATTCCCCAAAGCCCCTGAGGGCAGGACAAGAAGCAACGGGTGGAAACTGATCCAGGAGAGAGGCAGCCTAGAACTAAAGAGACAGTCAGAACAATTAATAATTGGAAAGGGTTGTCTTGAGAAGTTGTGGATGCTCCAATGCTGGAAGTTTTAAAAGAGATGTTGGATAACCATTTGCCTGAAGTGGTGTAGGGTTTCCTGCCTAGGCAGGGGGTTAGACTAGAAGACCTCCGAGGTCCCTTCCAACTCTGTTCTACTCTACTCTATTCTTAATTCTATTCTATTCTTCTTATCTTCCTTATTCCCCCTTTATTGATATTATTATTATTACTATTACTACTATTATTATTCTCTTGCTTTGCATGGAGACAAATCCCTTGTGTGTCTTAGTTATTCTTTGTTGAGTGATTTCATTTCCAAGAGGAAAATGAATTTAATACAATTATAGAAAAGAAGGCCATTTAAGTCCAGTCCTTCAGCATCTCTTCAGTATATGTCTATATCTTTAGGCGTTTGTTGTCCTAGGCATATCGCTTGCTGCAGTAGAAAAAAATTCTGTTTATCCTTGTTTAATGTTCTTTTCTCTAGGCTAAAATGTATGCAATTTATTTTGTTTTAGTTGATTTATTCCCCCTGGTAGGTCTCCTTAAATTGTTTCCACCCTAGGAATGTTCTTCTTGAACCCCTTTGGCACCCAAACTAAACAAAGGGGAGAATCCAAAGGAGAAATTATGCCCCAGTCCAATTCTTTGCAAAATTCTCCATGCTTGGAGCCAGAAGCGATGCAAAGTCTATGGAGTTCTCAAATCACAAATTCAGAATGTAATCCAGGAGGGGAGCCAGAGAATTGTTTTCAATTAAAGGCATAATGAAACAGCAGTAGAACACATTAATTCTAGCTTAAAAAAATGGTTTATTAATGAACAGCTTTAATCTTGTTGCCATTGAACGCAATGTTTCAAAACATTTTCTACCACTGACTACTTAGCCTGGGTAATTATTTTTAGAACATTTTTTTCTGAATTGTCAGAAATGACCCCACCGTGATACTGTACCACATTTCTTATGGAACAAAGTTGTTCAAGTTGCCAGATGTTTGAAAGTAACTCTACACAATTTCGGAAAAAAAACAAAAAAACCACAATTTCGGATCATTCCCATCACTGGTGTTCCTCTTGCTTGCTTGCTTGCTCTCACTTGCTCTCTATCCGGGGTCTCCAAAAACCTTGGCAACTTAACTGGCATGGCTGGGCAGAGGAATTCTGGGAGTTGAAGTCCACAAGTCATAAAGTTGCCAAGGTTGGAGACCCCTGTTCTACTCCAATCCATGCCCAAGGCAGAAGTCCTTATGTTGTCCTGGACAAATGGTTAGACAGAAGGACACCAATACTCTGCTAAACAAAGAATTCCCTCAACACTGTCCAACTATTTACAAAGTCTGCACTACAATTACTATTAAACTTCTCATCACTCCTTATCACCCATCCCCTCCCACTTGTGATTGTATGACAGTAACTTTGTCGCTTGTATCCTTACGGTCTATATTGACTGTTTCCTAGTATGTTTTTTGCTTATTGTACCCTACGACTCTCATTAAGTATTGCACCTTATGATTCTTGACCCTTGATGAATGCATCTTTTCTTTTATGTACGCTGAGAGCATTTGCACCAAGATAAATTCCTTGTGTGGCCAATCACACTTGGCCAATAAAAGAATTCTAATTCTAATTCTATTTTGTTCTATGGTTATCCAGTCTATTTTTGAAAGCCTCCAGTGATGGAGCACCCCCAACTTCTGAAGGCCAGCTATTCCATTGGTTAATCGCCCTCACTGTCAAGAAATTTCTCCTTAGTTCCCAGTTGGCTCTCTCGTTAACAGATTTCCTCCCATTGCTCCTTGTCCTGGCCTTTGGTGTTTTGGAGAATGAGTTGATGCCTCATCTCTTTGGCCATCCTTCAAGTACTGGAAGACAGTTATCATGCCCCCCCCCCATCCTTCTCTTCATTAGAGCTAGATATACCTAGTTCTCTTAACAAATACATTGTATGCTTTAGCCGGAAGACCTATTACTAGCTTTATTGTTCTTCTCTATTGTTCTTTCTAGGGAGTAGTATGATACTCATCCTTGCCCTGATGAATGAATGTCATTTGTTCATTTTGTTCATTCACAATATTGAATCCTGCCTTTCTAGCTTCTCCTGCTGCTGCACCAATTCCCAAGCTACGAAATTAGCCAACCTTGGCAACAATGACAATGTAGGAGATGACCAGGCTGAGCCAGAGGGAGGGGTCAAATACATCATCAGTCTTGAGTTTCTTCACCCTCACAGGAGATCTAAGTCCAGCCCACCTTGAATTCCCTTGAGTCTTATCTACCGCCAACTCACTTTGATTGCTAGTAAATCAGATACCTGTAAATAACATTAGCATAGAAGAAACATATTTTAATTTGAATTGCCTGGACTCCTGATTTCCTGTATGTGAGAGATCGCTAAGTCTGGATTAGTGCAACAGCAGTCTAAGAAGACCAACAGGTGCATGCAGGAACACGAGGCCAGCTTCTGCACACAACAGACCTTGGCTGCATGTTCTGCTGGCTCTGGTTGCTATCAAGATGTGCACAAACTAACTTCAGAGGTGAGGGTGGGTTGGTCCTAAATGCCTGGAGGATTTATGCCTATCCTTTCCAACTCAATGGAAAGTTGGAAAGGAATAATATGAAAAGGGTCTGGACTTTCTCAGTCTGTCTCTCAGTGGAATAACTCTGGAAACCTCGCAGAAGAGGATTAAAAATTCACTGCAGTAGAAGAAACCAGTTGAAGAAAGACAGAAAAAAAATGACTCCAGTGGATAATAGCCAGAGCACTTAAGACTTATATACCACTTACAGTGCTTCTCTAAGCAGTTTACAGAGTCAGCCTCTTGCCCCCCAACAATCTGGGTCCTCATTTTACCAACCTTGGAAGGATGGAAGGCGGAGTCAACCTTGGGCCCCATCAGGATTGAACTCCAGTGTCAAAACTGACCCACACTTTCACTTATATTCTGCTTTGCTCGCAGTTTGACAAAGAAAAGAGAGGGGGTGGTGGTGGAATGGAATGCAAGGATGTGTGCCAATTCAGTAAAGTTTTATACTCTTGGTAAAATAACGCCCCAGGACTTTCTTTGGTGGCGCAGAGGTTAGAGTGCAGTACTGCAGTCTACTTCTGCTGACTGCCGGCTACTTGCAATTTGGCAGATCGAATCTCACCAGGCTCCAAGGTGACTCAGACTTCCATCCTTCCAAGGTGAGTAAAATGAGGACCCAGATAGTTGGGGACAAAGAGGCTGAATGTAAACTGCTTAGAGAGGGTTGTACAGCACTATAAAGCAGTATATAAGTCTAAGTGCTATTGCTATTCTTTTTCTGGAGTCGCCAACTAGACAGTTTACATTCAGGCTGTGGGCAGAGTTAGCCTGCAATACTGCATTCTAACCAGCAGGGCTCCCAGTTGGAAGAGGCAACTGGGTAATAACTCAAAAGGTGTGTCAAGGTGATAATTTAAGAGCTGACCACCTGATGCAACAAGGAGAATGAGTCAGCAGGGTCTTTGGCTGTTATCCCTTTAAGAGCCTGTGTAATAAGAGGAGGCCCTGCTGGAGTGTTGGTTAGTTCGTTGCATTTCTTCCCTGCTGTAATTGCTGTTTGTTTAGTTACTGCTTATAATATTCCTATATTCCTATTGTAGATAAAAACCACTTTTTGATACAAACCAATGTTGACTGTACTTGCTCCTGGGTTGATACCTGGGTTCATACATGCCCCTTCCCCCCAAATTCCCAGCACACACATACCTACAACCAACACAAAGAGAAACCCCGACACACAGATGCAGTACATCATTTCATTGCACAGAAGATGCTTCCTATATTAACTATTGGCATCAGCTGAAGCTGGATGAAGGCAAGGAACATTTCTGGACAAGGGAAGCATTTAGCATTTGGAGAGGGTGTTTCACAGTAGGGACTCTCCCCAGTCATCTGAGTAGGTTTGTGGGTTGTCAAATGGCTGGACAGTCCCAGCAAACCAGGAGAGAGGGCAGGGGGCTTCTAGCAATTCCTCCACCTTCGCTACTTTCCAAACCCACCAACTTAATTTTGCCTTTTTTTCAAAGCAGATGGGCACAACTCTCCAAAGGCAGCACGGGAAATAAATGTAATACTAGAAGTTGGAATGTTGCTTTGCAGAAGGCCGATTTGCAAAATCTAAAAACAAGTTTAATTATGAATATTTTTGAAAATTAAAGTCAGGTGGATAGAGAATCTGTTGGGGATCAAGACAGCTGTCTCCCACCACATTCACTCCAAACTCCTTGCATAAATATCTGCTAAAGCAATATTGATTTTTTTGGGGGGGGGCTCAACAAGTCTAAATTTTGCCTAGGACACTTCAGTTGCCTAAACTAGGCTAAAACACTTCTACCCTTTTCTTGAGATCTTTGCCAAATTCTTTTAATTTTTAAAAATATTGATAATGTGCTGCATGTTTGATTTCAAAAGAGCTGATGTCCCTGGCAAGAAAGAAAGAAAGAAAGAAAGAAAGAAAGAAAGAAAGAAAGAAAGAAAGAAAGAAAGAAAGAAAGAAAGAAAGAAAGAAAGAAAGAAAGAAAGAAAGAAAGAAAGAAAGAAAGAAAGAAAGAAAGAAAGAAAGAAAGAAAGAAACTCAGATAAATCTGTAGATATTGGAACTCGAGCATGACCTCAAATATAGTTCATCTTTCAGAGAATTTAAAATGGCCAAAAGCATCACTTATCTAGCAGGTTTCCAGCTGGAGAAATAAGGGGGGGGGAGCAATTTTGGCATTCCAGAGAATATAAATTCATGTTTTTAATGATGCATTTAGTAGTAGCTTTCTTGATGCCTGTAAAAACAGGGCAGACTCCAAAAGTGTTTTTATATTTTTACTGTAATAAATGTAGTTTTCAGCAAAGTGCCTATATTAAAGATGTATGCTCTTCAGAAACACTTGTCATTGGCACGGGGGAAATTTGCTTCAAACCTCCCACAAATAATACCTGCTTCTACCCAGCCCGAAGGGTGTGGGGTGGAGTGGATGGGATATAAAAACCAAGTTTGAAACTCTGGCTCTTTTTTAGATGCATTGGACACGTTTAGATTCTCCCCACCCCTGTGGATGTGCTTCTCCCTCCCATTATTCATCCATGAAGGGTCACTGTAGCAGCAGCCAAAAAAAGCTAATACAATCCTTGGTTATATAAACAGAGGCATCGAACCAAACTCATGCGAAGCATTAGTACTGTTTTATAAATCCTTAGTAAGGCCACACCTGGAATCCTGAATCCAGTTTTGGTCACCACATTACATTACATTATTTGGGTTTGGCTAGTCTAAAGAAAAGAAGATTGAGGGGTGACATGATTGCAGTCTTCCAGTATTTGAGTGGCTGCCACAAAGAAGAGGGGGGTCAAATTATTCTCCAAAGCACCAGACAGGGCAGGACAAGAAACAATGGTTGGAAACTAATCAAAGAGAGAAGCAACTTTGAATTAAGGAGAAACTTCCTAATAGTGAGAATAATTAACCAGTGAAAGCTCTGCTTCCAGAAACAGGTGCTTTATCACTGGATGTTTTTAAGAAGAAACTAGACAGTAACTAACTTGTCTGAAATGTCACAGGATCTCTTGCTTGAACCAGGGGCTGGACTAGAAGACCTCCAAGGTCCCTTGCAGCTCTATTGATTGACTGAGAAGTATGAAGCAGAGCAGTTAGGTAAATACCAGCTTTGCCCTAGAAGGGAGGAACAGGTGAGAAAGAAATTCAAGATGGCCCTTTCTTGATTCTCTTCAGTATAAGAACAGGGAGAGAAAATCTGCCAGGTTTTCAAAGACTTTTCTGGTATTGTTTTCTGGACTCTATTTCCTGACTTGTCCTTCATGAAGGACTGATATCTACCTTTGATATGCTGTACTTATGTACTTTTATCATCTGTTAGTTTAAATATCAGCTCTTTGTATATTATTATTACATGTGAATAAATTAAGTTAGATTCACCGAAAGAAAGTTAATAATTGAAGTCTTAACCAGGGACTTAAGAATTATTAAGTCTAAAAATATAGATAGTTCAAAGCAGGATAAGGTTGTTGTTTTTTTGTAAAATTACGGTGTTTGGGTACAATAATTTCAGCAGTTCCAGTTATCAAGGGAATCATTTACGGTAAGTATTACCCTGAGGGTTCCAATCACAACTGGTATAACAATGGGTTTCTTTTTCATAGGTGTTCAACTTTGATCCTGGTATTTTGAATTTTTTTTTTTTTTCAATCCTAGCATTGCCCGGAATAATAACAGTAATGAACTGGAATTACTTCTTTTCAATAATTGTTGTATTATCTATTTTAATTTTAATTCCCATAAGATCTTAACCCGTTCATTTTCCCCAAATTTTGTTCATCGTGATGGTCCCAGTAGCTTTTACTGTATCCAAATCCAAACCTCTCGCAAAGTTTCCTATCAATAAATTTGATAACTCGGTCAATTTACTAACTCAGCATAGACTGTAGTCAGTCTGTGAAATGTTACTGCATTCACTGATCAATAATTTGTTAATAATTTCCTCCTTTTCACTACAAAGGCGGCATTTATTGTTGCTTGCTACGCATTGGATTTTTGCCTTCATGAAAATAGTTGGCAAAGCTTGTTGTTGAACTGCTAAAAATAAAACCTTTCTTTAAGAAAAAAAAGCACTCCTGATCTTAACCAACTCCATGTGGGCTGATGAAGGTCTTTTCATTAAGGTTATGGAAAGTGGCTTCCCATTTTGGTCCAATATTACAAGAGATGTTTTTCTACCTCTCTGCCAAGGTTGGAGGCAGGGAAACTGCCTCTAAGTCCCCCAGAGAGCTTCCGCAGATGATCCTCGGCAGGAGTGGGATTCAATGGGCGTGGCTTGGTGGGCGAGGCGGAGAATAGATGGGGGCGGGGCCAGTCAAGAAGTAGTATTTGCCGGTTCTCCAAACTACTCAAAATTTCTGCTACCGGTTCTCCAGAACCTCAGTACCACCTCTGATCCTAGGTCCCTCTCACCTTGTGCAGCACCTGCACTATTTTCCTACCTGGGAAGAAAAATGGTTTGGGAGGAAAGACCCAGGAAATTTGAGGAGGGGGCACGAACCTGGGTCTTCCCATTCCTGGCCCAGTCCTTTCCCTCTACACTATCCTGGTTCTGCTGCCTCCTCGATTCTTGACCCACATACTGCAGAGATGAGCTGTCCAGCCTTTTTCACCGCTGGGCTTTAGCTTTGGCTGCCGGAGGCCCCGCTCCAAAAAGGAGAGGAGCCAGGAGAAAGAAACACAGGAATCCAGGACTGGAAGCCAGAGCAAATTTTCACTTGAGTAAATGTGATGGCACTCCCGTTAATTAAATACAATCACGTAGAACATTCTCTGTGGCTGACATATTTGCTCTGCTTTTATTAAAATTGCTGTTTGTTGGCTTCCTTCAGAAACCATGCTGGCTTCCTGAGCCTTTGAAATTTGCACCCTTGCTGTAACATAACCAAATGCAACAGTCATGAATTCAGCAGCATGGCAGGACCTCTCTCTCTGTCTCTCTCTGTGTCCTTTTCTGACTCTCTCTGTCTCTGTCTCTCTATCTCTCTATCTGTCCGTCTCTCTGTGTTGCTCTCTGTCTGTCTCTGTCTGTCTTTCTCTGTCTCTGTCTCTGTCTCTCTCTGTGTCCTTTTCTGACTCTCTCTCTCTCTCTCTGTGTTGGTCTCTGTCTGTCTCTGTCTGTCTTTCTCTCTCTCTCTCTGTCTCTCTCTCTTCCCAGGACACGGGTCCTTTTCCATCATTCAGTGCAGGTTTAAATAGATTTTTCTCTTTTATTTTGTATAGGTGGAAAACTAGGGAATACCTCAGACCAGTTACTTTGGGGGAGGAGGGGTAGCCTTGTTTTGCCATCAGATTAATGGTAGTTTGCCTAACTAACCCTGCTGAATATTAGAAGGAGGGATTGCTGGGCCTTAAGGAAACATTGGCCAGCCACTCAGTTGTTCAATTTCATCATTGCTGGGCCATCCTGAAATAGTCTGAAACTCTGCTCCCCAGTGCATTTTAATCAATTTGTGTCCACAGAAAAACTTACCATGGTTAGAACAGTATTTCTAACAGTATAAGAGCCGTGGTGGCGCAGTGGTTAGAGTGCAGTACTGTAGGCTCCTTCTGCTGACTGCTGGCTGCCTGTGATTTGGCAGTTCAAATCTCACCAGGCTCAAGGTTGACTCAGCCTTCCATCCTTCTGAGGTGGACTCAGATTGTTGGGGACAATAGGCTGACTTTGTAAACAGCTTAGAGAAGGCTGTAAAAGCACTACGAAGCGGTATATAAGTTTAAGTGCTATTGCTATTTTCCTCCTTCCCTCCCATCCTTTCTCCCATGTGGCACAGGTGTTAGAATGCATATGGCAGGCTAATTCTGCCAACTGCCAGCAGTTCAATCCTGGCTCAGCCTCCTGTCTTTCCAAGGTGGGTAAAATGAGGACCCAGATGGTTGGGAGCAAGAGGCTGACTTTGTAAACTGCTTAGAGAGGGTGGCAAAGCACCATGAAGCAGTGTTTAAGTTTATAAGCACTCCTCCGAATTTCCCTGGTCACTTGTCTTCCCTGGTCTGACCAGACTCAAATTTCCCTGACTTGACCTACTCTCCTACAAAAGCATAACTCCCATTATCCCCATCCAGGATGGCCCACCGCCGGGGAATTGCAACAGGGAGCCTAAACACATCTGGACATCTTCATGGAAGGAAGACCATGGTGGTCCCTTGCCCAGCTCTTCCCCCCCCCCGTAATAAATCAAAGAGGTGGGGCCCTTGGGATGCCTTTCCTTCATGTTTCTCTCCAGGCGTTGCCAAAGCAATGATCCACACAATTGCCTGACTCCAGGTTCCCCTGTAAAAGCGTTGACACTTTTCTCTCCAACCTGAAATCAGAGTTTCCACCAGCCTCTGGAACAGCTGTCAAGATCATCAGGCCAAGAAAAATTGCCTGGGGGGAGGGGGGTGTCTCTGGGCACACAGGGAAACGGGTGGAGAGCTAAGGAGGCCCATGTTCCATTCCCTGCGACCTCCCCTTTTCCCACCAGGCAGTCGGAGGAGAGAAGCCAGGAGGATGACAGGATGTGAAGGAAAGGAAGTGAGACCAGCGTGGAGAGGCAAGGGGGCTCTTTTGGACGAGCAGCAGACAAACTATAGTTTACTGGGATGCTTTAAGCACTCTTTATCTTATGGCTTAGCACCCCTGTTGTCCCACTGGGCTGCTTCGGAGGCATCAAAAGGAGTTTGAAAAGGAAGAGTTTCCTGAACTTTCACAAATTTGAAAGTACTGACTCCCTTGTTTTACGTATGCTGGTTTGCCTGAACTCACAGAAGTTGAGATTCCTTTTAACAGTAGGCGGTGGCTCAGCGGCTAAGACGCTGAGCTTGACAATCAGGAAGATCGGCAGTTTGACGGTTCGAATCCCTGACACCGTGTAATGGAGTGAGCTCCCATTCCTTGTCCCAGCTTCTGCCAACCAAGCAGTTTGAAAGCATGTAAAAAATGCAAGTAGGAAAATAGGGACCACTTTGGCGGGAAAGGAATGGCGTTCCATGCGCCTTTGGCATTTAGTTATGTCAGCCACATGACCACAGAGACGTCTTTGGACAGCGCTGGCTCTTCGGCTTTGTAACGGAGATGAGCAGCGCCCCCTAGAGCCAGGAACGACTAGCATGGATGTGTGAGGGGAACTTTTACCATTTTACCTTTAATTTATCATGGGAACTGAAGTTTGAGTTCACCTCTTCTCGGGAGAGGAGCAAGAGAAGAACTTCTGATGCCCTTGGGGACTAATGCACACATATGGAATTCTAGCGACGTATCATGGGCACGTTCACAAAATGGTTGCCAGTTGCAAAAAAACCACCAGATCATCCAATTTAAGCTTCTTGAAGAGGTCTCCCCACAGCTTCTATTTTTCTAAACAGAGGGTCCCACTTCCAAAGAAAGGCTCATTTTTAAAAATGTTCTGGGAATATTTGTGAGCTCATCTGGGACCCTGAAATATTCTGGAAAATAAGGATGGTACTGAAAACGCGGCCTATGCAGCACTCCAACTTCTTTTTAACATCAACATTTCTCCTTCAAATGTGTTGAGTGGAGTAGGGAACCTGATGAAAGTCACAGGGCCGTGTTTCTCAACTTTAGCACGCTGGGAAAATCTGGGAGCTGAAGTCAATGTATCTTCAAGCTGCCAAAGTTTGAGTCCCTGGCACAGGAGAAAGTTGTAGGTTGTTAGGAGCTTGAGGGGTGCTGGACCTCAAGTCTGCCAAATACCCAACAAGAGAAGAGGCTAACTACATGAAGATGGCGTTTTGATCCCCAGCACATGACATCAGTTTATGGATGTGATTCATCCCCCATCCTGAGAGGACAGAGTCCAACCTTTAAGGTTTTGGGGTGAGGCAGGTTGTGGATCTTTAGTCTCCAGCACCGATTCCCGTGTAAGAAGACCTTGGGATGAAATGGCTCCAGGGGAGGGGTTCTATTTCAGAACATATATTCTTAATTTCTTGCAGCAGGTTGTAGAGCATTTATCTTTGCATGTTGGATATTCCCTTCATATGTAAACAGTTCTGGGCCTAAATAAACAGAAACCTCAGCAGAAGTCAAAAGATTTTCAGGACTTTGCCAGTTGCCTTCGGCTCCAAGTATCCTCTGGCACCATCGGATGAAGGAGATCGGGGGGAGGAAAGAAATCCACTGAAGTCCCTGAATCCCTGAAGGATCTCTTTGGGCAGCTCAGGGAACTGTCCACTTTCTGCATTCTTTCCTGTGTCGCTTGAAGCCAAAGATCTCCAGGAGAGGAGATGCAGATGATTTGAAAGCCCACACCAGGGGACATTCCACAAAATGGTTTGGTTTCCAGCATGTAATGAAACCCAGCCCTGCTCGAACCGGACAGGTGGGCTAGCTCACAGCAAAATCCCTGGCCAATGGTGAGGCCTCAAAGTCTTAGTGTCCTTTTCCATCCTTGGTGAAGAGACCTCTGGCTTTGGGAGAGGCCTTTTCTGTGGCAGGAGCCCTGAAGCAGAACCCAGCTCGGTTTGTGTGACATGTTTCAGCTTCCAGCTTTCCATTCTGATTTAAACCAGGGATCTCCAACCTTGGCCACTTTAAGACATGTGGACTTCAACTCTCAGCTTTGCTGGATGAGGAACTCCGGGAGTTGAAGTCCACATGTCTTAAAGTGGCCAAGTTCGGAGTCAACAATTGGCTTAAAGTCAACAATTAATCAGTAGAATGGCCTGCCTTTGGAATCTGTGGGCGCTCCATCGCTGGTGCATTTTAAGAAGAGTCTGGACAGCCGTTTGTCCAGAAAGGTGTCGGGCAGAAGTAGTCCAACCTTAGCAACTTTATGACCTGAAGACTTCAACTCCCATAATTCCTCAGCCAGCCATCTAGGAGTTGAAGTGCACAACTTTTAACGCTCCTGGTGGAGGGTCTCCTCCTTGAGCAGTGGGGTTGAACTAGAAGATCCCTTCCCCAAGACCCCTTCCAACTCTGTTTTACTGTTATTGTGTTCGGGCAAGGGTCTTCAAACTTGACGGCTCTAAGACTTGTGGACTTCAACTCCCAGAATTCCTGAGCTAACATGACTGGAGGAGGAATTCTGGGACTTGAAGTCCACAAGTCTTAGAGCTGTCAAGTTTGAAGACCTCCTGTGTTAGGGCAAGGCAGAGAGAGGTGATCAGTGGAGTTTGAGATGTGTTGAAAATAGAGCCCGATATCTTAAAGCAAATTCAGAGACATTCAGCAATAGATTTCAGAGGGACTCAACTCAGGACAAATAATATGGAGAACAGAAGCAGCCACAGCGTGCACATCGGATTTGGCCAAAGAGTTTGAAACGTTTCACCTCTTCTAGTCTAGAGCCCAAGTTGGATAATTTGCAAGTTCTAAAGTTACGCCAAAGTCCTCCTTCTGAGATCTCCTCGCTGGAGAAAGGATCAGCTCAGTAAAACAGAAATGCTGGGTGGCCCTTGGGAAGAGGAGGAGGAGGGAGCCTGTTTTACCTCTCCCTGCCAAGGCCCAGATGAAAAGCAGCTCTTGAGAAGATGCTCACATTTCACTGTGGACGTTTCTCTTGAAAGGAAAATTGTTGATAAGATTTAAGGGGGGAATTTTCTTCAACCCCCTCCCGGTCCTTGGAGTTCCAAGGCTGTTCCCACTTCCCCAAGGCTTCTCTCCATTCACCCAAAGCCAGCCTGGTTAATTTCATATTTCAAGGAACTGAAGGAAAGAGGACGGCATCCAATCAGAACAAATGATTTGCTGGGAGGGGCTGGGAGACAGAAATTGGAGATTTGGTGTGCAGATCGTGCGCAGCCCCCAAGCTGGAATGATGTTCCAGGATCTTGTTTCTAAGAGGTTGCTCTTCCCATCTCCCTTCTATTTACAAAGGAAGCATAAATCAGTTCTTTAAACTACCGAAGCCATCGGGATGAGCACAAGGTCAAAAAAACCACACCCCTTAGATGGCGGCCAAGAGATGGCAATCAAACCATGTGTCACATCCTTGCAGCCAACATTTTGACTGCATGATCCCACCCTGTGGGTTCCCTTGAGAGCTGTTTCCTTATTTCAGTTAAAAACCTGAAAATAAATGGGGAAGGGGAATAATTACATACGAAATGGAATTCATTGGGCCCAAAATTTCAGCCAGCTGAAAGAATTGAAGGCCAAAGACTTTTGTAGAGGTTATAGAACGTTTCCAAAATATTGTGAGCAGTGGGATCTTATACAAGAGTTGAAACTACAAGATAAATCTGCCCTTGGCCACTGCAGTTGAGATATACATCTCATTCCTTCTCGTCTGGCTTTGCCAGACAAAACTTCCTTTTGTTTTTATCCGGGAAAGACAGGGTTCAAGAACCTTGTTTGCAAAGCCATGGGGCCCTGGCTTTGGTTGTGCCAGGCTGGGCTCCCTCATAGGGCTCGAAACACGGACAAATATTTTCTCCTGCTCCATTTGAGTCCTGGCTGGGCAGCGTTTGCGAAGTCCACTTAGAATGTACCTTGGAGTGCACCTCTTCAGCTTCACACTGAGATGGTTATGCAGAGACAAGTCCAAGAAAGGATCTGCTTTCCACCTTGGCAACAGCCAAACGATGCACCGCAGTTGGCCATCCCCATGGGTTATGGAGTTCTTGGCACTCTCTGAGCTTGATCATCGCCTTGCAGACATTTCACGAGCCAGCTAAGCAACAACATCAGTGCAAGGGAGTGTCAGGGCAGAGGTCATGGCTATGAGTTATATAGGACATTTCCAGGAAGTCTCTGTTCTGACCTAGACCTTCCCAAGGACTCCTCGTCCCGATAAAACCGCTTTTATTTAGTTTATAGTGAATTCCTCTCCAGCAAAATCCCAGCCAACAGTCTTTCAGGAGATTTCACAGCTACAGGCCTTTGTCAGCTTGGAGAGCTGCCAAGCTGATGCCTTCCAAACGCCACGCTGTAGCAGCAATGACTTGCCAAGAAGTCAGGAAGAGATCTTCACCCTCATGAATTGAACTAATTGTCTCCTGCAAACTCCACTCCCCTTTTGCTCCTCTTTCATTCCCTCTGGGAGGGGCCATTCTCCATCCCCTGTGGCTTTACTCCCAAGTCGACCCTTGCTCCTTCACTGTTCCCTTCTCCTGGCAGCTTGGCACATGCGCACATCGGGAACAGGCTCCAGCTGTTCTTCTGCCTCATTGATGTCCAACTCCAAAGGTAGCTGAAAACTGTCAGATGGCCCTGGCCCCATTTCTGCCTCCGATGCAGAGCCCTCGTCAGAGCCTTCCTCAGCCAGCAGGAGTGGCCCATATTCCTCCACAACCTCCTCACTGTCTGAATCTGCTGCCAGCTCCTCTGGCTGTTGGTGGGCCACAACAGTCTCAACATCCTTTGATGCCAGAAACTTTGAATGTAGCCATTGGAGTGCACAGCTACTCTGGGGATCTTCCCACCCGAGGTACAATGGCACTGTCGTTCCAGGTGATGGCCTGGGAAAGCGAAGGAGGGATTGAATTGCAAATAACCTAGAGAGGGTTGGACACAGTCCTTTTGTGATTGCATAGGGATTCCAAGCTTGATCCCTCCTGCTGGCCAGATTGAGTGCTTCCCAATAACAATGCTGTGATTCCCATGGTACTAACATGGGCACCCCTTAAAAATCACAACGACATCGAAGTATCGACATAACTCCTCCAGATGTCACTCAGCACAGAACAGAATTTTGTACTTTGCATCAGTCATGTAACATGAGCGGCAAGCCATTATTAGTAGACATCAATCACTTCAAAATACTCATGCCTACCCCACAGATGCCACCTGCAGATATCAAAGACAAATTGAGAAACCTAAACATTCCATATATGTCAGCTTTGTTCTACAACCCCCAGGTTCTTCTGATGAATTATAGCCCTGGCTGGCTCATCTATGAAGCTCGAAGAAGTGCCTATCATTTCACTTTGCTAAGGAATAATGAAGGAGTTTGAGAAACCTAGTTAGAGTTAGCTCACTTCTCTTAGTAGTCACAAGAATTCAGTGTCAGAAGTAAGTCAGATCCTACAGCAGCTTGAACTTCAGAGAATCTCAGCAACAACCGCTCGGTCAAGTGGGAAATGCTGTGTGATTCAAATTCAGCATCTGTTTTTTGTCCCTGAGAATAGAAGATTTTGGCTCCATCAAAGTTGAGATTCCCTTTTTTTGTTTTGTTTTAAATAAAAGAGTATTTAGATCTAACACATATGGGTGTTTTTTTGACAAATTTTTCAACTATTTAATTTTTTAACTATTCCTTCAAGATAAAATATTCAGTTGGTTAGTTTTTTTGCAATCTATGAGCTCATTTTTTATTCAGACTTTCCTTGTTTTCTTGAATTGCAAAATTCCAAGAACCCAAACTATGAAACAATATCTAATTTGAAACATATATAAATGCAACTTAAATTAATTTGGCTCCAAATCCATCCTTCTGTAAACAAGTGAACAAAGATTTCCTCCAAGGTGCCATATAAATATATAAACCCTACAAATATATTCCATGCAGGTGTTCAGGTAACATATAAATACAGGTAGTCCTCAAACGTATGACCATAACTGAGCCCAAAACTCCTGTTGCTAAGTGAAGTGGTTGTTAAGTGAGTTTTGCCCCTGCAACCATCATAACTGTGAATTATTTGCAAAGCATCTGAGTTTTGACCGTGGGGGATGGCTGCAAGTGTGAAAAATGGTTATGAGTGATTTTTTTCCCAGTGCCGTTATTACTTTGGTCATTAAATGAATTGGTTGTATGTCAAGGACTGCCTGCATTATATTTGTATAATGAAATAAAAATGCAGTACTCATGATGCAGATACTATTCCACAACCCACAGGATAAAAATGCAATTGCATTTGAAGGTAGATCTGAAGGCAAACTTCAGAAGTTGTGGGAGCTTCATCCCTGGAGGCTTTCAAGAAGAGACCGGACTGTTGGAAATGGTGTAGGGGCTCCTGCTTGGGAGGGGTCTTTTGGACCTCAGGGACCACCAAACTCATCAATCTAAATCCCGCGGACCAGAGACCCTGGGAAAATCTCCAAAAATAGTCTTCAGGAAAATTCCCCACTCTGTTTTCCTACCAACTGATCGTTCTTTATTTGGAATTGCAGCTCCGTTCTCAGGGGGAGAGAGAGAGACTTTTGGCTTTGTGCAAGGAAAACAGCAGAAGCCGCAGAAGTCTTTCTTTCTCTCCCCCAAACTCTGCCAGAAACGAGTCTTTGCTGGCGCAGCCTCTTGGAGCAGGAGGCCTTGCAGGGTCTCAAAGACTCATTCCTGGCAGAGTTTGGGGGAGAGGAAGAAAGACTTTGGCTGCTTTCCTTGCATGCAGTCCCCTCTTCTCCCTTTTCCCTCTCCCCTCACTACCTCCTGTTGTTTGCAATGCAAGCGGTGCATACCTTGTGTTCCCGTGTGGGCGGCACAGCCTGGATTAATTGCTTTGGGGGTGACATTTCTCTGCAGACCAGCAAAATTTCTCACGGACCACCAATGGTCCCCAGCCCACTGGTTGGCAACCACTGGACTAGGTGACCTACAAGGTCCCTTCCAACTCTGCTAATCTGTTAATCTGTAAAAGAAGGCATTGGCATTCCTTTTCTTTGCATGTTCTGAGTGCCTTTATTTTGCTCTCTCTCCATTGGAGAAATTCTGGCAGGGACATGACCAAAACTCTCCCTTCAAAAGAGGAGGCACCTGCCTTTCCTACACCACCAGACTAGCAAAGGAAGGAAGAGCTTCTTCTTAAAGACTCATTAATCAGAGGCTTTTCCAGGGAAGCCAGACCTGAAATCCTCGTGTTGGTGGCCTCTCCATGACCCTCCGATTCAAATTCACGGGGATTTTTTTTTCCCAGAAGCAAAAGGGTGGAATTCTAAGCCAACTTACACAGTGTGTGCTGGAGATGATGACAGAGCTGGAGATGAAGCTGAGACCATCGTTCATGCTCACTTGAAGGGCAGCTTCCCTAAAACAAGGAAGGAGGGGAGAAATGACTTGTTGGGGTGGGAAAAGACAAAGGAATGGTCTTTTGCTGGATGGAAAGGCATCCAAGGGAGAAGCCACCTGGAATTGAGAAGAAACTTGCAAACAGTGAGGACAATTAACCAAAAGTTGTGAGTGCTCCATCACTGGAGGTTCTTAAGAAGAGATTGGGCCACCATTTGTCTGAACCATTTGCTTGAGCAGGGGGCTGGACTAGAAGACCTCCAAGGTCCCTCCCAGCTCTATTCTGATTCTGAGACTCACCCTTCTTTTGAAAACACAGCACCTTCTTTGCGTCGTAGAGCTCAGTGATTACAGTGGTGGGATTCAAAAAAAGTTTTCTACCGGTTCTGTGGGCGTGGCAGGGGAAGGATGCTGCAAGATCCCCCTTCCCTCCCCACCCCACTGACCTGCTTTCCCGCTCCGTTCTCCTTTTGCAGGGCAACCAAAGAAGAACCAGCCAATCAGCTGGGACTCAA
Source organism: Hydrophis major (assembly GCA_033807585.1). Lineage (NCBI taxonomy): Eukaryota > Metazoa > Chordata > Lepidosauria > Squamata > Elapidae > Hydrophis > Hydrophis major. The sequence continues at coordinate 9,117,587 of CM066334.1, forward strand.
TGGGAGGCAGAGAAGAGATGGGATTGGTGAGGCCAGTCAGAGGTGATATTTGCTGGTTCTCCCAACTACTCAAAATGTCTGCTACCAGTTCTCCAGAACTGTTCAGGACTGGCTGAATCCCACCTCTGCTCAGATACCTTCAACTAGGTGGTCTTCAGATGACTTGGGCTTTAGCTGTGAAGAGTGGAAGTCTACCCTCATATATCTACAGGGCAACCAAGCTGGAGAAGGTGCCTTGATTTGCTGAATGACCAGAATACCAATGGAATGGGCCCCTCCATGGCAGGCAAGAGCCAATCTTTTCGATGGCGGGCTCATCGCTGCTATCAAAGCCGTTCCCGCAATGGCCAAGGATTGGGGTTTCCATCCCCATGTTCTACCCTCTGTTTTGCTTCTTGGTCACCTTGGATAGCAGAGCTATTCAGAACCGCTGCTTCCACCCCCTCCCCAAATTACTGAAATCCTCATGGACAAATCAGAAGCAAAAGGAAATTCACCAGTGAAAATTACAGCCAAAAAACCCAACAACTCTTGTGTGCATTTTCATAAACCTACATGCCAACTTCTTGTAAGACAGGCGCTGGGCAGAGTAAGTATGTGTCCTCCACTACAAAGGGTTTCTCATCTGGAAAGAGAAGCAGAGAAAGTGGTTTCAGTTTGAAGCAACTCTGAAAGGAACAATTAGGGTGTGGGAAGCTTTATAGCCAAATATATTTCATTCTTCGCACTGTTTCCATCTTCTTTTGAAACAATAACAGAATCCACTTGACTCGATAATTGACAGGATGTTGGTCTATATTTACAACCAATGGGGACAGATAGAAAAGGGGATTGGTTCACACATCAAAGCTTAACCCAAAACCTGATTAAAAATATGCCATTCTTATTTACAGGGAGAAACTTGGTTATGGTTTCAGATGATGGCCCAATTCATACACCATGCTAAAAGAAATAGCAAATTTCCACACCATAAAATGACCCAACTTTGTTTTATTCTATTCCGGCATATTGTTTGAGCTTGGCTTGTAAGTTTTTTTTTTAAATCTCTTTTTTAATATTAAATTCTATTCGCACATCATAAAAATCACAGAATGTTAAGAACTGGACATCCATTCCAACCCAATTGGTGTAGGAATCTAATAAACTTTGCCCAACAGATCATCCAAGCCATATTTGAAAATCTCTAGGGCAGGGATTCTCCAAATGTGGCAACTTTTAAGACACGCTGGCTGGGAAATTCTGGGAGTTGAAGTCCACAAGTTTCATAATTGCCAACTTTGGAGACCCCCTGCTCTAAGGCAAAACCAGGCAGACTGTTCCACTGAATCAACCACTTGTTTCTTTAGAAAACTCCTTCTCATATGCAGCCCAAATCTTTTTTCTTTTATTTTCAACCTGCTGAAACTTGTCCTGCTTTAGAATTTCACAACAACATATTTCACCCACTGAGATATTTGTAAACTACAATCATATTTCCCTTTAGCCTTCAACTGAAGCTAGGATAGGCCTTTCTGGTAGCAATTTATTTTATTAATACAATTTTGTTCAGTGTTAATTGTTAAAGTTAAATTCTGCTTTCATGGATATATTTAGTTTTGCAAGCACGCTCTCTCTTCATGGTGCTCTACTGGATCCTGAAGCCGTAGGGCTATTGTCCCATTTCTCCCAAGATTTACAGAATTGGTGCAAATGATGTGAATAACAACCCTGCTGATGGGTGCTTGTGAAGGAATGATTTACACATTGATTTACTAAAATAGTGATTGCAAACCTAGGACATGCAGGTCAAAATTGACATGCCACAGTTTGGGTGACACACCAGTGTTCACCAACACCCAGCAACAACTATTCTCAAAAGCAAGGGTCTTCAAACTTGACCACTTTATGACTTATGGACTTCAACAAGCAGAGCTGGCTGGAGAATTCTGGGAGTTGAAGTCCACAAGTTTTAAACTTGCCAAGTTGGAAGACCCTTGCTTTTGATCGCTGCAATGGTCTTAAGTGTGAAAAATGGTCCTAAGTCAGAGGGTTGTGAAAATATTTACAGACTGTTTCAACTCCTAACCTCAAAACGACGCTACAGAGCCCTGCTCACCAGAACAACTAGATACAAGGACAGTTTTTCCCCCGAAAACCATCACTCTGCTAAACAAATAATTCCCTCAACACTGTCAAACTATTTACTAAGACTGTATTACTATTCTTCTTCTCATCCTTCCTATCTCCTCTCAGTTATGACTGTATCCTTGTTGCTTGTATCTTTATGGTTTATATTGTTTATTTAATTTCCTAGTATGATTTGATTGCTTATTTAGTATTCTATGATTATCACTAAGTGTTGTATCTTATGATTCTTGATGAATGTATCTTTTCTCTTATGTACACTGAGAACTTATGCATTAAAGACAAATTCCTTGTGTGTCCAGTCACCCATGGCTAATAAAGAATTATCTCTCGCTCCTTCTCCTTCCCTCATTCCCATCAGTGGTGGGATCCAATTTTTTTTACTACTGGTTCTGTGGGCATGGCTTGGTTGGTGTGGTGTGGCTTGGTGGGCATGGCAAAGGAAGGATATACTGCAAAACCCCCTTCCCTCCCCACCCCGCTAACCTGCTTTCCAGCTCCCTTCTCCTGTGCAGGGCAACTAAAGACCCAGCCAATCAGCTGTGGGTGTGGCTTAGTGGGTGTGGTGTTCTGTGGGCATGGCTTGGTGGGCGTGGCAGAGGAAGGATGTTGCAAAATCTCCCTTCCCACCCCACCCCACTAACCGGCTTTTCAGCTCTGTTCTCCTTTTGCAGGGCAACCAAAGGAGACCCAGCCGATCAGCTGGGACTCAATGGGAGGCGGAGAAGAGATGAGGGCGGCGCCAGTCAGAGGCGGGATTTGCCGGTTCTCCCAATGACTCAAATTTTCCGCTACCGGTTCTCCAGAACTGGTTCGAACAGGTTGAATACCACCTCTGACTCCCTCCCTCCCTTTCTCTCTCTCTCTCTATTTTTCAGTGCTGCTGTAACTTTCAATGGCCACTAAGAGAATGATAGTAATTCAAGAACTATCTGTAGAAGAAAGAAGCCCGTCCACAAACAGATTTTCCCCTCCCACATTTCTCCCTCCCTCTGAGCTTCCCTTGGAAGTTCCCCCTCTGCCCTGGTTGAGCCTTGAAGATTGGCTTCCCCTGAAGGGCAGCAGGGCTGGGTGGAAATCTGAACCCAGGCCTTTCCATGCTTTCCGCATTTCTTTTGTTACTTTTCCTTCCAGGGCTGTCACACAACTGCCCGCTAGTCTCCCAGGCACTATCCATCTTCAGGTTGCCCTGTAATTAAACCTACAAGCTGTGCAACGGCTGGTAGGATTTTTAACTTGACCACTTTGGCTTGGCTAGTCGGTCGAAACCAAGTCGGGGGTTGGAACCTAAAGGTCGTTCCTTAGATTTGGCCAGACAGCCAAGGCCACAAGTCTTCCCTTGTCCAACCCAAGAGGCAACGTTTTGGTTCATTCCAACCCTGAGCGGTGCAAAATGGGTCAGCGTCATGCCTCTGCTGAAACGCTCCTGAATGAGAGCATCGAATGAGCCTGCGTATCTCCTGGACTTGTTCTCCTTGGGACAATCTCTAGCCATGCTGGCTGAGAAGCTTCTCTGGAATTAATTCTGGGATGCTCCACTCCTGCTGCTTGGGAGAATTGCTTTGAGGTCCTGATAGCAATCGCATTTAGATTTATATACCACTTCACAGTGCTTTTACAGCCCTCTCTAAGCAGTTTACATGACCACGGAGACGTCTTCGGACAGTGCTGGCTCTTTGGCTTTGTAACAGAGATGAGCATCGCCCTCCCAGAGTCGGAAACGACTAGCATGGAGGTGCAAGGAGGGGAACCTTTATCTTTAACTATGCTAAATAGATCCAGATGCCTTAAACACCCCTGGGCCAGAACCAGAGTCAGAACCAAACCACATGAGCAGCAGGCGAGCACATGCAGCTCCATTTACAGGAGCTTGTGCAAATGGAGTTGCACACACCTGTCACTTACACAGAACCATTTCCTCTGCCCCCCCCCCACTGGTCCACAAAGCTGGAAAGGTTGGGGACCCCTGCCATATACTAAGAGAGACCAAGTGAAGCCTCCAAAACAGAAAGAAAGCCAAGGCATTTCAAATGGCAACTATCTGAGAAGACGTCAAACAATCCCAAGGGCCATGAGATGTTGTTGTTATTGATGAAGTTGTATCCAACCCATTTCGACCCCATGGACAATGTTCCTCCAGGCCTTCCTGTCCTCTACCATCTTCTGGAGTCTATTTACGCTCATGGCAACAGTTTCAGTGACTCCATCCATTCTCTGTCGTCAATGCTAACACTTCCACAAATAAGCATCAAACGAGCCCAGGACAGCCTTGTTCAACTATAGCACCCTCCAGACTTACTGGTTTGATTTATCAAACACATTTTTATGACCTCCCCAAACTACCTTCAGAGGCATCTACAGGAATGTGCCTTAAGGGCAAACAAGGGCAGAAATTGTATACAGGTAGACCTTGACTTACAACAGTCCATTCAGTGACCACTCAGTTTTGCAAATGACTCCTCTTCTTTTCATCAGAAGCAATGGATCTTCTACCCTACTTTGGTGCATAAGAGTAACACTCAACACAGCTTTGTAAGTAAGCTACAGCTTTATTTTCAGATAAAGCAACTTTTCCATTCAGATAAACCAGGAATCTCCAAACTTGGCAACTTTAAGACTTGTAGATTTCAACCTCCAGAATTCTGGGAGTTGAAATCCACAAGTCTTAAAGTTGCCAAGTCTGGAGACCTCTGAGATTAAACACAGCAACCTTTCCATTTTGAAGTTACTCAAGTCTGGGGTATAACTAAAACATATCTTTTTTTTTTTTTTGGACTGACTATCCAGATGCATTTCTGACTTGTTTTATGGGAGTTGAAACTGGCAATTTTTAAGCAACCTAAGAATGAGCACTCCAAACACACATCTGTAACCAAGGCAACAACCCAACAGGAGTATTATAATTCTGACACTGCAGACTGGGGGAGGGAAGCTGACAGAGAGAGGCTTATATATCATGGCTGGACAGAGTTATGTAAACCTGAAAGCACAATGTCTAGGCCACGAAATGTGTGCATTTCACAATGGGAGGCAGCCGAAAAGGAAACCTCAACTGCACTCAGCAAATCCTTTAGCAACTGCAAAAATTCCAAAAACAAAAAAATAACATAGGTTTGCACAACAGCAAGCTCTTTTTTTCCTCCCAAAATAAACAAAGCACTGTCCCTTACTTAAAGCTCCAAAATATCTAACACTGCTTGCAACTCTTCTGCTCAAGATTGAAAAAATAATGGGATGAAAATGCCAATCGTGGAACATCACTGACTGGGATTCTAAACTCTTGAGGTTACTAATGTCATCGTTTCTGCGGATAAAATTTTGCTTGGGGAGTTTGCAGAGTCTTCTTAGGAGAGATCGTTACGAATTCTGTGCTATTTGGAGTCCAACTACCAAATTTTATTCAAAGGATCAGCTTTTTTGAACAGCAGCTCACTTCATTAGATGCCACCACAGACCAACCTTTCTTGCCGCAGAAGACTAAGAAAGTTGTCCTCCTATAGTGCTAAGAATCTGAATGTCTTCTCTTCAACATGACAAAACAACTCGACACAACTAGACAGTTTCTTCTCCCATACCATCACTATGCTGAACACCTAATTCCCACAGCACTATCTTAGGTTTATAAATATTTACCCATGGAGCAGGGCTGTATTGCTGTTATCCTTCTCATCTTTCCTATTACCTTCTCCTGTTGGTGTCTTGTGACTCAACACTTCTTTGTTTGTATCCTATGATTTACGATTTATGATTTATCACTTTGTAGTTTATATGTACACTGAGAGCTTCTGTACAGTAGACAAATTCCATGGGTGTCCAATCACACTTGGCCAATAAAGAATTCTATTCTATTCTATTCTATTCTATTCTATTCTATTCTATTCTATTCTATTCTATTCTATTCTACCCTACCCTATCCTTATTCTGCTCTGCTCTGCTCTATTCTACTCCACTCCACTCTACTCAATTTTCAATAATTATCTGCAGTAGCAGATAATTTTAACATTGGAAGGTAGACAATCACACCCAAAGGGAGCCTCTCTCTCATCTGTCCATCTGCTTGGTTTGGGGCTTCTCTTGTGAAAAACAGATTTTGCCCCAGCACATTCCTTCCTGGGTTATTCTGAGGCAACTATGTTTTCCTCCTGGTGCACATGATATCAATTTCTTTTGCGATTCTGATGGAAAGGAAATCTGCCTCCTAAGAAGAACACTGTGTATCCTTTCTCATCTGGGAGACTGATGAATTTGCAAAATTGAACAAAAATGTCCTCACTGGATACAGGAAGAATGGAAGGATGAACTCTGTACCACCAATGTTTATACCATAGCTTGATATGTGTAGGGTATGTACAAAAATATCAGGAATTCTTCCTTGTTTATCTAAGTCACGGGAATATTCCTTCCTTCCCTTCCCTGGGGGGTCCTCACACTCCCAGAATCTTTTTCCTTAAATGAAAAAATAGACTAAGTAATAGACAAGCTGAACTAGTGAAAAAGATGAACAAGAAGCCAACGAAATAAATTTCTTGCCATTTCTGTTTTTCCACTTAAGCGCTCCAAAACTGTATTTTTTTTTTAAATAACTGAATCGTGTAAAATATTCCGGGCTTCATCTAGCAAGGAGGAAAGTTTTCAAACAAAACAGTTGAAACCAACAAACAACTTTCATAGTTAAGTGCCAAATTTCAAAGCCCTCTTTCTTTTATTTCCATTGTGGATCTGTAAAGCAAGGAGTGAAAAAGTCACTCCTTTGCAACATTGGAAAACATTGCAAAGTATGTATGCCTTTTAAGAGTTGGAGAGAAGTTGGCCTTTGTGAATTCCCCAAGGAATAGATTATACTTTTTTTTCCCTTTAGGCATATCAAAATGGTTTTAGATTAGATTCTTCTTCAAATTTCTTCTGCTTTGGCACATCTGGTTGTGAGAGGCTGGTTCTGTAGGCCTTCTCAACACCTAGCAGGCAGAGGTGTCGCACTACGGTTCCCATCATCCTCAACCTGCACAGCCACGGAGATTAAGAGATATAATCTGCCCAGGGAAGCATGAAATCATAGCTAGACAAATATAGTTCCTGGTGTGTTTTTCCCAGCCTTGAGGCTCTCTGGCTGGTCTCATTCATCATTGATCTCATTTATCACTGTCGTGACTCAAGAACTCATGTTTCCACTTTCTGAGAATATTTCATAAGAGGGCTGTGGTCTCCCCTGAGTTCCATCCAATCTTCTTTTGTTGTCTGGAGCTCCTGGCTGGATCCCGGTTCAGCTCAAGTGGGGGTAGTAGGGTTAATATTTTGCTCAGCGAAGTGATTTTTTCGCTTCATCACAGGCACGAGACAGCTTCTTTCTCTCTTTTTACTCCCAGCACAAACAAAGCATTCGTTTACATAATTTTCCTCTGACTTCTTCCTGGAAATTGTTGGTTGCAAAATAAATGTTGAAACTCGGAATCCAGATAGGGAGAAATGGCGACAGTGGTGGGCCCATCTGGAAAGTTGTGGACACATTAGGAAGACAGATAGATGGCTATCTTGAGCAGGGGTCTCAACCTTGGCCACTTTAAGACTTGTGGACTTCAACTCCCAGAATTCCAAAGCTGGCTGAGGAATTCTGGGAGTCGAAGTCCACAAGTCTTAAAGTGGCCAAGGTTGGAGACCCCTGACTTAGATGACCCTTCTGATCTCTTCCAACTCTATCATTCATGGCTGGCTGAGGAACTTTGGGAATTGAAGTCCACAAGTCTTAAAGTGGCCAAGGTTGGAGACCCCTGGTCTTTAGCATGCCAAGAGGAACCAGGCTTATCGAAAAAGGCCACTTAAGGGAATCTAGAAAAAAAGAAAAATAACAACCCCAAGAAGCCAAATGGAAGACAGTGATGGCACCAACCCCTCAAAAGACTTCTGAAGATCTCATTAGCTGTCCGAGGGCCCATTTTGCAGAAGCAAATTGATGAGGTTCTCAGACAAGAAAGGAAATCCAGAGCAATCTTGATGCTGAATCATCCAGAGTCGTGAAGCGGTCCAAAAGTTGGCTCCAGAACCATGCACTGCGCATGTTACAAAGGGGCGGGACTTCGCTTGCATCGTTACCACTGCTGTTGTGACTTTTTTGACCCACAAACCTGGCTGAAAATTCAAAAGGAGGCCAATGAATGGACCCTCCCAGACACTTGTCATAGATTCAGGCATGGGTAGAATGAATGGAGACAGTCTTAGTTGGTGAACTTTCAACTCTTTATTGCATAGTGACTTCTAACTTGTATAACAACAACTCTGCTTATATAGGTAATGCTAATGTTAAATAACCAATAGGAGCTTGTGAAATGCTAGCTCCAGTACCAATAAGAGTCCTTTGTTAAGGGCCAATCAGATTCTCAGAACCCGACCAATCCGATCTAGCCGCTTAACACCCAGTCAGAAGTGCAGGGCCAGAACCCTGCACTTTACCCCAAGCTTGCCTTTATTCAATTATTTACATACATAACACCCCTTCCCCCTGGCTTCACAATTAGTTTGTGACTATGTAGTCCTTTAAATAGGACGGTTGTCTCTTGGGTCTGTCAGATTTTCTTTGGACTGGCTGCGTGCAGTCCCGTTGAGGTAGGGTGTTGTTTTGTGGTGGCTCAGCTTCTTGTTCTGGTGTGATTTCCCTAGGAGCGTACGATTCTTCTTCCTGCTCCATTTCCTGGGTTTCACTTGATTCATCGCTTTCCTGGAACAGGTTTTCTGGCATATCGTCATCTTCTCTTCCTCCCCCTCCCTCAGTTTGGTCGTTGGGAAGTTGTTGGCTAGCAGTTATAAGTCGTGACCGTAATTGGTCAATATGTCTTTTCCATAGTCTCTCATCAATACATTTTACAATATAGGATCTGGGCCCAGTCTCGCGTATTACCGTTGCTTCAATCCAAACTGGGTCGCCCGATAAATTTCTTGCATAAACGGGGTCGCCTACCTTGAAGGTACGGTAGCGTCTGCTGGATCCTGGAGGTTTTTCTGGCTCGTAAGCAGGGTGCAGTCGGTCGAGGCGGGAACGGAGTTTTCGCCCCATGAGAAGTTCAGCGGGAGTTCTGCCGGTTTCGCTGTGCGGAGTGATGTGTTGTAGAAGTAGAATGCGGTTTATTTTTTCGTCAAGATTATCATAGTCCAGCTTTTGTAAAGTCTTTTTTACAAATTGTACCATGCGTTCCGCTTGGCCGTTGGTAGCAGGATGCGCCGGCGAGGTGAGTGCATGACGGATGCCGTTGTCAGCAAGGTACTGTTCAAACATTAGCGCTGTAAACTGTGGTCCGTTGTCAGACACCAGGACGTCCGGCAATCCATGAGTTGCAAAGAGTCTATTGAGGACTTTAATGACTGCCTCGATGAATTTCTAACCAATTAGAGTATGCATTGACAATCAACAGCAATGTCTGTCCTTTGATCGGCCCTGCGAAATCCAGGTGGATTCTGGACCAGGGTCCACGTGGCGTCTCCCATTCGGTCGGTGCAGCTTTTGGTGGTGCATTGCTGGTTTGTTGGCACTTGGTGCAGGCCTTGACCCATCGCTCGATGTGTCAGTCCATGCCTGGCCACCAAGCGTAGCTCCGTGCGAGTGCCTTCATTCGCACGATCCCAGAATGTCCATCGTGCAAGATTTGTAACAGCGTCTTTTGGAGTTGTTCTGGGACGACGACTCTATCGCCCCAGATAACGCAGCCTTTTTGAGAAAAAAGTTCAGTCTGTCTTGTTTTAAATGGTGCGAAGTCATCTGGGATCTGATCCAATGGCCATCCACGCTCTACCCAGCCTAGGACTCGTGCTAGGGTGTGGTCTCGTCTGGTCTCCCTCGCGATATCTCGAGCGGTCATAGGAGGCGAGTTGAGCGTTTCGATTTGTAACGCCGATACTGTTGGTGCCGGATCGTCGAGGGTCTCTGGTAGTGGTGCTCTGCTGAGTGCGTCGGCATGGGGAATGGCTTTCCCCGGTCGATGTAACAATCGATAATTATAAGCAGCTAGAAACTCTGACCATCGAGTCATTCTTGGGGACAATATATAGCGAGTTGGTTTGTCCCCAGCGATTATCCCCAATAAAGGTTTGTGGTCGGTTACAATTGTAAATGTCCTTCCATATACATACTCATGGAATTTTTTTATGGCTGATACAATTGCAAGAGCCTCCTTGTCTATTTGTCCATAGTTACGTTCTGCCTGGGATAGAGTCTTCGAAAAGTATGCAACGGGAGCCTCATTTCCATTAGGTAGCACATGGCTCAAAATAGCGCCCACCCCAAACGGTGAGGCATCACAAGTTATAACCAAGGGTAATGTTTCATTATATTGCATAAGTACAGAATCAGATGTAAGTAAATTTTTTACATTTCTAAACGCTTTTTCTTCTCGGTAACCCCAAACCCACAATGCTTTCTTATCTAATAACCGGTGTAATGGTTCAGCCACAGTCGCCTTATGCGGTAAAAACACATTGTAGAAATTGATAAGGCCTAAAAATGCTTGAAGATCAGTTTTGTTACGAGGTCTGGGAGCATTTCTAATCGCCCTTAATTTACTCTCAGTTGGGTGAATACCCTGCCTATCAATGCGATAACCTAGAAATTCAACACTGTCGGTATACAGATGACATTTATCCCTTTTTACTTTCAATCCCGCTTCTTGGAATTTTTTAAGCACACATTTTAAACGATTCTGCAGAATTTTTTTACTAGGAGCTGCAATCAATACGTCATCAAAATACGGAACCACGCCCTTGATTCCCTGTAACAATCGTTCCATTAAACTTTGGAATATTCCCGGGGCCACACTCACCCCAAACTGCAATCGGGTACATTTAAAAGCACCTCTGTGCGTTACTATCGTTTGGGCTTGGGCTGTTTTATTGTCCACGGGCAATTGTTGATAGGCTTGAGCTAAATCTAGCTTAGCGAAAACCTTTCCACCTCCCAGGGAATGAAGGAGGTGCTGCACCACCGGCACTGGATACGCGTTCTGTTGGAGGGCGTGGTTTAGAGTGGCCCGGTAGTCCCCACAGATTCGGATTGACCCATCTGGTTTAATGGGGGTTACAATAGGAGTTTCCCATGGGGAATGATCAATGGGTTGCAGTACCCCTTGTTTAATTAGTTTGTCAAGTTGTTCATCTATCTTGGCCTTAAGGGCGAACGGAACTTGACGGGGCTTTAAACGGATCGGGGCGACCTTAGGGTCGAGGCTGAACGAGATTGGGGTCCCCTTATACTCGCCCAGACGATCTGCGAAGACATCGCTGAATTCAGACATAAGATCCTCCTCCCACTCGCAATCACCGACTCGGTTCACGCCGGCTAGTTCGATGCCGAGTGGCGCAAACCATTGGAGGCCCAACAAACTAGGCCTGTCCCTATCGATGATCGTTAGAGGTAAGTATGCCATATGCTTTTTAAACGAGACGCGGACTCGACCACAGGGATCCGATTCCCTTGGTAATCTTTAAGGATAAGGCGTTGCATTCGAAGGTCTTGGCGTTGGATGGTAGGAATGAGCTGCTTTAATGTCTTCCACGACACCATCGAGAGGGACGATCCCGAATCGACCTCCATGTGGCAGGGTTGGTTCTCTATGGCTACTGTAACTCGAATCTTCTTAGCGTCCAGGGCCGAGGCCTGACCTATAGTGATAGTATGGTGAGCCTCTTCTTTCTGCAACGCTCGATATCTGTAGAAGTTGTTTGCTGGGTCTCGCCTTACAGGATGCTTTCCTGCCGATTGGCGAAAGTTGGTTCCCTTTGAGGCCGGGCTTGGTCCCGGTAAACTGCGACAGACTCGACCGATGTGGCCTCGTTTCCCGCACTCGTGGCAGAGTGCGCCGCGGAATTTGCAGTCTGCCCTGGAATGGTTTGCCCCGCAGCCAGCACAAAGGCGTGAGGTTTTAGGACGAGGGTCCCGGTCGGAACGCAGTCGATGGACCCCTTCTTCGTCGCTGTCTGACGACGAAGAGAGGTCCTCGTAGTGCGTTGTTGCCAACTGCCCTTCTGAGCTGGGTGAGATGTCGCCTGTCGGTGGGTTTGTGGGGTTTCGGCTTCGCCGTAGCTGCGCCGCTGACTTTTTTGTTGCCTCAGCGGCGGTGGCTTCGGCGATGGCGTCAACAAGGCCGATGTCGCCCTTCGCCATCAGCTTGCTCTGCACGTTTAGTGCATCTAATCCCAGAATTAGGCGGTCTCTCAATGCTTCATCTAAGTCTGCGAACCCGCAGAGGCCTCCCAAGTGCCAGAGGTCTGCCACGAAGTCAGCCACACTCTCTCCTTTTTGTTGGCTTCGTTGATAGAACTCGTGGCGTCTCACGAGTGTGGGTACGGTTGGCGCGTAATGGTCTCTCAGGAGAGGTTCGAGGTCGTCCCAGCTTATTGCTTTCACTTCTCGAGGCTTCGCGAGGGCTTTAGCCATTTTAAAGACAGCCGGGCCGCAGTACGTCAGGAACAGTGCCCGCTTCTTGGCTGGTGTGGCGTCCTTCAGGTTGTTCGTTTCGAGGAACATCTGAAAGCGATCCATGTAGGATTCCCAATCCTCTTGGGATGGATCGTACGGAGTGGGTGGTACGATGCCGCCGGACATGTCTTCCGTTGGTGGCGCCGTTTTTTTACACGTGCTCTGTTTTTTCTTCCAAGTTCCTTAAGATCAGATGTCTCCAAATCCCACCCTCGTCGCCAGTGTCATAGATTCAGGCATGGATAGAATGAATGGAGACAGTCTTAGTTGGTGAACTTTCAACTCTTTATTGCATAGTGACTTCTAACTTGTATAACAACAACTCTGCTTATATAGGTAATGCTAATGTTAAATAACCAATAGGAGCTTGTGAAATGCTAGCTCCAGTACCAATAAGAGTCCTTCGTTAAGGGCCAATCAGATTCTCAGAACCCGACCAATCCGATCTAGCCGCTTAACACCCAATCAGAAGTGCAGGGCCAGAACCCTGCACTTTACCCCAAGCTTGCCTTTATTCAATTATTTACATACATAACACTTGTCTCCTTGGCCAGCTCACTCCCAGGGGGCCAACATACCCACTTCATGTCCACTGATGCCTCAACAGGCAACCAGATCCCACCATTCCAATTAAAATTCAATATATATATTTTTGAAAAGGACAAAACAAGTTGATGAGCCCTCAGTGTATTAAAAGAAGGAAGCTTCCTGATAGCTTTAAAACAAAAGACTGAATTGCATCACCTTCCTAGTTGCACAAAGATCTTAACACAATTCTTGGAAAGGGATCAGATTGGAAGGTAGCGCTTCACTTGGCCATCTGCCAGCTCAGAGTTAATTAAAAATCATCTTTAAAAAAAAAATTCTGACAGCATAAGAACGATCTTTATCTTTCCCCTTTGTCTTAGGCCAAACTTGGCTGAGGAATTCTGAGAGTTGAAGTCAATCAGTCTTAAAGTTGCCAAGTTTGGAAATTGCTCTCTTAGGCGAAGAGCACAGGGTTCTGACTGCTCAACTTGGTTCCGATCCTGGTTCTCCTTCCCTTGCACAAAACATCATCTTCCCTGGCCAAAGACACTCTGGGGGTTTTCAAAGGCCTGTTGGGTGCTGTGTGTTTTTAAAAGGATGGGAGAACCAAGCAACTATTTCAGTGGAAATGAAATGAAATTAACTAAACATAGTGCATATTGCCAAGCAAGCCCTGTTCAACTTTGAATGGCTTCAAAAAAATCAAAGCAGAGTCAGCCTTGACAAGTTGGGTTTCTTTCTTTCTTTCTTTCTTTCTTTCTTTCTTTCTTTCTTTCTTTCTTTCTTTCTTTCTTTCTTTCTTTCTTTCTTTCTTTCTTTCTTTCTCTCCCTCCTTCCTTCCTTCCTTCCTTTCTTTTCTCTTTCCCTCTTTTTTCTTTTTCTTTCTTTCTTTGTCTCTCTCCCTCCCTCCCTCCTTTCCTTTTTCTTCCTTTTTGTTTTTTTCTCTTTCTCTCCCTCCCTCCCTTCCTCACCAATTTATTGGTCAATTTTTAACTTTACACCCCGTCTTTATTTTGTGCAACTCCTCGGAGTTTATACAATGCTCTTCTCTCTCATTTTCCCCACCACAAGCTCCCTGTGAAGTGGTTTGCACTGAGATAGTTACCGACTCACAGTCACCCATTTGCTCTGATGCTGAAGGGAAAACTAGGATGATGGGAAACCACTAGTAATCCCACAAGGGGAAGTTTTCTTTTTTTTAAACAAAATATTCTGGAAGAAGGACACAGCAGTCACGGCTGTTGCTTCCAGAAGAACAGACGAAGGTGTCTCTATGGCCATCGGGCGTTTTAGCTCAACTGGAGGGAATTTTCCTTCAAGCCTCCATGGATGGCCGTGTTTTAGCCAGGAGTGCCACTGGAGGATAGCCGAGAGCCACAATGGTGGGCGGGATGCTGGAAAGCCCCGCCCTTTTGTGGGCGCAAGCCAAGTTGATGGATGCACAAGGGGTGGGGCTTCAATGGCATGGGTGTGGCTGACACGCTTAGCTATTCTTGGACGATCCCAAACAAGCCAAGCCAAGCTGAGGTGGGCAAGATTAGGACTTGGGAAGCTGACAACCAGGAAATTGCAAAGCTGTAGGCTAGTTTGGCAAGTGAAAGGAAGAAGGAAGCCAGAAAACAAAACAAAAAACAAAAAAAAATCAAAAACCCTGGCAACCTTTAACTTCCAGGTGGGTGCCAGCAGAATTTGCAGGAAGCTGTCTGGGAGCCCTCCATGGAAGGGGACGTTTAACACGTTTTTTTCACACTTTGTTGTGGTTCACCAGCAGCAGGTGGGATGGCTGAAGTCTCGGAGAGTGACAACTCAAATGAGGGGCCTGCGTGTGATGGAGGGAAGAGGCCAGGACCATCAGGGAGTGCGGTGCTGCCTTCGGAGATTGTGGAGGCTGCCAGCAGTGAGGAAGAGGTTCCCATGCGTGCCCACAGGGCTGCTCGAAGGAAAGAGCAGCTGTAGCAGCAGCGGAGACTCAGGAGTAAGGCTGTAAGGTGACGGACCCTCCCTTAAGGGATAAAAGCCAGCCCTCAGAGGTCGGATTCTTTGCAGGAAACAAGGAAGTTCTTGCACTTCAAGCCTTGTGGAAGTTCAGACTATTTTGGTTTGTGTTTGGAGACTTTTTGTTTGGAATATTTCTTGGCAACTTTATGTAGTGTTCTTGGCAGCCTTGCACCACCTTGGCAAGGCTCGTTCTTATCTAGGACAATTAGTTTATAATAGCTTTTTACTGTGAATGAATGGAATTCACAAAGAAGCATTGAAGAAGTTTTGCTTTTATCTCTGTTTAGTGTTTGTTTACTTGGAACAAGGTTTGGGTCAGAACACACCTCTTTAGATAAACTCCTTATCCAAAGAAACCATGGCATTGTGCAGGGCCGTCTTAACAGCATTATGCGTCCCAGGCAGTGTACTGGGGCCCCTACAACTACTCTTTACTTTACTTTATTGTCATTACACCTTGTACAACAAAATAAAATATCATCTTCAGTGTACAATTTATGACTATGAAAATAAACACAAATACACATCCTTTACACTCCACACATTGAATTGAATACCCCTGATATTGCATTCATATTGCACTAGACCAGGGGTCCCCAAACTTGGCCACTTTAAGACTTGTGGATTTCAACTCCCAGAATTCTCCAGCCAGCATAGCTGGGAGTTGAAATCCACAAATCTTAAAGTTGTACCTGTAGGATCACCGGGCTTTGAATATCTTGAATTTCCCCTGCTTCCTTGTTAGGCAGCTTTGGGTCCAAGAGAATTGCCAGCAGCCGCCTCCAAAGAATATCTTGGAAATATTCACACTCTCCAGAAATCCAGAAATGTTTGCTGATTCTGGCCCCAAAATATTTCTGACTCTCATTAGAGAGAGAGAAAGAGAGAGGGGTGGGGGGAGAATATTCTTTCCAAGAAGAGTCCTTTAAAAAAAAAAAAAAAGGAACCCATTTTGCGGGGAGTCAAGAACGCTGAGAGAACTAGCGACTGGTGCCTTCCCTCTGCCCCAAGCCAGACCAAATCGCCTGCTGGAAAGTGCAGCAAATGAGGAATGAGTGTTTGGCTAATGCTCTAATGAAAACCATGCCCCAAATCATGCTGAACCAGCCCAGTTTGCGTAGCACAGCATCGAATGCACTCCGGATGCCAAAGTTACTGATTGAAACTGCTTGCTGGGTAGGTGGGGGAAGGAGGAGACGGAGAAGCAGAAAAAGAGAAAGAGCTTTCTTATGGAGCTTGCTTCTTCTATGGGCGGCAAGGGATATTGGGAGGAGAACCCTGTTTCTGGATCCTTCTGCCTTGACCGAGTGGTTTAAATCAGAGGTGGAGAACCATGGCCCCTTTACGACCTGTGGACTTCGACTCCCAGAATTCCTGAGCCGGCCAGAATTCTGGGAGCTGTAAAGGGGTCATTGTCCCCCACTCTTGGTTTAAACAGACAGCCTCGCATCGACTCTGCCTCCAGCCAAAGTGAGGTTGCAAATAAAGTCCGTGAAGAAACGAGACGTTTTCCTGGCTGAAAATGGAATAAAAAAAAGATTCGCCTCAAGCCAGGCCATTCCAGACGCACCAGGGCGGCTGAGGAATTCTGGGAGTTGAAGTTCACGCACCTTAAACTTGCCAAGTTTGAAAACCATAGAAGTAGCCTTGCTGGACTTGGTGTTCTATATACCCTCCCGATCACCACCATCACGCTGGCTGGGGATGATGGGAGTTGTTCACTAAAGCCAAGGAGAGCTAATGGGAAGGCACCCTATAAACACGACTCACAGAATAGCCCAAAGCACACGTAGGCGTCTCCAATCTTGACAACTTTAAGACTTGTGGACTTCTTTCAGCAGAGAAGTTTCCTGAAGATGGCCACCAGTATGATTCCAAAAGCTCGGAAGAGATTTGGTCCCAGTGTCTGACCAAGATCGGATCTTATAACAGATTTTACCCCTCTGATAGCTGCCTGTGGATGTTGTCAGCTCAAAGGGATAGCATAACTTTAACAACAAGACAACTATAGATGGCTTAAGCCTCTCAGATTCATAGGCTGGGCACAAGAGGACCCAAACTCAGGAGGACACAGCAGAAGATGCTGCTGCCAGAGAAGCTCTGCGCCTGAGCTGAACATGTGCGGGAAAGGCCTCAATGGCCCAGGAGCAGAAATCTCATTTACTTCCATCCAGTTTGATCTGGAAGCAGGGAAAGGAGAAAGGAACGTCCAACGGCAACTTCCTGTCCTTTCTTTGCAGCTGCTCCATGGAGTTGGTCAGGCAGCAACGTAATCAAAGGGCATCAAAGAGATTCTTCTTCTTCTTGTGCCATATTGGAGATCGCGTAGGCGATCCTATTTTTATCCACAGCCCGCACGAAACGCTGCTGCTGAATTTTGTCCAAAATGGTCCCTTAAATTTTGAAGGCTTGATGTTCTTCTTCTGCCTGGACCTCGTTTGTCTTCAATCTTTCCCTGGAGGATTAAGTGACGTAGGCCGTATTTTTCCAGGTGTCGCATCCCATGTCTGAAATATTTGAACTTTTGCTTTTTGATAGCTTTGATTATTTCCCTTGGCTTCCCCAGGCAGCTTATCACCTCCTCATTTCTGATTTGGTCAACCCAACTTAACCGTAACAGCTGCCCATAAATCCACATTTCAAATGCTTCCAGTCTCTTCCAGTGGTTTTCTGTCCAAGACCAACTCTCCCCTCCACAGAGTAGGATAGGAAAGATGCAGCATCTGACAGGCCTGATTTTCAACCTTAGGCTTACGTTGTGATTGCAGGAGGTCTTTTTCGTTTTGAAGAATGCTTCTTCAAGCTTTCTCTATCCTTGTCTTTACTTCAGGGGTCCTGTCCCAGCTTTCATGTCAATTAGAACTGAGGTATGTGATGCATTTCAACTTTTTTTGAAACCATGGATATCATAAATATCTCTGGTTCATGAGCTGGGGGCAGATGGAAGCCATCTCATGGGAACATGGCAGATAAAAGGGGTTTGCCAGTCCATGTTTGGGCCACAGTTAGGCGTAAGTAGGAAAAAGGCCACCATTTGCTTCATCTTATTGGCATTTGGTCAGAAATCTCTTGCCCAGGACGAGCATGGAAATTGGATGCCAATGTTTCTCTTGGAAGTTATACCTCCTGGAACCCAGCCAGGTGTTTTTGGTTGCCTAGTTATATAGAAGCAACTACATTTTCTTATTTCCTTCTTGGTTTTTTTTTCAACAGTTGAGGTCTGTGCTGGGTTCCTGCAAATCTTTCTATTTCTCCAGCTGTTTGAGGCAAAGGAGGTACTATTTTCCTGAGATGAAACTTTGCAGAATTGGAAGAGTCCTTCAAAAGATGGACCACTGTCGATTTCAAAATCTTCTGAGCTTCTAAACGGGAAAATGTTTAGCCTGAGTTCTGGGAGGGTGGTTTTAGCTCTCCTCAATGTTAGCCCTCATGGTGCGCTCCAGATGTGCAGAAACTTCATTTCCCATAATCCTTTGGCAGAAACTAAAGCTAACTTGGAGAAGCCTGCTTCCAGTTAAGGGGAGGCTCTGATCAATAACATTCAGCATGTGAACTCCTGATAGATGAGATCCACAAAATTGGAAAATACTTTTGATTGCTGACTCAGCAACATCTTTGTTCATCATGATCAGTGTTCTGTCCTTCATTAGCATACTTGAAATCCCCGCGCTTTGATTGGCCAAAGCGCGGGGCTTTCCAATTGGTCAGGCGAGCCGCGCCGATTGGCTCGTTAAGAATCTCCCGCGATTGGTCCGTTCAGATTCGAAGCGCTGCCATTGGCCGCGGCCGCCGCAGCGAAAGGAATAAAAGCCACGGGCTTTTTGTCCTTTCGGCAGTTCGGTTCCAGCAAATCAAATAAAGAGCTTTGCACTAAGTCACCGACTCCTGGCGTCATTTCGCGGACACGACAATCAGCACTTTTTGGTCTCCAGATACGAAAGGGATTTTGAACTTTCTTTGACTTCCCACCTGTCTTCTGAAGCCGTACTGTGCGTAAATCTGCCTTTCGGATTCTCTGCTATCCACTACAGCAGATACAACCTCTAAAATAGAGACATTTTGCTCCTGCCTCAATAAATGGTTTTATTCTCAAGGTTTCTCCATACCAGGAACTCCCCCATTGCCAACAACTGGGGAAAGAAGGCTTAAAATAATTCAAGTGATTTGGGGGTCTCTGCATCTTTGCATTGTCTGCTATCAACTCTATCAACCCAATTCCATCCATGGAGACTTTACTGATTGCACCAATCCAGCTGTGATGACCCCGGGTGGGATACAAAACAAACACAGTCACAGGAAACAGGTGATGCCCCTTTTATTCCTTCAGTTTGCTCCCAAGCTCTGAATATCTTTGACAGAAGACAAAAACCTCCCACACAAACAGTTACAAGAAGAAGGAAAAAAGCAACAAGGCGAGATTCAGCACGACCGGCTCGAAAAAAAACATGCTTACATTTGGAAGAATCTCTTCTTCCTCTCTTAACATTTCCCTTTCATTTTTAATTCAAAAATATTCCTTGTTGGGCTCTTGGGCTCTTCGATCTACCTAGAGTTGCAGTTTTTGCCTTTGTTTCTTTTCTTTTTTTTCTTTGTGGTCTTTTTTGCGGCTTCTCTATCCATTTCCACACTTCAGCAAAATCGCTCCTTTCTTCCCCCCACAAGGATGGCAATTTTCATGGGTAAATGTCACCACCGGAAAAGCTTCCTTTGGTTTTCCCCGAGTGTTACTCAGGGTTCAAACTTGGCTTGTTTCAAGGCTCCTCTGAGATTGGAGTTTTCCCCCCAGGGGTTTTCATGGGCATTCCAGTGGTCACCGTTTTTGATTCATCTATTTCCAAGCAACGTGCAAACTTCTTTGCGTTTGCTACTATAGTTCTTGCATGTTACATGAACTTACGACCTGTAGAATGGAGCCAGGGGCTGAGCCACATGGCAGTCTGTACTCCTAGGTGCCTTCCCATCCCTCACTTTTACTAAGCTTGATCTCCCCCCAGGACTACTCCCAAATTCTTTGCATTCTTATGCCACATCCAAAGCTAGAACCAGACAGGGTATGAGCACCGAGAGAGAACAGTATCAGAAAAATGTGGATTAATAGATTAACAGAGTTGGAAGGGACCTTGTAGGTCATCTAGTCCAACCCCCTGCCCAAGCAGGAGACCCTACACCATTTCTGACTGGTGGCAGTCTGATCTCTTCTTGAAAGCCTGCAGTGATGAAGCTCCCACAACTTCTGAAGGCAACTTCTCTTCCACTGGTGATTGTTTTCTCAGGAAAACTTCTCCTTATTTCCAGATTGAATCTCTCTCCTTGTTCAGTTTCCATCCATTATTCCTTGTCTGGACTTCAGGTGCTTTGGAAAACAGGTCGACCCCTTCTTCTCTGTGGCAGCCCCTCAAAAATATTGGAAGACGGCTATCATGTCTCCCCTGGTCCTTCTCTTCTCTAGCCATGCCCAGTTCCTGAAACCGTATGTTTGAGCCTCCAGTCCCCTCATCATCCTGGTCACTCTGCTCTGCACTCTTTCTAGCATCTCAACATCTTTATTGATAGTGCAGTGACCAAAACTGGAGTCAGTACCAATTGATGCTCAGCTTCTCCTCATGGGCATTGTCTGAGAGCAGGGTGATGCCCTGGTTGATGGACTCCTGCAACACCCTCTATTGGGTGCTATCTTTGGAGCATGCTGGAAGCTGTAAAACATGGTGATGACCATGGAAGGACTGGGAAAGGAATGGAACGGCTGCTGATCCCATCAATGGCAACTCAGCTCATGTGGAGAAAAATCCACGAAGAAGCATTTCAAGTCATTCAAAGGTCTCCACCTTCATAATCTCACTATAAACGAGGGTTGGACACTCCTTGAGCAGCTTCCAAGATTCTGGTATGTATCTGGACAAGCATTAAAGACCCCTCCCTGAAATGGGTGTAGTTCTTGGTCTTGCCAGCTGCAGGAAGCTTCCCCATGACAAGGGATACCAGTGGGCCAATCCCACCAGCATAAAATAACACCTAACTGAGAGTAGTTGGCTCTAGTGTCCCATCCAAAGGGTGGTTCTTATCTTTAAGTGTTTTTTTTAATATCATATGTTTTATTATTTCCTTTAATAAGATAAAAAATTCCAGATTTATCTGAACAGTGTGCTGTCAGAGTACAATTCATTTTGAATAATCACAGAAAGACGATCAATGTAAAAGGAATCTTAATGGGTCTAATATTAATAATAGTTCCATACTTAAAATAACATTAACTTATTCATATATATTTTTTCTTATATGATCAATTTGTCAGCGTTCCAGAAAAACTCCAGTTAAAAACTCAAGAGATAGGCATCTTCTCAAAGTTTCCTTTTATTAGAGTAGTTATACTGGCGCATCTGGGAAAACACGAATCTGAGAGTTCCAGGTTTTCCCTTAGTAACTCAAAAGCCCAAAACCAACCCCTTGCACCCATCAGTCCATTCCAGGGTCCAATCCCCATCCACCCCAGCTGGAGACATCCCTTCAACCACTCCTCCTCCAGGTGCAGGAATAACATGACCTTGACCGAAGAGAAGAATGCTATCATTTGTCATTCAACTCAAAGAAGCTTCTTGGATGAGAAGTGAAATGTCTTCAAAGAAAAACCAGAAAGTCCAGTTACCTCTTTAAAAAAAAAAAACCTTTGGGATGTCCATGTCCTTGTTCTCAAGTGCAACAAGGGAGAAGGCGGTTGATCTGAGCACCAACACTTCCCTTGCCAGCATTTGTCAACAGATGAGTTCCAGAGGGACCCTCGGTTACCGATGGAAAAGTCAAGATGATGCCTCCAACAGTTGAGACTGAAGCTCTACCCATGGGGTATCCCATGGGGAACACCATAGCCACCACCATCTTGCCTTCTTTTGACCATCCTCTGGAGATAACTCTGGATTCCTACCAACCTTCTTCTCTGTGTCAAGGACACTTGAATGAACCCGGTCAGGGAAAGCCAAGCCACAGCACTCCTTCCTTCTGCGAGGATTTTCAGTCCATGCCACAAACTCCACAAAAATGAACAATGAAACACATTATCATCATCAACTGACAACATTATTATCATCACCATCATGTTGGTGGGGGTGCCAGTTTTGTTTTCATTGTCCTTAAGAAATCAAAACAAGTAAATGAAACCATTAGTCCTGCAGGGTTGTTTGGTTGATAGGACAAGCAAGATAACTTACTGAGGGTGACTGTCTCGTTGATCCTGAAGCTACAAAGGACTCGATCCACATTCCGGGCATGTCGGAAGCCATTTCCTGTCACCACAACTTGGAAGGACTCTGAAAGTAAAGAGAGATTGTATATTTGAGAAGGGCATTAGAGTTTTTTTAAAATTGATTGATTAGGGGCCATCAAGTCTTTTTTTTTTTTTTTTTAGTCCTAGCAACCATCTAGATCAGGAGTCTTCAAACTTCATCGCTTTAAGACTTGTGGACTTCAATTCCCAGAATTCTTCCTCCGGTCATGTTAGCTCAGGAATTCTAGGAGTTGGAAATCCACAAGTCTTAAACTTGCCAAGCTTGAAGACCCTTGATCTGGATCAAGGGTCTCCAACCTTGACAACTTTAAGACTTGTGGATTTCAACTCCCAGAACTCCTCAGCCAGCAAAGCGGATCTAGATGTTCTTCTGATCTAGATGTTCTTCATGATTTTAAAGTAACTACTGGTTCATTAAAATTATAACTAAATGATAATGCAAGATGAAGGAAGGAACCCTGCTCAGGTATTGTATTTATGGATTGTTTGATTTTACTTTTTTGACTTGACTTCCAGCTTTCTGTCAACCAGGAAAATTAAGATACCAATCGAAGAGATTCTAGGTAGCTCAGAGTTCGCCTCCTTAGGTCTTTTCTGAGCTTTTTCAGGTGTTTTGTTGAACATGAAGATGCTACCTGGCCTGGTAATGAAACATCTGTGAGCAAACCAGCCAGCTCAGAGAGCCCCCAAAATTCCAGAATGAAGCTAACTCTCAATTTTGTTGTTGTTTTTTGGCCGTCATCTTAATTAAGGTCCTGAGAATGTGGCAGAGTATATTTGGGCCCCAAGAGATGCTGTTCTAAGACAAATAATTAGCAGAGGAAAAGATGAATAAGGCTCAACAGAAACAGAAGTCCTCACAGATGCTCCTGAAATGTATAACAGAGTCGTTTCTGAAGATGATGAAACACATAGCTGCAAATGACGTTTTTATACAGTCAATCTGTTCACAGCTGTTTTCTTCTAGCATCACAGAAGGGGGTTTGAGAGTGCAGTTTGAGCAGCAACCAACCACAGAAAAGAAAAAAAGGTTGATATAGTCTTAGGATACGATTTTATCTCATGATCTTATTTAAACAATTAAAACATTTGGAGGAAATTCGAGGAACACTTAGTGTTTTGTAAAATCTTGGTCCAGCATCATGCCTGGGAAGGCATGTCACTAGAAAAAAATGGTCTGTTTAGTTTATTACCCTTAAAAAATATATTGAACATTTGGGGGGGAATTGGGAGAACCAACTACACAATGTAGAACTTGTGTGTGTGTGTGTGTGTTTTAGTGCCATTCCAATCATTTTTGGTCCAACACTAATTTCCATTTAACTTTTGGGCCTGGGTGTTAAAGGGTTGAAATTTGAAGTCCGTACACTTGAAAGCTGCTGGTATGGAGAAGCACGTCTTCCAGTCCAAGAGCACCTGTCTTTCCGTGGGGGAAAGCACAGCCAGAAGGAAGCCCAGAAGCCTCCAAATGCCCCTAGTGACCAGGAGGATAAAAAGCGGGATCAGAGCCACACCTTTTGAACTGCTTCTGCAAGGAAATAAAGCCCCGAAAAGTTGGAAGCAACACTTCACAAAGACTGCTCTAAACCAGGGGTCTCCAACCTTGGCCCCTTGAAGACTGGTGGACTTCAACTCCCAGAATTCCTCAGCCAGCTTTGTTAACTCAGGAAGCTCAAACTGCCCAAGGAGCTGCTGATCCAGTTCTACAGAGGAATGATTGAGTCAGCTGTCATCTGCACCTCTATAACTCTGTCTGGTTTGGTTCTGCAACCCAACAGGACAATCACAGACTCCACAGAGGAATTGGGACTGCAGAAAAAACAATTACTACCAACCTGACTTCCATCAAGGACCTGTATATCGCACAAGTCAAAAAGAGGGCTGTGAAAATATTTACAGACCCCTCACATACTGAACATAAACTGTGTCAACTCCCACCCTCAAAATGACACTATAGAGCCCTGCACACCAGAACAACTAGACACAAGGAGAGTTTTTCCCCAAACGCCATCACTCTGCTAAACAAATAATTCCCTCAATGCTGTCCAACTATTTACAAAGTCTGCACTACTATTACTATCAGGGGTGGCATTCAAATTTTTTAACAACCGGTTCTGTGGGCATGGCTTAGTTGGTGGGTATGGCTTAGTGGTCATGCTATTGGTTGGGTGTGGCCAACTCAACATCACTCACATCGAGGCACCCACCTCCTCGCCTGGCCTCTCATGACTGTGGGGATGTTGCAACACTCGTAAGTGTGAAAAGTGGTCATAAGTCACTTTTTTCAGTGCCATTGTAACTTTGAATGGTCGCTCCACACAAGCAAAGGACCAGCAAAGGAGGGAAAACTAACTCCAGAGAAGTTCCTGAGACAGGAAGTCTAGTCCTGCCAAGAATGTAATAAGGGTTAACGGAGAGACAGTTTCTGTTAGCAATGTTAAGTTTTGAGCATGGGCGAGAAAGAATGGAGACAAGCTCTTTATTTACATCGTGACTTCTCACTCTAACAGCAGTTCAACCCGCCTTATATAGGCAAACTCTGTAACTTTTAACCAATAACGAGCTAGGAATGCTAGCTCTTAGAACCAATAGGAACTCTCTGTTAAGGGCCAATCAGATTCCCCAGAATGGGCCAATCCGGTCCGGCCGCTTAACAGCCAATCAGATGTGCAGGGCCAGAACCCTGCACTTACTCCAAGCTCACACTTTATTAATCTTTATGCATACACAACACCCCTTCCCCCTGGCTTCTTATTTGCAAGGCGCATTTACATAGTCCCTTAGGTAGGACGGTTGTCTTATTAGTCTCTTTGATTTCCGTTGTATCGGCTGGCTGCAATCACGCTGAGGTAGATCGTTGTTTGGCAGTGGGGCTGTCTCTGGTTCAGAGTTCACTTCTACGTCGTTGCCCACATTCTCTGCAATTCCCTGAGGTGCAACCGTTTCTCCCTCCGGCTCCACTTCCTGAGTTTCTATTAAACTGTCGTTTCCTTCAAATGGGTTTCCTAGGAATTCATCTTCTTCCGTACCTCCCCCCCCCCCTCAGTTTGGTCATAGCGGAGTTGCGGACTGGCTGCTGGAAGCCGCGATCATAACTGATCAATATGCCGTTTCCAAAGTTTATCGTCAAGGCATTGTACAAGGTAGGATCTGGGGCCGGTTACACGTACTACTGTCGCTTCCACCCACAACGGGTCGCTCGATAGGTTTTTAGCATAAACCAGGTCTCCTACCTGGAAGGTGCGACAGCGGCCGCTGGATCCTAATGGTTTCTCTGGTTCGTAAGCTAGGTGCAACCGGTCGAGGTGGGAGTGGAGCTTTTGTCCCATTAGCAGTTCGGCGGGAGTTTTGTTGGTGACGCTATGTGGGGTGATGTGTTGCAAGAAAAGGATTTGATTGACCTTGTCGTCAATGTTGTGGTAGTCTACCTTTTGCAAGGTTTTCTTCACAAATTGCACCATGCGTTCTGCTTTGCCATTGGTTGCAGGGTGCGCAGGCGAGGTGAGCGCATGGCAGATGCCGCGGTCAGCGAGGTACTGCTCGAACGCTAGTGCAGTAAATTGAGGGCTGTTATCGGATACCAGGACGTCTGGTAATCTGTGGGTTGCAAAAAGTCTGTTTAAGATTTTGATAACCGCCTCGGAGGTCGTAGTCGTCATGTGATGGATTTCGAGCCAATTCGAGTAGGCGTCGACGGTAAGCAGGAAGGTGTGGCCTTTGGTTGGCCCCGCGAAGTCCAGGTGAATTCGGGACCAGGGTCCACATGGTGTCTCCCATTCAGTAGGCATGGCTTTTGGTGGGGCGTTGCTGACTTCTTGGCATTTGGGACAAGCTTTAACCCACTGTTCGATTTGCTTGTCAATGCCCGGCCACCATGCGTAGCTGCGCGCAAGGGCTTTCATTTGCACGATGCCGGGGTGGCCATCGTGCAAGGTTCTCAGCAGCGCTTTCTGGAGTCGTTCTGGGATAACGACTCTATCGCCCAAGATGACACAGCCCTTCTGGGAGAAGAGCTTGGTTTGTCGAGTCTTGAATGGTGTGAAGTCATCTGATCGCTGGTCCAATGGCCATCCGCGTTCTACCCAGCCTAGGACTCGTGCTAGGGTGTGGTCGCGTTTGGTTTCTCTCGCAATATCTCGGGCGGTTAGTGGCGGCGAGTTGAGTGCCTCGATTTGTAACGTGGTTACCGTTGGTGCAGGATCGTTGAGAGTCTCTGGAAGCGGTGCTCGGCAGTCTCTGGATGCGATGCAGTAGCATCGGCGATGGCGTCGGCAAGGCTGATGTTGCCTTTCGCCATCAGCTTGCTTTGGACGCCTGGTGCATCTAATCCCAGAACTATGCGATCTCTTAGTGCCTCTTCTAAATCGGTGAATCCGCAGAGGCCTCCCAAATTTCGGAGGTCTGCTATGAAGTCGGCCATGCTTTCTCCCTTTCGCTGGCTTCTCTGATAAAACTTGTGGCGTCTCACGAGCGTAGGCACGGTCGGGGCGTAGTGGTCCCGTAGGATAGGTTCGAGGTCGTCCCAATCCATGGCCTTCACTTCTCGGGGTTTGGCTAGTGCTTTAGCCATCTTAAATACGGTTGGACCGTAATGCGTTAGGAACACCGCCCGTTTCTTCCCAGCTGTGGCGTCCTTTAAGTTGTTCGTCTATAGGAACATTTGGAAACGATCCATGTAAGACTCCCAGTCTTCCTGTGTTGGATCGAACGGAGCGGGTGGTACGATGCCGCCGGACATGGTTCCGTTGTTGGCGTCGTCTGTCACGTGCTCGGTGTTTTTCGAAATTTCGTTGGTTCAGCTTTCTCCAGATCCCATCCTCGTCGCCAGTGTTAAGTTTTGAGCATGGGCGAGAAAGAATGGAGACAAGCCTCTGAACGGTGAACTTCAGCTCTTTATTTACATCGTGACTTCTCACTCTAACAGCAGTTCAACCCGCCTTATATAGGCAAACCCTGTAACTTTTAACCAATAACGAGCTAGGAATGCTAGCTCTTAGAACCAATAGGAACTCTCTGTTAAGGGCCAATCGGATTCTCCAGAATGGGCCAATCCGGTCCGGCCGCTTAACAGCCAATCAAATGTGCAGGGCCAGAACCCTGCACTTACTCCAAGCTCACACTTTATTAATCTTTATGCATACACAACAAGCAACACCAGAATGTTTCCTTCCTGCTTTCCTTACAGGATTAGGCCAGTAATGTCTTCTAACAACCGGTTCTAGCAAATAGGTGCAAACTGGTAGAATCCCACCCCTGATTACTATTAATCTTCTCATCACTCCTTATCACCCATCCCCTCCCACTTGTGATTGTATGACTGTAACTTGTATCCTTACAATTATATTGACTGTTTCCTACTATGATTTGATTGCTTATTGTACCCTGTGACTATTATTAAGTGTTGTACCTGATGATTCTTGGCTGTTGATGAATATATCTTTTCTTTTATGTACACTGAGAGCATTTGCACCAAGACAAATTCCTTGTGTGTCCAATCATACTTGGCCAATAAAAAATTATATTCTGTTCTATTCTATTCTATTCTATTCTTCACTCCAATATTTATTCTATTCTCTTTCATTCCATTCTATTCTAAAGTTGCCAAGGTTGGAGACTCTTGCTCTAAACAGCTTCTGCCCTGCACTCAGCAAATTTTGGTCAGTGCAAGAGTGCTTCAAATGAAAGGGATCGTTGGGGAGCAAGCAAGGATGACATCCAATGCTTTGAAGACCTTACTTTCTGCTGAATCAACATTATCTCAATGCTCAACAGCCACCGCCCACTCGCTGTCTCTCTGAATCCATGCCTTGGGGGCAGGAAGGGGAGAGGCGCGCATCTCCTGCACCATAGCTGCACAAAGCATACGAGTTGACTCAGGAATCTAGGCTCAGCTCCAAGACTCTGCTTGCTTTCATCCCAAAGTCCCAAAGGTGCTTTTTTTTTTTTCTTCCAAGAGGCAGCTGGACTTTATGTGTTTTTCTTTGAAGACGTTTCCCTTCTCCTCCGAGAAGCTTCTTCAGCTCTGGCTGGCTGGCTGGGAAATGGAAGGATTTATACTCCTTGCAGACAGCTGGTCGTTTGCATCCTTTTAGAGGGTCCTTGAGGCCGCTTGGAGGTTTGTCTGTGTCCTCAGAGTCACCTGAGTGGTGCTCCTGGTTCTTGTAGTCTGCAATTTTTCCCTCTGGAAATCCATTCCTTCTCCCACACCATTCCAAGAATCTTCATCCCACATTGTATAACTAAAAGTCTGTGGAGATTCTCAGCCATCCAGGTCATGGTTGTCCCAAAAGTGCTTTTCCAGGAGGCGACTGGACTTTCTTGTTTTTTCTTTTGAAGACATTTTGCTTCTCATCCAAGAAGCTTCTTCAGCTCTGGCTGGCTGGCTGGGAAATGGAAGGATTTATACTCCTTGCAGACAGCTAGTCATTTGCATTCTTCTTAGAGAGACGTTGAGACCACTTGAAGGTTTATCTGTGTTCTCAGGATCACCTGAATGGTGCAAATGGGTGTGGAGCCTTCTTGGAACTGCTGAAAGGAGTGTGTTGTAGACTGGAGATAGATGATGCCATATCCTTCCCCGTTTGTTGAGGGAGGGCTGTTCAAGTTTTGACATAGAGGGCTTCTTTGACCCATTCCTCACCATCCAGTCAGAGCTGAAGAAGCTTCTTGGATGAGAAGTGAAACGTCTTCAAAGAAAAACCAGGAAGTCCAGCTGCCTCTTGAAAAGTTTGAGACAATCACGACCCAGATGACGGAGATTCTCCATAGACATTTCATCCCAAAGGCACATTAGTCGAAATCACTCCCTGGTTTCAAACCGGTCACCTCCTTCAGGGAAGCCTGTAGCCAGATAGAAGAGACTCCATCCTTTGCAGAGAAGAGGAAGGATCCTCCACTTGTCATTTTAGATTTCATAGATAAATCAGGGTTTATCAAGACAGCGGATTAGCGAAATGGGAGTGAAGGCATCAAGGACCAGGATCTTGATCAATGGGAAGTTTAGTGACATCCTTGCCTTCATGTGCACAGAAATGAAGGACCAAGAGGCCTGCTTCATCCTCCTTTCTCCAGTGACTTTCTTTCATTGGACCATCTGATCTCTAGAGACGGGACCCGGTGGCTCAGGAGCGAAGATGCTGAGCTTGTCGATCAGAAAGGTCGTCGGTTCGTCGGTTCAAATCCACAGCGCCACGTCATGGAGTGAGCTCCCGTTCCTTGTCCCAGCTTCTGCCAACCAAGCAGTTCAAAAGCATGTAAAAAAGGCAAGTAAGAAAATAGGGACCCCTTTGGTGGAAAGGGAAACAGCGTTGTGTGCACCTTCGAAGGCGTTAAGTCCTGCCGACCACTTGATCACGGAGACGTCTTCGGACAGTGCTGGCTCTTCGGCTTTGAAACGGAGATGAGCACTGACCCCTAGAGCCGGAAACGACTAGGATGGATGTGCAAGGAAGGGAACCTTTACCTTTATCTCTAGAGTCTACAGCAGGGGTGTCCAACCTTGGCAACTTTAAGACTTGTGGACTTCAACTCCCAGAAGTCCTCAGCCAGCTGGCTGAGGAATTCTGGGAGTTGAAGTCCACAAGTCTTAAAGTTGCCAAGGTTGGACACCCCTGGTCTACAGTCTCTCTTGCTTCCCAACTGAGTCCCAAGGAGGACCTCTGAAGAGGACTTCTGTCAGATGCAGAAGACCAGATGAAGAAGGTTCGATTAAACTGATTTATTGCTGTAGCCTATGCACAAGAACCTTCTTAACTCATGATAAGCTCCTGGTTAGAGTTAGATGAAGGCCAACAGAATTTGGGGTGGGTGGGAATGTTTGCTTGTGACTGTGTAGGGTTAATCCCTCTTTTCGCTCCACCAACCATGTTCTGCCATTCTTCCCATATTTGCTTTGTGAGGCCATTTCAGTTCAGGCCAGGAGCACCACTAAGAGGAAGTCCCACCTAGGAGGAACGGTCAAATAATTTCTTTTTTCTGAAAAAGGTTTAGAGAACTCATCCACCCAATTTCTCTAGCCCCAAATTCAGTGGAGAAAAAAACCCACTTGTGCCCAGCTCCAAAGCCTGCCATATTTATCTGAGCAAGAGGAAGGTGAAAAAGGCCTCAAGTGTAGGATCTCCCAAATTCAATCACCCAGGGATTAAATGTTTCTCAGAAGGGCCATTTTTGCCTTGACATTCTAGAAGGGGTTTAATAGTTTCCCCAAAGAAAATCTTCTGGAGCAGGAAGTATTTTGTGGTGTTTTTCCTGACACAGAGCCATGGTGGGAGGATGGGGAGGAAATGGGAGGGGGTGGAACTTTCCAGCCTGTTTTGGGATAAAGGTGGAAATGAGTGCAGGAACAAAAGAGAGAGAGATAAATGTAGTTGGTACTACTGAAAATCAGCATTTTTGACACTGAATTTTGGCTGCATGAGTATAGGTCCATAATTACAATTATGCAGAGTTGGAAAGGACCTGTACGGGAACAGTGAGCTGAGCTGGAAAGTGGAGTTAAATGTGTCATGAGTTTACCACAAGAGATCTAAGTCCAGCCCTCTACCATGAATTCCATTCATCTCAATCCAGTGCCAATTTACTTTTGACCATCCGTTGACTAGATTATTGTGTCTAGGTAGCAATAATATACTTTTTTTTTTTTTTGCTTTGAACGTAACAAACACTCCTGGTTATTTGCACCTGACAGGACCACCATGATAACCTAGTCCAACCCACTGCAATATGGAAGAAAACTAATTACATCATTTCAAAAAGTGCCTATCTAGTGACTTGTTCAAATCCTCCAGCACATTACCTGAGATCTGTGAACTACAGCTTGCCTAGAGTTTTTTGTTTACATTATTTGCAGTAAATTAAAAGAATTGCCTTTTTGACCTCCAGCAATATATCTATAAATGCAACAAAGGGTACCTTTTCCGCTCAGCAGTTGAAATAATTATAAATAGTAGCTTAACTATTGCAAGATTGCTCACCCAGACTGACTACAAACAACGGCATGACAAAGTAGTAACAAATAGTACATTGGAATGCCTGCAAGAAGTACCAATTGTCTGCAAGCAGGAACTGGAGGGACCACTAAATACCATAGATAAAGTAATAGAAAATAAAGAAGCTAAAGTGTTGTGGGTCTTTAGAATTCACAAAGTCAGCACCTGTCACATACCACCCCACCCTTAAGAACTGTTGATAAGAAAGAGAAAAAGAAGTCAGGAAAGTGAATGTTGCAGTACCTGGAGATAGCAGAAGAGAAGAGAAAGAAACTGGAGGAAATCACGAAATACAAAGACCTGTAAATAGAAGTAGAACAACTGTGGTAAAAGAAAGCCATGGCCATAGGCGCCTTGGGTACAATCCCCAAAACAACTGGAGCACCACTTGAACACCATTGGCGTTGACAAGATCATCATCAGTCAATTGCAAAAGGCAGCTTCATTCAAAACAGCTTACATCTTGGAACAGTGCTGCACTTTTAACTCTATCCAACTATAACATCTGCATTCTCGAGTCGTTGGGAAGGACTCAGTAGGTGGACAAAAATGCCAAACCCAGCCTAATCGTGGATATGGCTGATGGCCCATCCAACCATCCTACAATAACAACAAAGCAGCAAAGGGATTGCCAGCTTTGTATAAACTCAGGTCAATGTTCTAGCTCAGGGGTGTCCAACCTTGGCAACTTTAAGACTTGTGGACTTCAACTCCCAGAATTCTGGGAGCCAGCTTTGCTGGCTGAGGAATTCTGGGAGTTGAAGTCCACAAGTCTTAAAGTTGCCAAGGTTGAACACCCCTGTTCTAGCTTTTAATTGTAAAATTTTGGCATCTACACATCTGGGAAGAAGACCTGAAATTTAAGCAAAGGAACAAAATAGATCAGAGGTGCCTGGACTCTTTGATACTTTAAAAATATATTGGGACTTGATTATTTAAAGGCACGTTCCCTTTTTTGGCGTCCTCTGAAGATTGACTTCATCTCCCAGGGTTCACACAAGCAGAAACCACCAGCTGGAGACGGAACTTCTTTCCCCAGATGTTCTGCCTGTTTGGCAGATGTTTTCCTTACTGTTTTACTGGCTCCCACTACAGATGCCGTCGGCTGAATTTTGGGGAGGTGGCTTCCCAGATTCTTTTAACCAGAGAAGCCCAAGTTGCAACATCCTGACTGCTATTTTCCTCCACTGTAGAGTTTTCTATGTGGTTGTGGAGACCTGATTTCACTATCAAACGTGGTCCTGCGGAGAACCTAAGATCAAAACTCTGCATATGCACTGGAGCTTCCAAAATATCACCGCTTCTACTTGTTCTGGGTTCTTGAGGGGACAACAACAGCCTTCATCTGCTCTTTTGGCATGTTTTTAGTAAGTAAGTGTCAACCCTGAAGCTGGCCTGACCGAGGAGGTTTCAGTGTTGGAGGTTTCAGCACTGCCACAATGGTGCCGAGGAATAGGGAGGGTGGGAATAGAGATAGCTGGAGTTTTGTAGCCAAAACAAAATACTTTCCCATGGGAACCAAAGGCATTCCCACAGGGGGCTGAAGAGAGGACATTAGACAATGTGACTGATTATTTGGGGAATTGGGGAAAACTTTTACTTTTAATTAGGTGAAAACCATGGGAACCTTTAGCGTTGGTTTTCACCAGTCTAGGCCAATATGATATATCCAATAAACCTGTTCTTTGAGGAACCTACTTGCCTCGGAGTTCTGTTTGCTATGGGCGTATTACTTGGAACCCTGACAGTGGGGGCTTTAAGATTTCTATTCATCCAAGATATCTACTCAGTTCTATACTGAAAGTATCAGCTAGTTTTCATCCAGGTCCCTCCTGCCAAACCAGGAAATATCTGAAAGGCCATTAAAACATCTGAAGATCAAATAAAAACTGAGAACAACTGAATTCATAGCTTCGTTTATTAGGACATTGGGCAAGGGGTGGGATTCAAATTTTTTAACAACCGGTTCTGTGGGCATGGCTTAGGAGGTGGGTATGGCTTGGTGGTCATGTTATTGGCTGGATGTGGCACCCACCTCCTCGCCTGGCCTCTCATGACTGTGGGGATGCTGCAACACTCGTAAGTGTGAAAAGTGATCATAAGTCACTTTTTTCAGTGCCATTGTAACTTTGAATGGTCACTCCACACAAGCAAAGGACCAGCAAAGGAGGGAAAACTAACTCCAGAGAAGTTCCTGAGACAGGAAGTCTAGTCCTGCCAAGAATGTAATAAGGGTTAACGGAGAGGCAGTTTCTGTAAGCAACCCCAGAATGTTTCCTTCCTGCCTTCCTTACAGGATTAGACCAGTAATTTCTTCTAACAACCGGTTCTCCGAACGGCTTAGACTATTAACAATCGGTTCTAGCGAATAGGTGCGAACTGGTAGAATCCGATCCCTGCATTGGCCAAATCTTGGATGAGAACATTTTTTAATAAACAGAAGTCAATTCTAGTTTGTGGCATAAAACTCCCTCCATATGAGCAATCCTACGAATCATGCTTTTTAATATTTTATAATGCATTTCTGGAGTCAAACACTGGGTGCCAAAACATTGGAGAAAGTGTTAAATTATGAATTTTAATGCAGTTTTATTTTAGATTTAGAAGTTTAGATCTAGGCTAAAATTGGATGGACCAGACTGAAGATTACACACTAAAAAAATAAAAATCAGCATGGACTGAACAAAGGCAGCTTATCCATTGGTAGAACGTAAAATGGGTGGGTTAGCATTCTTCATCACACAGCTGTGTCTGCAGACTTTAAAAAGCCTGGGGAATGAACTGAAGTGTGTTTCTCATCTAACATGCAAACTCACTCCCATTTATATCCAAAATCATTAGTAAACATTTGGCGGAGCCCATGAACTCTGAATAACTCTGTGATTCTGCAGAGCCTCATGGCTCTCTCTCTTCTCCCCAGTGAAATGTTAGATGTTAAAGAAGCCAACAGGGGACCCTGAAGAGGCAAAAGCCAGCCGACTGGGGTGGATGCCAAGGCCTGTTTGCCAGCTGCTACCCAGGGAAGATAACCCTCTCCAGAATAAAGAAAGTTCTTTTCCCCCCCAGTGAATCTATGCCAGAAAGATAAGATCAGAATGTAGGAAAAAGAGAAAATAAGTCCAGGGTTGTTGGGGTTTTTTTGCAGGAGAAGCTGGAATAAGCCTGAAATGCTGAGATGGCTAGAAGATCTTTTCAATCAGGGGTCCCCAAACTTGGCCACTTTAAGACTTGTGGACTTCAACTCCCAGAATTCTCCAGCCAGCTATGCTTCTGGGAGTTGAAGTCCACAAGATTCTGGGAGTTGAAGTCCACATGTCTTAAAGTGGCCAAGTTTGGAGACCTCTATCATCAATGGTGAGTCCAAGGGTGAAATTCAGCTGGTTCGGACCAGTTCAACTGAACCAGTAGTTCCAGCTATTAGTTGGCCCTACCCACTGACCCCTGCCCTAGTCTATCCTTTATTTCCTTGTTTGGAAGCCCAGCTGATTTGTGTGGGACAGCGAATTGCTGTTTTACTCACCAGGGCTGCAGTAGAAGGTAAGTTTTAGCTGAAAATGGCTGCTTTTAAAACACTGTACACTCGTCAAACCGGTTGTTACACCGGTTGAATCCCATCACTGCGTGAGTCTAACACTGATTTATCCGTGTATCTCTTTGTTCCTAGGAGGTCCACTTTGAAATAAAATTCAATCCAGTAGTTGTCTTACTTTCAAGCTTGCTCCTGTTCCTACATCGGAAGCCTATCTAGAAAGCAGAGAAGTTTGCCTCCATTGCAAATGTGGAACTCCTCAGAGTGTTGAGTAGGTTGTTCTACTTCTCATAAAGATATGAGATTTCCTGACAGTAAGAACAATTAATCAGTGGAAGTGCTCCCAGAAGTGGTGGGTGCTTTATCATGGAGGTTTTCAAGAAGAGACCGGACACAGTCTTATACATCCCAAGCAAGATTCCTGAATCCAGTTTATCCCTCTTGCTCCCAATCCTTTGGATGGGGAATCGGTGCTCCCCTACCCAATCCTGATATACCTGCTGGCAAGCAAGCTAAAGTTTGAAAAGGGACAAAGCCAAGATGGAGGATGGTGAGATTTGCATTTGTCTCTCTCTTTTGTTTCAAACATTAGCAAAGGCAACAGAAGATGGGAGATTTGGGATGGAGCCAAAGTAGGGAAGGTGCAAACCTCCATCAATTGGCTGCCTGATAGCTGGTAAATGAAGTTTGAGATGTCAGAGCCGATCTGCCCTCAATGAAAACCAACCCTAAAAATAGATCAAATCAAGATTTTTTTTCTTTTCATGCAAGCAGACAACCAACAGATGGAATTTTCTGGCATTTTTGAGCCAAGGAAAAATTCCCCCAGAGTGCCAGAAGACAGCTGACTCCCTTCCTTCTGGGATCAAAAAATAAGAGACGCCATTCCCCAAAGCAAGAAAAGCTGAAAATATTCCGTGGTAAACTCACCGCCTGCACAAATACTGGAAGGTTTTGCAGCAAGGATTTCAATGCAAGATTTCTTCAGAATCTAGAAGGCACGAGAAAGAATAACATGGTTTGACAACCTTGTGTGCATCCAGATGAAGAACTCCCAGTGTCACTCAATGCTGAGATATCTTTCTTTCTTTCTTTCTTTCTTTCTTTCTTTCTTTCTTTCTTTCTTTCTTTCTTTCTTTCTTTCTTTCTTTCTTTCTTTCTTTCTTTCTTTCCTTCCTTCCTTCCTTCCTTCCTTCCTTCCTTCCTTCCTTCCTTCCTTCCTTCCTTCCTTTCCTTCCTTTCTTAGAAAAACTTTATTAAGTTTCTTAATCTTAAAAAGACATATATAAAATACAAAGCATTTCATTAAAAACGAAATAAGAGCAGAAAAGTACACATTACAAATTAGTTAAGACAGTGCTTTCTTATCAAACAATATTCTAATACTTATTTCATATATCTGGTCAGTACTCCTACTATAACCTCTTTATATTCTTCCTTCCTTATCAATTTACTCACTGATTTCTATTATTGATCCAATTATACCAGTTTTCCCAGACTGTATAATATTTTGAGTCTTCCTTTTCTTTTAATCTTAGCGTTTGTCCATTCAGTGCAATCGTAGACTTTTCGGATTATTAAGTTTTCTACTGGCATCCGGTCACCCTTCCAACATTGTGCAAGCGATATCCTTGCCGCAGTCATTATATGTAAAATTAAATATTTTATTTCTTTTGCATATTCACCTTTTATTATTCCCAATAAAAAGATTTCTGCCTTAAATTCTAATTGAATATTCATAATTTCTCTTATCCATGTTTGTATTTTTGTCCGATACTTTTTACTCTTCGGGCAAAGGCACCAAGTGTGGAAGAAGGTACCCCTTTGTTTGTTTTCATTTCCAACAAAGTGGGCTTCAATTTGGATACATATTGGCTCATCTCAAAGGGGCCAGATACCACCGATAACACATTTTGTATTGATTCTCTTTATCTACTGTCGATTTCATTATTTTGTAATTTTGTAAAAAGGCTGGGATAGCTTAACACCTAAACCAAAAAGGACTCCAGTTAAAGGAGGCGAAAAGTCAAAAGACCTGGACAATGGAAGGAGAGGTCTCATTTTTACAATCTTTCTTGCTACCGTTGTTAGATGAATTGTTAGGCAGTTGTTAAGTTAGTAACACAGTTGTCAATCTGGTTTTTTTGCTGGTCAGAAAGTCACAAAAGAGGATCATGTGACCCTGGGATTTTGATCATGTGACCCTGGGGATGCTGCATCAGTGTGAAAAATGAACCTGAGTCCTCTTTTTTCAGTGCCGTTGTAATGCCAAACGGTCACTAAATGAGTTGTTGTGAGTCAAGGACTGTACTCTGGCAACAATTCCCATCCCCAGCCTTCAACACTTGTGTGCAGAAGATGCAGGTGAAATAATATATTTTTTATAAGTCTCCACAAAAGGTTGAATATGGAAGAAAAGTAACAGATTTTTCTAACTATGTTTCCCCAAAAACAAGACCCAGCCAGAAATAAGCCCTAGCGTGATTTTTTTCAGGATGCTCGTAATATAAACCTTACCTCCAAAATAAGCCCCAGTTAAGATCGCCAGCCAGCCGGATGCATTTAGTACCACATTTTCCCCAAACATAAGACCTAATGTATCTTTTGGAGCAAAAATTAATATAAGACCCGGTCTTATTTTGGGGGAAACATGGTTACGTAAGGCCTCATATTCGGGAATATCCTTAAAAGGAGAATGAAGAAACAGAAAAAATTAGCCAGGGTGAAACAGGAACTGCTGGGAGGGGAGCCAGCCACGGAGGGGAGAAATGCCATTGTAAGGATCAAAGTTAAGCAACTAGCAAGCATTCTAGATTCTCTCTAGGTTCCTTAGATGTGTCTAGGTGTGATTCTCAAATCAGGTTTAATTCCTATTTATGTTATGTTCTCTCACAAAATTAAATCTGGTGCAAATCTTTAAGGCTGAACCCAATGAAATCCAGTCTGAAAGATATAAATCAACGCAGCTTAAAAAAATGAATTTGGAACTTTCTTTAAAAAAGCAGGATGTAAACATCCAGAAACAGGCATCCCTGGATTGGAGTCAGTGACCTTTGAGTGAGTCACATCATGAAGACTTCTGTTGTGATCCTCCAGAGTAGCCAGCTAATTTTATTTATGTGGCCCATGCATCCCCACAATCTCATCCCAGCCGATTCTTTCCAAGAAAAAGAACAGGGACACTTCCTGGGAGAAGGGTAAAGAGTTCTAAAGTCCTACTTAGATTCTGCAGAAAGGAATGGAGGCACCTATGGCTATTTTCTGACACTTGGCAGAGCTGAAATAACTCACACATACGCATACCTCTTTGCTAGGGAGGACCTAAGAAGTCAGAGATAACCCACAATGACAAGGGTCTTCAAAATTGGCAAGTGTAAGACTTGTGGACTTCAACACCCAGAATTCCTGAGCTAACATGACCGGAGGACCAACTCTGGGAGTTGAAGTCTTAAAGCTGTCAAGTTTGAAGACCTCCTGCGCAATGACATCAGAATAATGGCACAGTGGCACAATTGAATCCCCTACATAGAACTCAGGGGACACAAGGATGCTTTCTGGGTCATTGGCATGATCAAAGGGCCCCCATGGATGGAGGTGGGAGCTGCCAGTGGGGCTAGCCCTAGGTGCAATGTGGACTAACTCCGTAGCAATGGTAGCACCTTTTGCCTGAAACATAAAAATACTACCACAGCTTTGCACTATAATAGCCGTAGTCCTTAGACTTATATCCCACTTCACAGAGTTTTTTACAGCCTTCTCTAAGAGTCAGCCTCTTGCCCCCAACAATCTGGGTCCTCGTTTTACTGACCTCAGAAGAACGGAAGGCTGAGTCAACCTCAAGCCTGGTGAACTGCCAAACTGCAGCCAGCAGCCAGCAGAAGTAGCCTGCATTATTGCACTCTAACCACTGCGCCACCAAGGCTCACATGCTTCGCCCCTGGGGGCATGACACAGACACACAGACACACACACACACACATTAAGGTGGGGTCTGTTTCAGTGCCTCTACACTTCCTGGTTCAGTCTTATGCTGGCCCATCCTGGGCATTGCTGGCCCCACCTGCAACTGTTTTGATCTACACACTTAGATTCAAAAGATACCTGATGTAATTTGCCAATGATAATCTTGCAATTCTTTATCTCTTTGCATTCATTTATGTCCCACCATGTCCCACCATGATTATTGTTGTTGTTGTTAAAATAACTGGCTTTTAATTTACAAAAGGGAGTTTTAGGGGTGACTCTCACAGAGGCAAGAACTGGTGCTGACCCAGAGAATCTGCACAAAGAAAACCACAATTGGGGACACCACTATCATACACTCACACTGTTCTCTGACGATGCCTGCAGAGTCCACCTATTCAACACTCTTCCAGTTGTTTACAAAAGCTGCTGTTCTTTATTATTCTTTAGGATTTCAGTCCATCTTTGCAGCCCCCAAATATTGATACATCTGGTACCTTTTTGGCAGAGAAGCCCTTTGATACCCTGCCAAAACAGACAATGATGAATCAAGGACCAGGTGTAGCCATTTTCTCCCCAATAGGTCCTGCTTTCGCTTTCGGGCTAAGTAATGTTTGCCATCCAGCCACTTTTCTTTATAAAAAAAAATCTCTCCAATCATCCTCTTGTGAAATGTTACCAGGTGAGTCAGAAATCAACCGAACCTGGTTCGTGGGTTCTAGACTGAGTTTTCTGAGCACGAAATCTAGTGAGTTGCTGCTGGCAATTGAAGCTATCAGAAATACAGCCAGCGAGACAAAGAGAGAGGAAATACTTCTGGAATCTATTAGGAACAGCTGTAGAGGGAATGCAAGTCTAAAAGCTCAGAATATTTTTCTCTTCCCACAATACCTGGTGCCCTAAGCACATTTGTATGTTCGGTTAGAAGAAATTATAGGGGAGGAAGGGAGGGAGGAGAGGAGAGAGAGAGAGTGTGTGTGTTCCTGATCCAGAAAATAGATTAGAGCAGTCTCCAAACTTGGCAACTTTAAGACTTGTGGACTTCAACTCCCAGAATTCTCCAGCCAGTAAAGCTGGCTAGAGAATTCTGGAAGTTGAAGTTCACAAGTCTTAAAGTTGCCAAGTTTGGGGACCCCTGGATTAGAGTAAAACCATTTGTACCTGGAGGGATCAGGAAAGTAACTTCTATCCCTGCTTTGTAAAGGAACATCAAATACAAATACCAATACAACTGGTGTTGGAAAGCAATTATGTTTCTTTCATCATAGTGGGCTGCAGATACACAGAAGCTCTACAGTTTCTTTGTTTGGCCTGTTAAATCTCATCTAAAGTAATATGGTGGGTGAAGAACCAATGGTCTTCCAAAGTAGAAGGACACTTCGATTCCCACCGTGGTCGAAAGGCTACAGAAGTCGGTGGAGTTGGCAGAGATGGCTCAATGGACCATGTTACCCAAAGAAAAGAATATAACTACTTTCGCTGCTACTTGGAAACCGCTTCTGGACTTTGCATTTGAGATGGAAAAGAATGAAACCTTGATTTTGGGTTTTATTGATTAGATTGATTTATTGTTAATGAAATGGCTAGTTTATATTATCATGGGAGGGGAGGAAATTATTTTTATTGACTGTTTTATTGACTGTTTACTTGTATGATTTGATAGGCCCTTGCTTATTAATATGTTTCCTAATATGATTTATATGTTTTATGTTTCCTTTATATATGTTTCCTAGTATGATTTATAGTACCTTATGACTACTTCTAAGTGTTATACCTATGATTCTTGACGTATGTAACTTGAAAACATTTGCACCAAAACAAATTCCTTGTGTGTCCAATCACACTTGGACATTCTATTTTATTTTATTCTATTCTAAAAAGTTGAGGTTTGGTATTAATTCTATTTTATTTTATTCTATTCTAAAAAGTTGAGGTTTGGTATTAATGCTTTATTCTACTACAACAGAGAGAGATGGAAGTCAACACTTCCTCCCCTCCTCACTTTCCTTTCCACTTCTCCTCCCCACTGGGTCCTCTTAGTTGCTTCTGTATTTTTATCTTTTGTTCTATGATCTAATGAAATGGTCTTCCAGACATTGACAAAATGCAACTTCTTTATCTAACGGGGAGGCAAACTGGGAATTTCAGGGATGTGACATTGGGAGAATGCAAAGTTCTCCATCCTGGTGATGTAAGAAGCTTCCTTCTGACTTAGCGTCACTGATCCAAACTTCACAGATGTTAAGGGGAAGAATTCCAGAGGAAAAACCTCCCTGAATCTGATCTGGAAAGGCTCTACAATGAAAGCCAAATTCTCCTGCGTGTCAAGGATTTGCTCTCCCATGGAGGAAAAACTGCCTGGGGTTTAGCAACAGTTGAAGGCAGCATAACTTTGTAAATACATACCACTCACAAAATGCCTGCAGACAGTCCGGTTGACTTACAAAAGTTTGCTTAGTGATTGTTCAAAATTATAACAGCACTGAAAAAAGTGGCTTATGGTCATTTTTCACACATGACTGTTGTAGCCTCCCCACAGTCCCCATATTTGGATGCTTGGCAATTGCCTCATATTTATGATGGATGCAGCATCCTGGGTCACACGATCCCCTTTTGCGACCTTCTGACAAGCTGTTGTGGTTCGCTGGCAGCTGATGCAGCCGGCAGCGGAATTGGACAGTGGGGAAGAACAAGGACCAGTCCGGGAGTCTGGAGAGGACTTGGGTAAGGGTCCTGCATCCAATAAAGAGATGGGGACAGGACCATCTGGGAATTTTGTGCTGACTCCGGAGCCTCCGGAGTCTGGGAGCAGAGAGGCAAAGGAATATGGGGAGCCTGTTCCCATTGTGCATATGCACAGAGCTGCTAGAGGGCAAGAGCAGCTGAGACAAAAGGGGTGACTCAGGAGTAAGGCTTGGAGGTGATTGCCCCTCCCATAAGGTATAAAGGAGATGCAAAGGTGATGAAACCTTTGCAGGAAGCAAAGTCGTTCGTTCAGTTCAGATTCATTCTTGCAGCTCTTTGTACTTAGGTTGGTTTTCTTTCTAGTTCACTTGATACTTCTGTTATTGGCAGCACTTCACAGGGAAGAAAGGTGGGTGCTTATCTCGAGGGATTGAGAATTCATTACTGGCTGGGAATGAAAATAATTCCCAGAGCTGCAATAAAGCAAGACTTGTTTTTAAAATAAGCATGTGTGTAATTACGGTCTCGGAAGCTTTGGTCAGAACACAAGCAAAGTCAATGGGGAAAGCCAGATTAACTTCATAAGGCTGTTGCTAACTGAACAACTCCAGCAATTCACTTCACGAATGTAGCAAGAAAAGTTGTAAAAGGGCAGAAAATCACTCAACAAATTTCTCATTTAACAACATAAACTTTTGGGCTCGTCGTAAGCTGAGGACTACCTGTATGTGAAGGTCCTTCAGTAGAAGCTATAGAGAAAGGATCAGGCCAGGGGCCTCCATATGAGAGGTTAAAAAATGGTCAGTTGCTGGTTTTGATTGAGCCAGTCATGGATGCCATCTTGACTCTTTTAACCCCCAGGCCCTTCTCCAATAGCTCTTCCCAAAGACCTTACACTGCCACCTGTTCAGATCTAGCAATAACAAAAATAGAAGGGAATATCTGCACCTCGGGGTTGGACGGTGCAGTCCATCGTGCTCTCTGAACTTGGTGGTTTTCTTGCAGATGTTTCATCCCCAGACTAAGTAACATCATCAGTGCTAGCAAGGACCCAAAAAATATTGTGGAAAATTGGTAAGACTCACTAAGACAGTACTGCACTTCCCTGTTTTGGGTGATTTGTGAGATGCAGGATTCATAATGGTATATAATTCGCCCAGCCCACTGAATAAAAGCCACTAATTCTTTTTGCTTTTGATAAATCATTCTCTGGCATTTCAGAGCTATCATTCAGCCCAAACCTCTCTTCCACCCGGCCAAGCCATTCAGTTCAGTGGCTGCTACTGGTTTCTTTCTAGGAAGCCCTTGGATGTCCCAGCACTGATAAATAAACTGTTTCTGGCACAACAATGCTAATTTCACAATGTCATGGAAATGAGTACAGCGGTAAGCATGACTTACGGAGTCTATGATTCCCTGGAGCGCTTCGAAACCATCATTCACAGGGAAGACGTGATCCTTGCTGTCAGCGATTCGAGCCAACTGGTTTTGGAGGGGGGGGGGAAAGTGGGTCAGCCAACAAGGACGCAAGGAAATGCTGGACACACACAGTCAATCAAATCCCAAGAGGCAGATGGCCATTGCACAAGAGGTGGAGACAATCGTTTACCAAGCTTTGTTGACATCCGTGTGTGTGTGTGTGTGCCTTTTGTTTCTTCCACGCTCATTTTTTCCTCAGGATTTGCACTCATCACTACAATAGGACGATTCTAGTTTTTCCAAATACAATAGTGGGGGTGGGGGTGGTGAAGGGGAATTAGCAGCCCCACCCTTGAAGCAGAGAATTTCAATATAATAGGACAAAGTTTTGCAACTTCAGCAACTTTCAAATGTTGTGGACCCAGAATTCTGCCTGGGGAATTCTGAGAGATGAAATCCACATCTTTAACTT
Source organism: Hydrophis major (assembly GCA_033807585.1). Classification (NCBI taxonomy): domain Eukaryota; kingdom Metazoa; phylum Chordata; class Lepidosauria; order Squamata; family Elapidae; genus Hydrophis; species Hydrophis major. The sequence continues at coordinate 9,161,027 of CM066334.1, forward strand.
AAGCTGCTGAGACTGAGAAAAAACTAGGATAGGATCCTGGCTGAATCCAGACCATAGTTTAAATCAGGGGTGTCCAACCTTGGCAACTTTAAGACTTGTGGACTTCAACTCCCAGAATGGCTGAGGAATTCTGGGAGTTGAAGTCCATAAGTCTTAAAGTTGCCAAGGTTGGACACCCCTGGTTTAAATTATTGCAGGAGAATGAATTCATGGAGTCTTTAGAGGCTACTTCCAGACTCTTTGGCAGCTGCCTAAAACCAAAATTCTTTCCAATCTCATTCTCAGAGTTTTCTTTAGCAAGATTTATTCAAATATGAGGAAAGGGGTTGTGAGAACTCCAGCAGCTGAATGGTTTCCTACTGAAAGAAGTTTGGATCGATTTCATTTTTCTTTTTTCTTTTATTCTAGCCATCCTGGGATCTGTAGATATGTCAGACCTTTTTCACAGGAAAAGGTGCCCCAAATCAAGATGGTGGCCGTGTCATGGCAGGAACTGACGTTACGCTTGTCAAGAAGGGTGGAGGCTTTGATGCCATCGTTCTGGCCACTCTTTTGACATTTTGGAGCCATGTCCTGCCAATAATCCTGGCCTTCTGGCTCCCTTGAAAGCAATTTCGAATGAGACGGAAACAGTGATGGTATGCTACCTGTTTGGACCGTTTTGGCTGAACTGGTAGTTTAAAAAAGCAATCAGCTGAGAGGAAAAAGCTCAAGATTGGCTCTCCCACCGAACCGCACACATGCACCATCACCAAACCAGTAGTGGAACAGGTAGGGTCCCACGGCTGGACTGAAAGCTGTTACCCTTAAACCAAGCATTGCCCAAATGCAAGAAGATTGCAAATTACCTGAGTTTCATTGAAGTCCTTCACACCAACACAATACACTGTTGCTCCCAGCTCACGGGACCGGTTGGCCTTGAACGAGAGGACAAAGCATTTGTTGCACCCCAAACAGTGTAAAGAAATTTCGTCATTCTTGGAGGGGCTTCCTAAGAACCATTTTATCTCCTGGCCCATCTCACCTGCCTGCCTGCCACCTCAGCAGGTGGGTGGGGGGGAACCCATCTTCAACCTGGTAGATTTGCTTTTCTGTTTGGGATGTAACCCATAATTATTATTTTTTAAAAAAAGAGTCCTGGAAGGAGGGGAAGGAGAAGGAAATGCAATTGCTTCATCTTTGTGTCCACCTTCCTGGCCTTCCTTATCAGGTTCTCAATTCACACTTCCCAGTTCTCAATTCACACTTCCCAGTTCTCAATTCACACTTCCCAGTTCCTAGCCAGGTGCCTTAACCACAACACCAAAGCAGCTATGCAAAAATATATCTTCTAATTTCACCAAGGTCTCTTTCCCCAGAAAAGAAACTTCTGATTGTCTGCCTCCCCCCTTTTAAAAAAATTTTACATTTCAAACATATTTTATTATTTTAGCTGGCAGGGATAGCTGCAGTTGGTGGTTCATTTGTTTCTTCCCCTACTCCGTACTTTTCCATTTTCCCTGCTTGGCTACCCAATTTCTTAATAAATAATAATAATAATAATAATAATAATAATAATAATAATAATAACAACAACAACAACAACAACAACAACAACAACAATAAATCACCATCACAACAACAATAATAAGTGCCTGGAGACAGCAGAAGAGAAGAGAAGAGAAGAGAAGAGAAGAGAAGAGAAGAGAAGAGAAGAGAAGAGAAGAGAAGAGAAGAGAAGAGAAAGAACTGGAGAAGATAACAAACTCCAAAGACCTACAAATAGAAATAGAAGGACTCTGGCAAAGGCAAGCAAGGGTAGTACCAATAGTCATAGGCGCCTTGGGTGCAGTCCCAAAAGAACTGGAGAACCACTTGAACACCATTATTGGCATTGACAAATTTGCCATCAGTCAATTGCAGAAGGCAGCTTTACTTGGAGCAGCTTCCATCCTGGGACAGATCTTTGTAACACTGTCAAACATCCAGATTTGCCTATCCCAGGTCCTTGGGAAGAACTTGATAGACACACAAAAATGCCAACCCCAGTCTGAACATCTGGCTGACTGTGCAATGAATAATAATAATAACAACAAAAACAATAAAATAAAACAATAAAAAATAAATAAAATAAAATAAAATAAAATAAAATAAAATAAAATAAAATAAAATAAAATAAAATAAAATAAAATAAAATAAAATAAAATAAAATAAAATAAAATAAAATAAAATAAAATAAAATAAAATAAAATAAAATAAAATAAAATAAAATAAAATAAAATAAAATAAAATAAAATAAAATAAAATAAAATAAAATAAAATAAAATAAAATAAAATAAAATAAATAAAATTTCTCTCCTGGTGCTTCTCTTTAACATTTTCTGACCAGAGAAGTCAGTTTGCTGCAGTGTACTATGCAAGATTGGTTGTCCCCCTAGTTTCTTGGTCACCTCAGAATCGTATTCTTGGGAATTTCTTTTAAATGTAATTTTTAAAAAAAAATGGCCAGGAGCTTCTCTGGAACTGACGGGGAGACAGGAGAGAGGGAAATCAGTCTGCCTTTTCTGCACAACAATAATAATTATGACTGCAGAAGAGGGCTAAAATTACGCGTCTCATGAGGTAGGCCTTGTCCCTCGTAAGGCAGCTCAATTCCCTAAAAGAAGGGAGGGAGGAAAAATCGGGCCAATTCCCTCCGAATGCTTCAGGCAGGGAGGATGGGCCGTGGTAGCTTTCTGCAATCTGATGCCCTCCAGATGTGTTGCAGACTAAGAATTCCCTGAAATCATCTGGATTGGGGAAGGCCAAGTTTTGTACGGATGGATTTCTCTACCCCTGTGCTCTTATCTTTTCTTTTTTTCCCCCCATAACACAGGGAAGTTAATGTGCTCTGCCCATCCTGGAGCCCAGTTAGTCTTTTTCCTCTAACTGCAGCGACAGCACTGAACATTTGTATTACTGAAAAACAGTGACCATAATCTTTCTAAAAGATGTTGCAATGCATCTGCTGAATCCTGAAGTATTTAATTTTTGCAGTCAAGAGCTGACATGGGAGGGAAGAGAGAGGCAACATTTTCCTTGTTTTCCAAGTCCCTGGGCTAACACCGGGAAAGAAATGCACTCGGTTTATATTTCATTATGTGCTTTCTTCATGCATACTTCCCAGAACTGGGCAGTGGGGGAGGGGGGTATTAAACAAAATGAATGCTCAAGAGGACTTGGAGGGAAAAAAAATGAAGCAGAATCTGGTTGATGGGAGGTAAGATGGGAAGAGAAAGAAATACAGCAACATTGAAATAAATAAATCTGCCCCCTCCAGCCCTTGCAAAGTGGGGGTGCAGAGATGGGAATGCATTTATAGGAGAGATTGCAAGTACAACATTGAAAGACATTAAGTGCTTTGCAAACTTCTCGCTCCCCCTCATTTCCCAAGAGAATAGCCAATTCATCTGCACATTTTACTTTATTTAAACATTTATATCCTGCCCTTCTAATGCATTTTTCCCTGGAAAACGAGCGTGTGAACTGTCAGGTTGTGGCTCTTAAGCTTGTCTGGGCAAAATTCTCTTGTTTGTAACCGTCTCCAAAAATAAAAGCGAGCGAAAATGACATGCCAGTTGTGAGCCTCTGAGGTAAACAGACAAAACAAATGTCTGCAAACATGTGCCATCAACTTCAATAGATGTCTCTCTCTCCCTCTCTCCCTCCCTCTCTCTGCAAACCGAAGATAAATTAACATTAAGAATGCATTCCTTTCCTTTCCTGAGAAACCCCCCAAAATAGAAAGTCTCCAAAGGAAAAGATCTGTTAGTTATGGGCATGGTTTGATTGAGGTTTCAACAGGAGTTGAAATTTTAAAACCAACCTGTTTCTGGATGTATAGGAGGGACACAACTTTCCCTGAGAAGAGCAACTTTTTTGGGATGTGTGTGTTTGTGTGTGTGTGTGCATCATTCCATTCATCCCAGACTTTCAACGCAAGGCTCCTACCTCTTGTTCAGAATAGAAGAAAAGGTCTTCATGAAGTTCTCCGTCCGTCAAGGCAATAATGACACTGGCGGTCCTATAACCTGATGAGGGAAGCCATTTGCAGAAGTAGAATTAATGGTCAAGGACAATAAAACAACCTGCTACCATCTTCTTCTACTCAAACATGATGCCGTATACCTGGTGCTATTTGCAAACTGTCACAGAAGTTTCCTTCATGTTTTACTACAACAGAGGTCTCCAAATTTGGCAACTTTTAAGACTTGTGGACTTCACCTCCTAGAATTCTTGTGTACTTCATATCTGGCTGGAGAATTCTGGGAGTTGAAGTCCACAAGTCTTAAAGTTGCCAAGTTTGGAGACCTCTGTTGTAAACCCTAAACATCTAGATCAGGGGTCTTCAAACTTGGCTGCTTTAAGATTTGTGGACTTCAACTCCCAGAATTCCTGAGCTAATATGACTCGAGGAGGAATTCTGGGAGTTGAAGTTCACTAGTCTTAAAGTAGCCAAGTTTGGGGACCCTTGTACTACAACATGAAGACAGTAACGTTTGCACAAACTCAGGTTTAGGCAAACAGCTAAATGTTTAATAAGAGTGGTTAAATACAATGGCTAGAAACGGAGTTCTAACCTTGGGCATGGATGTTGGCTTTTGCCCGTGCCTCTCTCTCTCTCTCTCTCTCTCTCTCTGTCTCTCACTCTCTTGGTCCTGGGAAGAAGAAGGTGGCGCCAAACCACTTCTGGCAATGTTGCCAAGAAAACTTGTGGGGACTCATCAAATGTCAGGTCTGACTCAAAGAAGAGAGCCAGTTTGGTGGAGGCACTAGACTGGAAACTGGAATTCTTGGGCACTTGGGCAACCAGTTGACTTGAAGAGGTGCCAACACCCACCCAGGGGCACGTTTCATAGGAAAGCAGGCACCATTCAGGCTCTGTAGTGAATATATTAGCATGTTTCCAAAGCATCCTGCTTACTTACCCGATAGGTCTACATTTGGGATACAAATCCCAAAGGTGCTTTTTTTTAGGAGGCAACTGGACTTTCTGGTTTTTTCTTTTCTTTTGAAGATGTTTCGTTTTTCATCCAAGAAGCATCTTCAGCTCTGACAGGGCAGTGAGGAATGGAAGGATTGATATTCCTTGCAGACAGCTGATCATTTGCATCCTTTGAGAGAGTCGTTAAGGCCACTTGGATGTTTCTCTGTGTCCTCAGGGTCACCTGAGTGGTGCTCCCGGTTCCTGTAGTCCTCTGGGAATCCATTCATACTCCCACACCATTCAAAGGGTGTTTTCACCCAAATTGGACAGCTAAAAGTCTGTAGAGATTCTCAGTCATCCAGGACACAGATAAACCTCCAAGTGGCCTCAACGACCCTCTCAAAGGATGCAAATGACCAGCTGTCTTCAAGGAATATACCGTATATACTCGAGTATAAGTCGACCCGAATATAAGCCGAGGCACCTAATTTTACCACAAAAAACTGGGAAAACTTATTGACTCGAGTATAAGCTGAGGGTGGGAAATGCAGCAGCTACTGGTAAATTTCAAAAATAAAAATAGATACTAATAAAATTACATTAATTGAGGCATCAGTAGATTAAATGTTTTTGAATGTTTATTTCAAAGAAAAACAGATTAATCAATTTGGGAAACGATCTCACTATCATGAAAGGTTTAATTGATTCACTAACCCAAAAGAAGATGACGATGACAGTGGGAGGCAGGAGTCACTCTCTCCCTTGCAAGAAAAAAGCAAGAGCCGTTCTTATGATCTCTCTCTCTCTCTCTCTCCCCGTAATACAGTCAAGCCCTTTCCAGCACGCGCGATCTGCCGCCGCCGCTTTGCACCCTGCAAATGCAAAATCCCGGGGTTTTTGCATTTGCAAGGTGCAAAGCGGCGGGGGCGGATCCCGCGTGCTGGAAAGGGCTTGACTGTATTACGGGGAGAGAGAGAGAGATCATAAGAACGGCTCTTGCTTTTTTCTTGCAAGGGAGAGAGTGACTCCTGCCTCCCACTGTCATCGACATCTTCTTTTGGGTTAGTGAATCAATTAATTTGGGAAATGATCTCACTATTATGAAAGTCAGTGTTCTCTGCCAGTGGGGTATTTGGAAGAAAATGCCCCGCAGCATATCCACGCGCGTGTAAGGGGAATCAGAAATCCCCGCGTTCAATGCCTAGCACAGCAGAAGAGAAAACGCAGCTTTGAGCAAATACTAGGAAAACCTGATTGATCAGAAGGAAGAAGGCAAAAGAGGGAGGGGTGGTGGTGGACGGAGGTCCCACTGGTATTTGTGAAACACTTGGTCGGCAACGCTTAAAGTCAACGTCCTCGCTCCCACCTACCCAAAGCCACGAAGTCCCCCAATTGCACAGCCCAGAATCGCCCTCCCCTCAGGGCAGCAACGACGCCCGGTATTTCCCGAGATGAAGCTCCGCCGTGCAATGAAAGCGCCCTGGCTCTAAGCTCGTGGGTTCAGAAAACAACGCGAGGCGAGCTTGCTTTGGCTCCGCTCAGCTTCGTTTCCTAGCTGCTTTCAGTCTGCTCGGGAGGAGGGGGAGGAGATGGTGGCGGCAGCTTGTGTTGTTTTCTGAGCTCTAGGCCACCACCTCCTCCCCCTCCTCCCAAGCGGACTGAAAGCAGCTAGGAAACGAAGCTCAGCGGAGCCGAAGCGACCTCGCCTCGCATTGTTTTCTGAGCCTAGAGCCAGGGCGCTTTCATTGCACGGTGGAGCTTCTTGTCTTGGGAAACACCGGGCGTCGTTGCTGCCCCCTGAGGGGAGGGCAATTCTGGGCTGCGCGATTGGGGGACTTTGTCGCTTTGGGTGGGTGGGTGGATGGGAGCGAGGATGGACGGAGTCCATGAAGTGGGGCTTGCCTGCAGGAAAGTGGCTGCCCAGCTCTGGAGCTCCACACCATTTTTTTTTCAGAGGGGAATCTGACTCGAGTATAAGCCGAGGGCGGGTTTTTCAGCACAAAGAATGGGCTGAAAAACTCGGCTTATACTCGAGTATATATGGTAAATCTTTCCATTCCCCGCCATCCTGTCAGAGCTGAAGAAGCTTCTTGGAGGAGAAGTGAAATGACTTCAAAGAAAAAACCAGAAAGTCCACTTGCCTCCTGAAAAAGCACCTTTGGGACAACCAGGACCTGGATGGCTGAGAATCTCTACAGATTTTTGAGATATAACCATGCATGATTTTTAAAAAATAAGCACATACGTGCGAATGTTCATCTTAATGGATGCCTGCCCAAAGATCAAATTGTAGAGCTGATCCCCTGGAAGGAATTGTGGTCCCTTCCAGACCATCTGGGGATTCGGGTTTTACGGCGGGAATATTGTTAGGTACTGAACATGGGTCGGAGTAAATGGAGACAGCTTCTGAATAGTGAACATTCAGCTCTTTATTTGCATAGTGACTTCTCAAAACAACAACAGTGAACTCTGCCTTATATAGGCAACCCTTGTGAGAATTGTCCAATAACGAGCTATGAACGCTAGCTCTTTTAACCAATAAGAATTCTCTGTTAAGGGCCAATTGGATTCCTCAGAACTAACCAATCCGATCTGGCTGCCTAACAGCCAATCAGAAGTGCAGGGCCAGAACCCTGTACTTTACCTTAAGCTCATACTTATTAACTATGGTACATACACAACACCCCTTCCCCCTGGCTTAATTACGGTGTAGTTATATATTCCCTTAGATAGGACAGTTGTCTTTTAACTCTTTCGGATTTTCGTTGGATTGGTTGGTTGCAATCCTGTTGAGGTAGATTGTTGTTTGGCAGTGGTTCTGCTTCTTGCTCAGCTGCAATTTCTTGTGGTGCAAACGTTTCTCCTTCCTGCTTTTCCGGTTCGTAAGCAGGGTGCAACCGGTCGAGGTGGGAGCGGAGTCTTCGTCCCATCAGTAGTTCGGCGGGAGTTCTGCCAGTGACGCTATGTGGAGTTATGTGTTGCAAAAAGAGAGTTTGGTTGACCTTGTCATCGATATTGTCATAGTCCACTTTTTGCAAAGTCTTTTTAACAAATTGGACCATGCGTTCTGCTCGGCCATTGGTCGCAGGGTGCGCAGGCGAGGTGAGCGCATGGCGGATGCCGCGGTCAGCAAGATACTGCTTGAACATTAGTGCCGCAAACTGTGGCCCGTTATCAGACACCAGGACATCTGGCAATCCATGGGTTGCAAAGAGTCTGTTTAGAATCTTGATCACCGCCTCGAGGTCGTAGCCGTCATATGATGAATTTCTAACCAATTGGAGCATGTATCGACTTTCAGCAGGAAGGTATAGCCCTTGGTTGGCCCCGCGAAATCCAGGTGGATTCTGGACCAGGGTCCACGTGGCGTCTCCCATTCAGTAGGCATGGCTTTTGGTGGGGCGTTGCTGACTTGTTGGCAATTGGAACACGCTTTAACCCACTGCTCGATTTGCCGGTCCATGCCCGGCCACCATGCGTAGCTTCGTGCAAGCGCCTTCATTCGCACGATGCCGGGGTGGCCCTCGTGCAGAATTCGCAGCAGCGTCTTCCGGAGTCATTCTGGGACAACGACTCTATCACCCCAGATGATACAGCCTTTTTGGGAAAAAAAGTTCAGTCTGTCGAGATTTGAATGGTGCAAAGTCATCTGGTACTTGGTCCAATGGCCATCCACATTCTACCCAGCCTAGGACTCGAGCTAGGGTGTGGTCTCGTTTGGTTTCTCTCGCGATGTCTCGGGGGGTCATAGGTGGCGAGTTGAGTGTTTCGATCTGCAACGTGGTTGCCGTTGGTGCCGGATCGTCGAGAGTCTCTGGAAGCGGTGCTCAGCTTAATGCGTCGGCATGGAGAATGGCTTTCCCCGGGCGATATTGCAGGCGATAATTATAAGCAGCTAGGAATTCTGACCATTGGGTCATTCTAAGGGATTATATGTAGGGGGTTGGCTTGTCCCCGGCTATTATCCCTAGCAACGGTTTGTGGTCAGTTATAATGGTAAATGTCCTTCCATACACATATTCATGAAATTTTTTTATAGCTGAAACGATTGCGAGGGCTTCTTTATCAATTTGTCCATAGTTCCGTTCTGCTTGTGAAAGAGTCTTCGAAAAGTATGCAACAGGGGCTTCGTTCCCATTAGGCAGTACATGGCGCCCACCCCGAAAGGCGATGCATCGCAGGTTATAACTAAGGGCAAAGTCTCGTTATACTGCATAAGTACAGAGTCAGATGTGAGCAGTTTTTTAACATTCCGGAACGCTTGCTCTTCCCGGTAACCCCATACCCACAATGCTTTCTTATCTAATAATCGGTGTAACGGTTCAGCGACAGTTGCCTTGTTCGGTAAAAATACATTATAGAAATTAATGAGGCCTAAGAACACCTGGAGATCGGCCTTGTTGCGTGGCCTGGGAGCGTTTTTGATCGCTTTTAATTTACTCTCGGTAGGATGAATGCCCTGGCTATCAATCCGGTACCCTAGAAACTCAACATTGTCAGTATACAATTGACACTTATTTTTTTTCACCTTAAGTCCAGCTTCTTGGAATTTTTTTAGAACGCATTTTAAACGGTCCTGTAAGATTTTTTGGGTAGGGGCTGCAATTAATACGTCATCAAAATAAGGGACCACGCCCTTGATTCCTTGTAATAACCTTTCCATAAGGCTCTGGAAGATCCCGGGGCTACACTAACTCCGAATTGTAATCGGGTACATTTAAAGGCACCCCTGTGCATTACAATTGTTTGGGCTTGAGCCGTTTTTTCATCCACCTTACCGCCCCCCAAGGAATGGAGGAGGTGCTGCACCACCAGAACTGGATACGCATTCTGCTGTAGGGCATGGTTCAAAGTGGCCCGGTAGTCCCCACAAATTCGGATTGACCCGTCTGGCTTAATGGGTGTTACAATAGGGGTTTCCCATGGAGAGTGATCGATGGGCTTCAACACCCCTTGAGCAATTAACTTGTCGAGTTGTTCGTCGATTTTTGCTTTAAGAGTGAACGGAACTCGACTGGGCTTCAAGCGAATGGGAGCTACTTTTGGATCTAGACTGAATGAGATCGGGGTCCCCTTATACTCGCCCAAGCTGTCCGCGAAGACGTCGCTGAACTCAGAGATAAGGTCTTCCTCCCACTCACAACCACCGACTCGGTTCACGCCGGCCACTTCAATGCCGAGTGGCGTGAACCATTGGAAGCCTAGTAGGCTAGGCCTATCTCTATCGATGACCGTTAGAGGTAAGTATGCTGTATGCTTCTTGAAGGAGACTTGGACTTGGCAGGACCCGACAATGGGGATTCGATTTCCTTGGTAGTCCTTGAGGATGAGGCGTTGAAATTGGAGGTCTTGGCGTTGAATTGTGGGGATGAGTTGCTTGAGTGTCTTCCAAGACACCATCGAGAGGGACAATCCCGAGTCGACCTCCATGTGGCAAGGCTGGTTCTCGATGGCTACCGTGACCCGGATTTTCTTAGTGTCCAAAGCTGAGGTGTGACCAAGAGTGATAGTATGGTGAGCCTCTTCTCTTTGCAAAGCTCGATTTCTGTAGGAGTGGTTTACTGGCTCTCGCCTTACAGGACGGTTTCCTGTCAATTGGCGATAGTTGGCCCCTTTTGAGGCCTGGCTAAGTCCTGGTAAACTGCGGCAGACCTGGCCGATGTGGCCTCGTTTCCCGCACTCATGGCAGAGTGCGTCGCGGAATTTGTATTTGGCCCTGGCATGGTTGGCTCCACAGCCAGCGCAAGGATGTAAGGGCTTCGGGCGAGGGTCCCGGTTGGACCGCAGTCGATGGACCCCTTCTTCGTCGCTGTCTGACGACGAAGAGAGGTCCTCATGGTGCGTCATCGTGAGCTGTCCTTCAGGCTTGGATAAAATGTCGCTTGTCGGTGGTGGTACCGGAGTGCGGCTTCGCCGTAGTTGTGCAGCTGACTTTTTGGTCGCTTCTGCTGCCGTGGCTTCGACGATGGCGTCGGCAAGGCTGATGTCGCCTTTCGCCATCAGCTTGCTTTGCAGGCCTAGTGCATCTAGTCCCAGAACTATTCGATCTCTTAGTGCCTCTTCTAAATCGGCGAACCCGCAGAGGCCCCCTAAATTTCGGATGTCCGCCACAAAATCGGCCACGCTTTCCCCTTTTCGTTGGTTCCTCTGATAAAACTCATGGCGTCTCACGAGTGTAGGCACGGTTGGCGCGTAATGGTCTCTCAGGATGGGTTCGAGGTCGTCCCAGCTCATGGCCTTCACTTCTCGAGGTTTGGCAAGTGCTTTAGCCATCTTAAATGCAGCTGGGCCGCAATGCGTCAGGAACAGCACCCTTTTCTTTGCTGGTGTGGCGTCCTTCAAGTTATTCGTTTCGAGAAACATTTGGAAGCGATCCATATAGGATTCCCAATCCTCTTGGTTCGGATCGAACGGAGCGGGTGGTACGATGCCGCTGGACATGGTTCCGTTGTTGGCGTTGTCTATCACATGCTCGGTATTGCTTCCTGGCTTCTTCAGTTTAGACGTCTCCACATCCCACCTTCGTCGCCAATGTTAAGTACTGAGCATGGGTTGGAGTAAATGGAGACAGCCTCTGAATAGTGAACTTTCAGCTCTTTATTTGCATAGTGACTTCTCAAAACAACAACAGTGAACTCTGCCTTATATAGGCAACCCTTGTGAGAATTGTCCAATAACGAGTTATGAACGCTAGCTCTTTTAACCAATAAGAATTCTCTGTTAAGGGCCAATCGGATTCCTCAGAACTAACCAATCCGATCTGGCTGCCTAACAGCCAATCAGAAGTGCAGGGTCAGAACCCTGCACTTTACCTTAAGCTCATACTTTATTAACTATAGTACATACACAACAAATATGACTGGCTACTTCACAGTAAACTGGGCCACCAAAGCAAGGGACAAAGAAAGTGTTGTTATAAGTGTGCACAAAGTAAATTGAGGTAACTTGGTGAGAGAGAGAGAGCGTGCACATTGTACCAAGCATCAGTGCGAAGGCAAGGTGGGCCCAGGTTCACTCCATAGAATCATAGGCTGGAAGGGACCTTGGAGATCTTCTAGTCCAACCCTCCACCCAAGGCAGGACAGCTTATACGATCCTGGTCAAATGTTGGTCCAATCTTTTTTTACCAAAAGTTGATGATGCCTAGGACTGTACTGGCTTTTTTGGCAGCTCATATTTAAGCAGTGATCCACCTAAACCTCCTTCATAGTTATTACTATTCATAATAGTAATTACTATTACCTTCTTCATTAAGTATTAGTTATAATAGTTAACTTATAATAGTAAATTATGACTATTAATAATAGTATGACTTTTACTTATTCACTCAGGCAGGGTAAACCAAATGCAGAGGTAACAAAATAAGTGGTACCTGACTTAAGAGTCAGTTACCATCTATTCTGTACTTATGCATTTGGTTTTGTTCTGCCTCAGTGCGGCAGCTTTTCTCACCACTAAACTGCATCTTGCTGGATAATTGTTGGATTCAGCTCTTCTACCCTGGCACCTGTACAATAGTTTCATGGTGATCACATTTTGAAAGAATTCTGAATTTTGTCTTTTCCTGTGTGCTTAAATCAGAGGTCCCCAAACTTGGCCACTTGAAGACTTGTGGACTTCAAACTACACTGGCTGGAGAATTCTGGGAGTTGAAGTCCACAAGTTTTAAAGTGGCCAAGTTTGGAGACCTCTAGCTTAACTGGATGTGATCTCTTCAGAGAACTGTAAATTCACATCAAGCTGAACTCTGCCTCACCTTTTATTAAAAATTACAGATGGGGTGTAGGAGAAACGATTTAAGGCTGCTGTTTCTACCCAGAGTCATGCATTTATTCCTTTTCCCAAGAGGGAAGGCTTGGGATGACTTCAGGGCAGGACGGCCCATCACGAAGAGACAACCTATTATCATTCCAATTACAACATGCCGTCCGCAAAGAAGGCAGAATTACTGCCCAAAGGTGTTCTTATCGTCCCAAGATTGAGCCTGGCCTGGGCTTGTCCATGGTCTGCCTTTCCAATGATCACACCACAGCGAAGAAGCAATTAAAGTTAATTTGGTTGCTGCTGTCAACCCGACATGCTCAAGTTAACATACTGCTTTTATGAAAGTGAAGATAAGGATTCTGTCTGAAGGGAAAAAAATGTTCCAGTAATTATCAGTCTTTGTCAAATATCAAAAACTGCTACAGGGAATTTTCTACTTTGCAGAAGAGTAGCTGGGTATCAAATGACTGCATTTTCCAGAGAGGGTGATGATATATTAGGTAGGGAACAAAACAGAATAACAGAGTTGGAAGGGTCCTTGGAGGTCTTCTAGTCCAACCCCCTGCCTAGGCAGGAAACCCTACACCACTTCAGACAAATGGTTATCCTACATCTTCTTAAAAAATTCCAGTGTTGGAGCATCCACAACATCTGGAGACAAGTTATTCCACTGATGATTTGTTCTCCCTGTCAGGAAATTTCAGGTTCTAGGTTGCTTCCCTCCTGGATGAGTTTCCACCCGTTGCTTCTTGTCCTGCCTTCTGGTGCTTTGGAGGATAGCTTGACCCCCACTTCTTTGTGGCAGCCCCTCAAATATTGGAATACTGCTATCCTGTCACCCCTAGTTCTTCTTTTCACTAGACTGGACATACCCAATTCCTACAATCGTTCTTCACCTATTTTGGTCTCCAGGACCCTAATTATTTTTGTTGCTTCTCTACACTCTTTCCAGAATCTCAACATCTTTTTTATAACGGGGTGACCCAAACTGGATGCAGTATTCCAGTGTGGTCTTATTAAGGCTTCATAAAACAGGATTAACACTTCACGAGATCTTGATTCTATCCCTCTGTTAATGCAGCCTAGGATTTAACAAAGATTATTTTACACCAACTTCATTTTAAATTGTTTTTAATCAGATTTTAGTAATCATTTGTGTCTGAAACCCAAGGGCCAATCAATGAAGTAAACTCAACTCAATTAATGAGCAAAAAGTAATTACTGCCACTTTATTGAATGTATTCTTACCTTGAACATTTTCGTGGTAAATTTGCTCACTGGCCTAAAACAGAACCAAGGAGAATGATAAGGATGTAAAGTACGAATGAAGTTTAGTTTCAATTGCCCCCGGCAAGAATATGGTGCCACCCACTGAGAAGCAGACAGGGAAGAGACGGAGGGGGGCAGCGGTCCAGCCACAACCACAGGGCCAAACAAAAGGCAAGTTGGACCTTGTGACCATCTGGCTGGAGCCTCATCCCCAGGTGTATCTTACATGGAAAGCCTAACGAAAACTGGCTGGGGCTTTGATGGCATGGTGCAGGGGTGGGATTCTACCGGTTCGGATCGGTTCAGTAGAACCCCTTGCGCCAAAGATCAGCTGGGAGCGAACCAGTTTGCTGCGATGAGTATATGGGCCCACCCGCCTGTCCTTGTTCTTTCCTGTGCTTTATTTCCTTTTATTAGAGTGCAGCTGATTCGCGCAGGAAAGTGGTTTGCCACAGCTCAGCTGTTTTATTCACAGGGACTCCTCTAGAAAATATGCATTAGAGCTTTCTTAAACAGGCAGTGCGCGGGCAGAGCCCGCATTTGGTGCGTGCGCAGTGGGATTCATTTTTTTTTACTACCTGTTCTGTAGGCGTGGCCTGGTGGGCATGGCAGGGGAAGGAGACTAAAATCTCCAGTCAGGAGTGGGATCTGCTGGTTCTTCAAACTACTCAACATTTCCACTACCGGTTCTCCAGAACTGGTCAGAACCTGCTGAATCCCACCTCTGATGCACATGCAAAGTGCGCAATCACTAAACCGGTTGTTATACTAGTGCAGGGGTCTCCAACCTTGGCTCCTGGAAGCCTGGCGGACTTCAACTCCCAGAGTTCCACAGCCAGCTGGCTGTGGAATTCTGGGAGTTGAAGTCCGCCAGGCTTCCAGGAGCCAAGGTTGGAGACCCCTGTACTAGTGGAATCCCACCCCGGGCATGGTGGCAATCGACATCTTGCTGTCTTTCACACACCTACTTCCCAGGAGTGGGCCTAAAAAATTTTTTAGCAACAGGTTCTCTGCCTGGTTGCTGGCTGGGGGTGACCGTGGTGGCCGTGTCCTAGTTGGCCTCCTGCACCACGGCCGGGGGGGGGCGTTTTACTCTCCCCAGACTCCAGAGGATTTTCCCGTGACTCCAGGAGGGTGAAAATGGCTTCCCTGGGCTCCGGAGACTCTTTGGAAACCAGAAACAGGCCCATTTCTGGCCTCCCCAAACTTCTGGGAGGCCCATTTTTTGCCCTGCGTTTACCTGCATCCAAAATGGGCCACATGGGGACTCCTGGGAGGGAAGGGGAGGGGTGGCCAGGGCTAGCCAGGAGTGGGATTTGGGGGTTCTCTGAACTGCAGAGAATCTCAGCTAGGGGGCTCTCACTGAACCCCTGCGAGCTCCTAGCAGCCCAGCCCTGCTCCTTCCCATGGACGCTGGCTGCCCTCTGCCTGGAGCACCCACTGCAAAACCAAGACGTAACTTCTCTGTTCTTATTTACCCTTTCAAATCCTTCGTGCATGTAGGTGTCCCCTCCAGGCAGGACCTTCTGAAGCTCATCTAACCCTTGACGGATTTTTTCCCTGGAAGAGCAGAAGAGACGGTCTTTGGTTAGAGAGAACGTGGATACAGATTCACAGAGTTGGAAGGGACCTTGGAGGTCATCTAGTTCAACCCCCTCTGCCCAAGCGGGAGACCCTACACCATTTCTGACAGATGGCAGTCCAGTCTCTTCTTGAAAGCCTCCAGGGATGAAACTCCTACAACTTCTGAAGGCAACTTCTGTTCCATGGGTGGATTGTTCCCACTGTCAGAAAGTTTCTCCTTATCTCTAGGTTCAATCTCTCCTGGATCAGTTTCCATACATTGTTTCTTGTCCTGCCTTCAGGTGCCTTGTAAAATAGCTTGACCCCCTTCCTTCTCTCTGGGGCAGCCCCTCAAATACTGGAAGATGCTCTCCTGCCTCCCCTGGTCCTTCTCTTCACTAGATCAGCCAAGCCCAGTTCCTGCAACCGTTCTCCAGATGTTTTAGCTTCCAGTCCCCTCATCATCCTGGTTGCTCTTCTCTGCACTTTTTCTAGAGTCTCAACATCTTTCTTTATAGTGTGTGGTGACCAAAACTGGATGCAGGACTCTAGGTGTGGCCTTACTAAGGTTTTACAGAGTGATATTAGTATCTGCTACAGGCAAGATAGTGATGCCAGAGAAGTCCCAGCTCTGAACTCTCCCACTGTCTACTCGAAATAAAACATTTTGCAATGCTGTGGCGAGAGGGAAACTTTGAGGAAAACTATTATTATCTCATTGTATAGAGACAGCCAGAACAGCGAGGTGGCTGATAACTATTTTGCTTTCTAGGCATGGGAAAAATTCTCTTCCTTAGGACTCACATCTCTTTTTTTCCCCTTTATTCTTTCCTGCCTCTCCCGGAGATAACAGTGCCTGGCAACCTGTGAGCAACATTTCCAGAATCCTGAGAAAGCCCAAAGGGAGGGAAAGGGGGAGACAGCTGGACTCCCCCAATATCTGCAGAAACACAAGTGGGAAAAGTCTTTGGGTCCATCTGTGGCAATTCCCAACAAGTAATGAGGTGTCAGATTTGCCCCTCCTTCCTCTTCTCTTACTCTTGTAATGCTACTGCATTAAAGCAGGGGTCTCCAACTTGGCAACTTTAAGCCTGGCGGACTTCAACTCCCAGAATTCCCCATCCAGCAAAAAATGGCTGGGGAATTCTGGGAGTTGAAGTCCCCCCCCCCCCAATCTTAAAGTTGCAAAGTTGGGAGACCCCTGGACTAAAGAATAGAAACCTAACTTGTGAGGAACAAGGCATGCTATAAGAGAGACAAAGGCAAGGTATTATATTCAGGGAGGGAAAATGTAGAATATTTCTCTCTCTCTGTCTCTCCCTCCCTCCCTCTCTCATCTATCTATCTATCTATCTATCTATCTATCTATCTATCTATCTATCTATCTATCTATCTATCTATCTATCCATCCATCCATCCATCCATCCATCTCTATCTATTGTCTGTCTGTCTGTCCACCCATCCATTTCTGCAGAAATTCAACACCAGATTTCAGTCCTTGCATACCTTGGAAGCTATATAATGAAATACCTGGAGTGCACTTTATCAGGATTAATTTCAAAGCCACACCAAGGCCAGACACAAGTCAGTATGACACACCAGGCTAGGCTAAAGAGGATAACTTATGGCTGATCTGTTTGAGCAAGCGCCTTTTGAGAGGGCCGCAAATGTGTGTTACTGCCCCAGATTTAACAGGCTGTAAGAACTCAATCTGGGGTCTTTTCCAGAGACAAAGAGAACAATGTCAATTCGGCTGAGGGGACAGTCGTTGCTTGGGTCAAAAAAATAAAGGCAGTTAGGATCAGGCCATTGAAGCCCTACCTCCTTTTTAAATCCCCCAAAGGGTTGGGCCTCAACTTGACCTTTTTTTGAGCCCCTTGCCTATGGAGAGTCTGACTCTGCAAGCAGGTGAAGCAGAAGACAAACAACAGCCAAGCAGGAAGATCTGAATCCTATATAGGTCAAGCTCAAAATTGACATATGTGTGGAGCCATTTTATTTAGCCTTGTTATATATTCCTTTTCTTTCTTTCTCTTTGCTAGTTATGCGGGGGGGGGGAGGATTTCGGGCTTGCCACATTCCTAAAGTGGGAGGGGTGGAAATAGAGAGAGTTATTTAGGCTAGGTGGTTCTTCTTCCCATGGGAAAACGGGCTGCCCTTCCTTGGGCCTCTTGAGGTAGAGATTTATGACATCGAGCAACGTTGAATTACTTCTATTGGAGAATGTGACTTTGGGGGGCTGTTTCTAACTTTCCATATTACAGTATGTGGTGCAATTCCGGCTTGTGTCAGATCCGGAAGTACAACAGACTTGTTGATGCTTTCCTAAATTTGATGCTTTCTTAAATAAAAGAAATTGTTTTGGAAGATGGACTTTGCTCTTTTCTTTTTAAATGGATTTCATCACTTGGAAACCTGACATACATACATTGAAAAGCCAAGCAATGTTCAGCTCTGGTCAAAACTCAGATGTTCTAGATTCTAGACTGGGGTGCTCAACCGTGCAACTTTAAGACCTGTGGACTTCAACTCCAAGAATTCATCATCCAGCTGCAAATTACACTGTTGTATTAGATCAATCCAAGAGATGCAATGGCTCAACGGTTAAAGACACTGAGCTTGTCAGCTGGAAAGCTGCGAGACTGGGTTTGAGACCCAGTGACATGCAACGGGGTGAGTTCCTGTCCCTTTGCCCTAGCTCCTGCCCACCTAACAGTTGAGAAGCATGTAACTGCGAATAGATAAATAGGTATCACTTTGGTGGGAAGGTAACAGCATTCTATTCTCAGTGTATAGTCTTGCTGGCCATGACCATGGAAATTGTCTTCAGACAGCACTGGCTCTCTTGGCCAGGAAATGGAGATGAGCACCATGGCCTAAAGCAGACGTCTCCAAACTTGGTAACTTTAACACTTGTGGACTTCAACTCTGGGAATTGAAGTCCACAAATCTTAAAGTTGCCAAGTTTGGGGACTCCTGTCCTAAAGTCGGACACAACTGGACAGGGGAAAACTTTGCCTTTATCTCAACCATGGCAACTTTAAGATATGTGGATTTTAACACCCAGAATTCCCCAGCCAGCATGCTGGCTAGGGAATTCTGGGAGTTGAAGTCCACATATCTTAAAGGTGCCAAGGTTGACGAACACTGTTTTTGTGCATGGCATGAACTGGGTAACAGAGCTGCAAAGCTGATAGACACCCACACCCACCCACATCTTCCTCTGTTGTCTTTCCTCTTCTATCTTACATTTAGCTTTGCACCTATTTCCTCCCTTCTTTTCCAAAATAGGGGAGCAGAGCTCAGTCTCAAAGTCTCTGGTCCTCCTGGATTCCCATGGAACTTCTACTACAAGCTAGCAATGGTCGCTGTTCTTAAAAATAGCAAAGTTTTGGCTGAATACAAACACAGTAACTGATTAATCGAAAATTCCCCTTTGGGCAAAACAGGAAATTGTAAAACTTTTTGAGTTTTTTTTAAAAGCAGCAATCTTGGCCCCATAACCTCCTTTCAACATTGGGCTGAAAAAGGCAGATCCTTCCTCAACACCCTCCAAATATGTCCTGGGGAGCATTTTGCGGGGCTTGAAAGAGGTGGTCCTGAAGAGACGAGGCCCCCGAACCTGTTTAATAGGCTGGCCAGGCTTGCTACCCAGTGGGGGACATCCCCATTTGTGTGCGGAGAAACATCTAGGGTGGTGGGTCCTAGGACAGGTAATACCCCTGCCCCCTCCTTCTCACCTGTCTTCGGTCAGGTCCATGAGGGTTGAGCCTTGATTGGAGAAGACAATGAAGGACATTCTCAACTGGGGGCTACAGAAAGAAAGACAGCAAAGTGAAGGACTCCTTTCCTTCCTTCCTTCCTCTCATCTTTCTCCTTTCTTCCTCCCTCCCTCTCTTTCTCCTTCCTTCCTTTTTCTCCTTCCTCCCTCCTTCCCTCCCTTCCTCTGTCCTTTCTCCTTCCTCCCTTCCTTCCTCTCATCTTTCTCCTTTCTTCCTCCCTCCCTCTCTTCCTCTCCCTCCTTCTCTCCCTCTCTTTCTCCTTCCTTCCTTCCTTCCTCTCATCTTTCTTCTTCCCTCCCTCTCTTCCTCTCCCTCCTTCCCTCCCTCTCTTCCTCTCCCTCCTTCCCTCCCTTTCTTTCTGCTTCCTTCCTCTGTCCTTTCTCCTCCCTTCCTTCCTCTCTCTTTGCTCCTCCCTCCTCCCTCTCTTTCTCCTTCCTTCCTTCCTCTCTTCCTTCCTTCCTTTCTCTCATCTTTCTCCTTTCTTCCTTTCTTCCTCCCTTCCTCCCTCTCTTCTTCTCCCTCCTTCCCTTCCTCTCTCCTTTCTCTTTCCTTCCTTCTTTCCTTTCTTCTCTCTCTGTCCCTCTCTTCCTTCCTCTCTCTCTTTCTCCTTCCTTCCTTCCTTCTTTCCTTCCTCTCTCAGCAAAACATGACAATATTCCCCCTCCCAGTGGAATGGGTGAAGTGCCTCTGCAGATAGTCAGAAAAGTCAAGATGGCCACCGTGACTATTGAAATGAAACCTCATCTCTTTCCATGTGCATTCCATGCATGACTGTCTCTGTAGATTGTATACAATTTCTGGCCCTGCTGGTCGACAGAGATCCATTTCTTACATCATTCCAAAGGCAAGCCTCTTCTACAAATATAAATTAATCTCAGGATCATTTTTTGGGTGTTCCACTCTCAGCAGAGCCAGGGATTATTTACAGTACTTAATAAGGGCTTTTTATTCCATTTCAACCCCAAAAAAAGAACAAATCAAGGAGATTTAGAAAAGCAGTTTGCAACCTTGAACAATTTTGGAGACTTTTCCACCCCTCACCAAATCACAGCTTTCCTATCATAGATCCTTTTGTGACAACTCAGTTAAAGTATACTTAAATGCTTACTAGGGCCAGAAATCAGACCTTAAGACTCAGAATGTGGCAATTTTCTTCCTCTAAAAAAAGCCAGACCTCCTTGAAAACAATAAATCAGGTTCCGATAAGTTCCCGGAGTTTGTACCCACGAAAACACACAGGGAGACAAACTGCTTGGAATTCTTTGAAACTTGTGTTCCCTTTCTTCCGTTAAGAGGAAATCCAGTTCAAGGCAACAACAACAAAAAAAAAGGCAAAACAAACTTGGTGTTTTTCTCAATTATTTTGAAATTGCTCAATAAATTTCCTTCAGTACACTGTCGCTGAGAATCAAAGGGACAACAAGGTTTTAAGAGGGAACACTTGAGTCAAGACAAGGAAAAAACGAACAGAAATAGAATAGAATGTTCTTTGTTGGAGAAGTGTGATTAGACACACAAGGAATTTGTCTCTGGTGCAGAAGCTCTCAATGTACATGCAAAGCATCAGAGTAATAGTAATCATAATATGATACCAATAAGAGGAAATAGTAGAGAAGATGAGAAGGATAATAGGAGTAATTCTACAGCCATACAAAATGGATAGGCATAAAGCAATACTGTGGGAATTAGGTGTTTAGCAGAATGATGGCCTGGAAGAAAAAAAACTATCGCTGTGTCTAGTTGCTTTGGCATGCAATATACCCTATAACACCATCATAGGTGCAGGATTTGAAACAGTTTATGTCCAGATTGTGAGGGGCCTGTAGTTATTTTCTC
This sequence comes from Hydrophis major, assembly GCA_033807585.1. Lineage (NCBI taxonomy): Eukaryota > Metazoa > Chordata > Lepidosauria > Squamata > Elapidae > Hydrophis > Hydrophis major. The sequence goes on from CM066334.1 coordinate 9,182,186, forward strand.
AGCCCTCTTTTTGACCTGGTTGCCACTGTTTTTTCTGCAACCCTAACTATCCGTTGAAGTCTGTCCCGCTCCTGCTGTACCAAACCAGACAGTCATAGAAGCATAAATGACAGACTCAATCAGGAAGAACATTCTTCATTGTGCCTTTTTAAAACAACGGTTCCAATGTCAGGTGACTATTTCAAATCCTAAGAGATTACAAGATCCCAAAACCTGAAGGATTCTTCTCCGGCTCATACTGAAATGAAGATCTACTTGATTCTTTCCTAGCCTACATCATGATGAGACGCCAAGGCTACAGTCAACAAACTTGAGTATCATGACTGCTGTGACTTTGGAGTAAACATGCAGAGTGCCAACAAGGCTCAACCCCCTGCAACCCACATCTTATGCTGTCAGCTGGTCATAATTTCTTACCTTATAAATTTGTGAGCCAGATGTTCCACAAAGTAATAGATTTCACTCCAGTGGTGTAGGACACTTCCTGATCTGGAAAAGAGAGCAGAGAGAGAGAATATTGACTTCAGTCATTTTATGTTGTCTTTTTAAAAGTGTCGGTTGTTTGGCAGTGGTTATGTGAGCGACACCCAATTTTCTCATCTTTTTTTTTTTTTTTTGCCATGGTTGTTAAGTGAATCATAGTTCTTAAATGAATTTGGCTTTCCCCATAGACCTCGCTTGTTGGAAGCCAGCTGGGAAGGATACAAAAGTTAATCACATCTACCCTGGGACAATGTAAGAAGTCCAGGATGAATTCTGACGACAGAAAACATGGTATGAAATTACTTTTCATACTGGCATCCCAATTGAGTCTCCTTGGTGAGCTGCTTTTCATAGAATTCTAAGGCTGGAAGGGATCTCGGAGGTCTTCTAGTCCAGCCCCCTGCCCAAGGCAGAAGACTATTTCATTCCAGACAAATGATTGTCTGGTCTTTTTTTGGAAACCTCCAGATCTCTTTTTTGCTGCATTCACACCGCCCATCTTTAGAGGTTTTGAAATGTCACCTGAAAAGGTTATTTCAAACTGCATTTGATGCCACAGAACCAACCCTGTCAATTATAGAAGAATCCAACAAGCCTTTTCTTGTTCAAAAGCATTTCTTTATAAACTTGATTATTCAGCATAAAACTCAAGATAATTCACTATGATATGTAAAAAAATGGTGTTCAGAAACGATAGATTGTTTCACTTTCCAATAATCCAAATAGGTCACCATTCTCAATTCTTTTTCTTCTTTTAACCTAATAACATGAGTTAATGTAGCCAGATTTCTGTTTTCTGACTCATCCATTGAATATACTTGGCCTATAAAGCACTGGTTATCCAAATTGTATTTGAAAGATCTCCACGGGGAAATTAAACTCTGAAGTTCATCAGATGCAAAAAAAAAAAAATAGTTGTAGGATTCAACCACAGTTTGTTCTCCAGCTCTGCAGAGTTAACTCAAAACCCAAATCATATTGGGAATAAAGCCCCTCTTAGATTTGCAAGGGGAGAAGGGAGCTCATTCTGCTGCATCCACAGCCAGGAAGGGGGTTTGCTGAGGAAAGCAATAATTCACTCTTTTTTCTTTCCTGTCCAGAAGCATCCAGAGAAAGGGGCCAGGAGTGGCATATGAAGAAAATTGTGTAATCTGCAAAACTGACTCAAAGACATTAGGATGTGTGCAACATCATCAGGCCTAATCAAGGAGAGAAGCAACCTGGAATTAAGGAGAAACTTCCTAACAGTGAGGACAATTGAACAGTGGAACAGCTGGCCACGAGACATTATGGGCGCTGCATCACCGGAGGTTTTTAAGAAGAAACTAGACAGCCATTTGTCTGAAAATGGTGTGCAATCTCCTGCTTGAGGAGTTGGACTAGATCACCTCCAAGGTCCCTTCCAGCTTATTCTATTCTATTCTATTCTATTCTATTCTATTCTATTCTATTCTATTCTATTCTGATACAGACTGTAGAAAAAGATGGATAGCAAATTATTTTGAGTCATATAAATAAGCAAGAACGATAAGCCACATTTGCAAAAAGAGCCATTTAAGCTTCTCTCAATTTCTAATTTTATACTCGTTTCTTTTCATAGTAAACAAGTTGAGTTCTTGCAAAAGTTTGCCCTAAACGTGCATTGAGGTGCCAATTTCTTCAAATAAAAGCTTTTTTTTTTTTTTGCAATTCTGTATCTTTTATATCATTTTTTTTTTACAACAAATCACATTAGGTTGATGAATATGTGCATTTTAGTACTAAACACTTGTTTATTCCCTCATTGGAAATAGCTGTCCTCAAACCCCAGAAACTCAGCTTGCTCAGATCCTAGCTTGTGAGTGAAACGTCTCCAGGGAAAGCTCAAAAGAAGCCAAGATGGCAAGGGGTGACGATGCCACGGAAGTTGCCATTTTGACTTTTTTTGACCGACCCCAGTGGCTGTCCTTCCTTTGAGATCTCATTGCACCAGTTGCCACCAACCAGTGGGCCGGGAACCATTGGTGGTCCATGAGAAAATTTGGGTGGTTCGCAGAGAAATGTCCCCCCCAAAGCAATTAATCCAGGAAGCGTGGGAACACAAGTCTGCGCTGTCCACATGGCCTGTGGGAACACAAGGCTTGCATTGCTTGCATTGCAAATGACACCAGGTTGTGAGGGGGGGAAAGGGCGGAGGGGGGGACTTGCCCCACTCGCCCCACGGGCCTGGATACCGGGCTGCTTCTTTCCGCTTCTTTCTTCTTCTGCCTTTGGCTGCACACAAGGAAAGCAGCAGAAGTCTTGCTTTCTCTCCCCCAAACTCCCCCAGAAATGAGTCTTTGGGACTCTGCAAGGCCTCCTGCTCCAAGAGGCTGCACTGGCAAAGACTTGTTTCTGGCAGAGTTTGGGGGAGAGAAAGAAAGATTTCTGCTGCTTCTGCTGCTTTCCTTGCATGAAGCCAAAAGTTTCTCTCTCCCTGAGAACGGAGCTGGAGAAGGCCCAAATAAAGAACAATTGATCATGAAGAAAACTCAGAGAGGAATTTTCCTGCAGACTTTTTGGGGGATTTTTCCCAGGGTCTCTGGTCTGTGAGGTCCAAAAGGTTGGCGACCCCTGCATTGCATGAGCCAGAGTGCCTGAAAAAGTTTCTCCACATTTTATTCCTTTGCACAGATGCAGCTGAGAAGCACTGTGAGCTAAGAAAGCTTGATTGATTTTCCATGGTTTTAAGCAAGAGGCAGGAAGCAGAAGGGAAGGACAAGGCCTGCATCAGACCCACCGACCGGAGGGGCTGTGAATGAACTTGGTTGAGGCGGGGGCTAAGCCTGGTCTCCCCAAATGAAAGATTTGCATTCTGGGTGGTTTCTGAGTTACACGCCACTTCTTAAATTTGTCACATAACTACATCTTTCCCCCCCACCCTTCTCTCCTCTTGGAACAATGACCCAAATATCTAAAATTACAGTTCCCTTTTCCATGAGATCTTCCCACACAAACTCTTGCACAGGAAAAAAAAAAAGCTAAATCTCCCCCCACCCCCAGGTTGCATGCCAGCAAAAAAAAAAAAAAATGGGGAGGGGAGGGGAGGAAATCATTTGGAGGAAGATGTTTTGCCTTCTGGATACTATAGGTGCAGATTGAGTGAAGAACTCGAAAAACCCAAATATTTTCCCTTCCAAAAGGGCCCAGAATAGAAATGAATTCTTTTCATTGGCCAAGTGTGATTGGACACACCAGGAATTTGTCTTTGGTGCAAATGCTCTCAGAGTACATAAAAGAAAAGACACATTCATCAAAAGTCAAGAATCCTCAGGTACAACACTTAATAATAGTCATGGGGTGCAATTAGAATAGAATAGAATGGGATAGAATAGAATAGAATAGAATAGAATAAGAATGTATAGAATAGGAATAAAAAGAATGGAATGGAATAAGGAATAGAATGGTTATCCAACATCTACTTAAAAACCTCCAGTGTTGGAACATTCACAACTTCTGAAGGCAAGTAGTTCCACAAATTAATTTTTCTCTCAGTCAGGAAATTTCTCTTAGTTCTAAGTTGCTTCTCTCCTTGATTAGTTTCCATCCATTGTTTCTTGTCCTGCCTTCAGGTACTTTGGAGAATAGCTTGACTCCCTCTTCTTTGGGGCAGCTCCTGAGATGTTGGAACACTGCTATCATGTCTCCCCTAGTCCTTTTTTTTTATTAAACTAGCTTCTACCACTTTCCAACTGTTTTGGTCTTAGTTTCAAAAATGACCAATACAGAAGAAAAGAGGCAGAAAAAAAACCCTTCAGATCTCTTTTTTAATGCATGTTGAATATTTAGCTAAGGCAAGACCATTTTGGTCTCTCTCTCTCTCTCTTCACACCCCCAAACCCCCCTATTAGTTTTGGAGTGCTTCCTTTTCTCCTTTTCTTTTGGAGGGCTCTGTATGGACCAACCTCTATGCCTAGCTGAGAAAGAGATCTCAGTTGTTGTTGTTTTTTTTAAAAAAGTAGTAAATGAGACAAGAAGGGGTGGGAAAATGAAGCAAGAGGATAACAAGATGATTGCAGGAAAACTCAAAAGAAGTATTCATTTCAAACTTCCCACAATAGGAGCTGTTTTATTCCTTTTGAGTGCCCAGCTGAACGAGGCAGGCTTCAAAAAGCCATTGACAAAACACATCCAAACACACTTTTAAACCAGAAATAGAGGATTTAGCAAATGCTTCTTGTACAGGAAATGGAGCATTTCCAAACAATCCAGAAATTTGGGAGGTGTCAACAAATAAGACCAGATCTTATGTAAGGATTCCTGCTGAAAATCCTCTAAAATAGGGGTCTCCAACCTTAGCAAGTTTAAGACTTGTGGACTTCAACTCCCAAAGTTCCTCAGCCAGCCATGAATGATAGAGTTGGAAGAGACCAGAAGGGTCATCTAAGTCAGGGGTCTCCAACCTTAGCAAGTTTAAGACTTGTGGACTTCAACTCCCAAAGTTCCTCAGCCAGCCATGAATGATAGAGTTGGAAGAGACCAGAAGGGTCATCTAAGTCAGGGGTCTCCAACCGTGGCAATTGTAAGATTTGTGGACTTCAACTCCCAAAGTTCCTCAGCCAGCCATGAATGATAGAGTTGGAAGAGACCAGAAGGGTCATCTAAGTCAGGGGTCTCCAACCGTGGCAATTGTAAGATTTGTGGACTTCAACTCCCAAAGTTCCTCAGCCAGCTGGCTGAGGAACTCTGGGAATTGAAGTCCACAAGTCTTAAAAGTTGCCACGGTTGGAGACCCCTGCTCTAAAACACCCACCCACCCAAACATGGCCCTCCTGAAGCAAGAATGCCTGCTCTACCAGCCAATTCTTCAATATATTCTATATATAAAGGTAAAGGTTTCACCTGTCCAGTCATGTCTGGCTCTGGGGCAGTGGTGGCTAACCTCTTTGGGCTCCTATGGGTGCGTTATGAAGTTTACTCCACAAAGAGTCTGTGAAGCTTCCCGTGTGAGTTCTTCACCCAGGTACGAGAAGAGAAGGGACTTGAACGCAAAATGTTGAGCAGGCACTTTGCTTTGGAACCAACATGCAGACAAAATGTTAGTTAATATTTTGTGTTAACGCCTGTGGGGGGGATGTTATATGAACCGGAGTTTTTCAGCTTTCATTGCGCTGCAAGGAGGAGTAATTTTCAGGACCCCTTGTGGGAAAGAAATGGGGAAGGAAGTTCAGAGTCCAAGGCGCCACTGAAAAAGAGGAGAGAGTAGGAATGTGTGATGGGCCCACGTTTTTCTCTGTCCAGTCCAGTCAGTCAAAGAACCAACAGTCCTTCTGGGTCTCAAATGTGAACCATCCCACTTCACTTCCATTTTTCTTTTGGACTGGGATTCTTTACAGGCTACTCAACCCTACAGGACTTTCTGCCTTGACACTGAAAACAATGCCCTGATCTGGATTAGGACCACAGTGCCCAGCAAATGGAAATCCTAGCTTTCCCTCAGATTCCCTGGTTGCAAGAACCTACCTTCCCTTTTCCACATGTCCACCTTAACCCGCTCTACTTGAAGCCTCCTCTGTGCTATCAAAGACTTGGATGAGAAGGAAAGTAATCTATCTATATATATATATATAAAAGTGAAAAAGCCCTCACGCATCATCACAAAATCTCCAGAACAGTAAAGCCTACAAACTTGAAATTTGGCACGTATGTTCCTCTTGGCTTCTAGGGGCTCACTAAGAAAGGATGTTTCGAAATGACCCTCAGAGCATTTAGAGTATTTCCTATGTTGTTATTATTATTAACATGCTCTGATGCTCAGGAGTTCTACTCCTCCTTCCCACCTGAAAAGAAATCTGTTTCAAATGCAAAACACAAGCACAGGAGTTTCAGTTTCAGAGCAGCAACCAGCTTTGGTACAGAACAGTTGAGCTAAGCCACGCCCAGGCTCCTTGCTGTCTCTTTCTTGTTCACACAGCAAATACTCTTTCAGTTTCCAAACAGCCCTCAACTGTCTCTCACACTAACAGGACACTAGTCAGATGAATACCGATGGATGCTGGTAGGCAGAGGCAGAATTCCCTCCCGCCCCTTATTTCCCTTCCCAAAAACTAATCCCGATCACATAGTTTCGTAGCAAAGCATGGGTATCGAGCTAGTTTTTAATAAACCAAAGTTTGCATGGGGACAGGAGGCTCCAAAAAGACAACATGGCACTTGCATCCACACAACTAAACTTTCTCCTGTTTCTCATGCATTGGGGGGCCTGTACAAAAGGGAGGAATTTTGATTGCACAACTGGAACCTTCATCTTAACCCTAACCTTAACCACCCACTACCCAATGCACAATAGGTTCAGCCAACCATGCCTCATAACTCCATCAATTGAAGGAGTAATTTAAATATTGGGCATCTTGGTAGACCTGTTTACCCCATGTTTATTCAGTTTTTCAAGGTTTGCCCAGTACACTGAACCATAAACTAAAACTGACCAGGAACACACAAGACACAAAGCTAAGCCTGCCACTGGCTGGTATGTGCCTCAGTGTGTCACTTGTCATCCCACTCCTCAATATGTGATTATTTGGGAGCGCCAACAGAGAAGATGCAGGCCTGACAACCAACCAACCAACCAACCAACCAACCATCCATGCATCCATCCATTTCAACTTCTTCTGATCTTCTTAGGTGTTCCTACAGGTGGTTTTGCAGGTCTTGAAAATACCTGCATTTCCTCTCTGCAGGTATCAATCCTGCCTGCCCCAAATTCTTCTCCCTTTGGTTCTTCCGCCATCCCATCTCTCTCTCTCCTCAATTCTCTTCTCTTGGAAGCAGACTTAGTTCTGCAAAATATAGAGACACCCCTTTCATTAGGCCGGCCTTTTCTGAGCCCAGAGGGTTTTATGACCACTTTGTCCAGGTGGCCAACAGGGAATAGGAGATGCAGCCTTTGGAGGGCAACATCTGGAGGGCGCCAGGTGGGGAAAGGCTTCCCAGAAGCAAAGCCACCAAACTTGTCACTCGGAAGGAAATAATACACCGAAATGAAAACACCAAGATCTGCAGGCAACACTTAAAACTCCATTTGCAGGAAACGAGAATCGCCTTCCTTGAGCCTTCCCCGTTGTTGCTGCTCTCCTCAAGAACAAAGACCTTTCTTTCCTTTATATCACTTGCTCTCTCCCTTGCACGCCTGTTGTGTATCAGTTTGCACAAGCTATTTCACCCAACCAGTTAAAAATGTATTTAATTTGAGGTGTGTGTTTTTTTTAGGGTGGGTAGTAGCTTAGCCCTTGTGTACCCAACTTTTGAAATGACTTTACAATTCAATTCAATTGCATGAACTGAGAAAAAAAAGGTGAATTTACTGAGTTAAGAAAGTTGTGCAAATAAAATGGTTCACATCCCCCCCCCACCCCCAGATTCTGGAAAGGCAATGGGGAAGATAGAAGATCGACACAGCCCCCCCCCCCATCTTTCAAAACAACCTTTTGGTGATTTTTATTGCTTTTTTTTATTATTATTCAGGCATGTCTGGAAGGCAGGGTCAAAAAAAGTCAAGATGGCAGATATCATCAAAGCTCTGCCTGTGACACCCCAGTAGAGCAAGGGTCTTCCAACTTGGCAAGTTTGAGACTTGTGGACTTCAACTCCCAGAATTCCTGACCTAACATGACTGGAGGAGGAATTCTGGGAATTGGAAGTCCACAAGTCTTAATGCTGTCAAGTTTGAAGACCCCTGGAATAGATAGATACAGAAAGAGAGAGAGATAGAATAGACAGATAGAGTGAGAAAGAGAGAAGAGAGAGAGAATAGAATAGAATAGAATAGAATAGAATAGAATAGAATAGAATAGAATAGAATAGAATAGAATAGAATAGGATAGATAGATAGATAGATAGATAGATAGATAGATAGATAGATAGATAGAATAGATGGTCTTCAAACTTGGCAAGTTTAAAATTTGTGGGCTTCAACTCCCAGAATTCCTGAGCTAACATGACTGGAGGAGGAATTCTGGGAGTTGGAAGTGCACAAGTCTTAAAGCTGTCACGTTTGAAGACCCCTGCAGTACAGCATCCTAGGGGCAAAAACTGCAGCCTCCCAAAGTTGCTGACGGTAGACATAGACATAGTTAACCATGGTTGACTTCCTTGTTGCAAACCTGACTGACTCCCTGGAATAAAGAGATGCATGCCAAAGGATTCCAGCCCCCCTTGGTTTGTCCCGAGCCCTTCCAGGGGCCCTTGGGAAGGTGAAAGAATGTCCCAGACCAACCAAATCTGGGTGCAGAAGGTTAGTTGGGAAGGAGTGGCCCAACTCCGTCTTTGCTTCACTCCCAGTTTATACAATCCTTTCTTGCTCTCCTACCGTCAGAAAATTCAGGGGTGAGCTGAAACCTGATAGTGGGGGGGGGGGGAAATAGCATAGAAATGGGATTTAAAAAGCCGCTTTCATAGACTCTCTAAGGCAGGGGTCTCCAACCTTAGCCACTTTAAGACTTGTGGACTTCAACTCTCAGAATTCTGGGACTTGGAAGTCCACTAGTCTTAAAGCGGCCAAAGTTGGAGACCCCTGCTCTAAGAGATTCTCTTTGACGGCTCCTGCGCACCACAGACAAAACTCTTTGCAAACTGGTAGCTCTCCATGATAGCTTTTGACATGAAATGGAAAAATAAAAACATTCAGCCCTTGGGAAGAATGATAATTACATCCACCCACCAAATCATCTTTTCACAGCCTTGGGGCGATGCTGAATGTGGCTCCTTGGGAAACTCAGCCTCTACAAAAATCTTTTGTTTGGTTTGTTTTTTACATGTCAGGCACTGTTCGCTCTGCCAAGGCTCTCTGACTGCTTCCTTCTTCAATGCATCTAGCCAATATTTCAGATTACAGCCCCCAAATCTCTTATGCAAACACAATGCATCATGTCAGTTGTGGGGCAAATAACATGAGCAAGCATTTTTTTTTTTTTTTCTTCCCTGGATACAATTCCTGGAGCTGCAGAAAGCAGCAAAAATAGTAGAAGAGGAAGGAGAGGGGAGGCAATGCGCATCTGATTAATGGAGAACAAAGAACAGCGATTCAGACTTAAGGGGGGAAATAGGCTAAAAATAAATTCAAAAAGACGCATCACAACAATGTATTCTCTGCAATGGAGCAACTACGAATGGACTCCGGAGTTCAGGAGATCTTAAAAAGTTGCTCCTTGGGAATGCTTACATTCCCATCAAGGGAAGACCCAACCAACGGGGATTTACTAAGGCTTTGGAAACTGGCGGGGATTTACTAAGGCTTTGGAAACTGGCGTTTGTAAGGCCAAAGCTGACAGCTAAACTTTGGCTAAACTTTGGCTAAACTTGTCCCAAACAAAGCAATGTTGCAAAAAAGAGAAAGGATGAAAGAAAGAAAGAAAGAAAGAAAGAAAGAAAGAAAGAAAGAAAGAAAGAAAGAAAGAAAGAAAGAAAGAAAGAAAGAAAGAAGAGGGAGGGAGGAAGAAGGAAGGGAGGAAGGAAAGAAAGGAAGAAGGAAGGAAGGAAGAAGGAAAGAAGGCAGGAAGGGAGGAAAGAAAGAAAAAAGGAAGAAGGAAAGAAAGAAGGGAGGGAGCGGGAAGGGAGGAAGGGAAAGAAAGAAAGTAGGAAGGAAGGAAAGAAGAAAGAAGGGAGGGAGGAAAGAAAGGAAGAAGGAAAGAAAGAAGGGAGGGAGGGAGGAGGAAGGGAGGGAGGGAGGGAAAGAAAGTAGGAAGGAAGGAAAGAAAGAAGGAAAGAAGAAAGAAGGGAGGGAGGATGAAGGGAGGGAGGGAGGACGAAGGGGAGAAGGAAGGGAAAGAAAGAAGGAAGAAGGAAGGAAGGAAAGAAAGAAGGAAGGAAGGAAAGAAAAAGAAGGAAGAAGGAAGGAAGGAAGGAAAGAAAGAAAGAAAGAAAGAAGGGGGAGGAAGGGAAAGAAAGAAAGAAAGAAAAAGAAGGAAGAAGGAAGGAAAGAAAGAAAGAAGGGGGAGGAAGGGAAAGGAAGAAAGAAGGAAGGAAAAGAAAGAAAGCCGGAAGGAAAGAAGGAAGGAAGGAAGAAAAGAAAAGAGAGAACGAAAGAAAAGAAAGAAGCGAAGGGAGCCAACTCGTTTCCTTCCACCCTCCTCCTCTCTGGAGGAAGAAAGAGGAGCGCGGCGCTGTTGTCCAAACTGGACGTCCAAAGCAAAAAGGGGCGAAAGCAAAAGGGCCCCCTTTTGTGCCCAGAAAGCCGCCCTCCGCCGCCGCCGCCCGCCCCGAGGGCCCCGCCCGCTCCACTCACTTGTCCAGGATGAAGTAGAGGTCGAAGCCCCCGTAGCAGGCGGCGCCTCCGTCCTCTCTCTGCCCGCCTCGGCCGTCGCAGGTGGCCACCAGGAAGGCCAGGAAGAGCCAGCGCGAGCCCCGGAGGAGCCGCGGCTTCTGCTCCGCGAGAGCCATGGCCGGCGGATCCAAGGTGCCCGGGACGCGCGCTCGCCTTGCCCTGCGCCTTCAGCCGAGGGCCATGCAGCAGCAGCAGCAGCAGCGCCTCCCCGGCCAGAAAGGAGGGAGGGGAAAAGTCCTGGGAAAAGAGTGTATTGGGTTTGGCTGGGTTTTTTTTTTTGGTGGTGGTGGGGGTGTTTCAGACCCCCCTCCTGCTCTTCTTTCCGTGCGCTCCCTTGCGCTCCAAAGCGCAGCTCGGCCAAGCCCGCCGCTCCACGCGCTTCCAAAGCGCCGCCGCCGCCCGCGCTCTCTCTTCTCTCTCTCTCTCTTCTTTCTTCCCTTCTTTCTTTCCCCCTTGGCTTTTGCTTCGACCCAGATGTGGAGGAACGTGGGAGCCTCCCCCCCTCCCCGCCCGCTGCTTTCCCCGCCAAGGCTGTGGCCGCGCAAGCAAGCGGAGGTGCCGGGATGCCTCCTTGTGGCCGAGCGCAGGTTGCTACTCCGAGGATGCGCTGAGTCTCCTTCGCCCCGGCTGAGCCGAAAGCCAGCGGGACTCCGGGTCCAGAAGGACCTCGATGGGCTCGAGGAAGGTATCCAAAGGGGGGGGGTCATTAGGAGTGAGGGGGGAAAAAAGTGAAAACCTCTCCCCCCTCCTAGGAAAAAAAAAAAAAACCCGAATGCAACACGCAGCCATTCAGGTCCAAACTGCTGGCAACAAAAGTAAGTCCTGCTGCTCACCTGCTCTCCCTTCACACCTGAGACCTTCTCACACTAATGAGTCACATGCCCCACCAGGGAGGGAAAATGGCTTCGTGGGCCCCATTTGAACATTATATAGTGAGCGTATTCACTTTTGAGAATAAAATAGAATAGAATAGAATATAGAGTATAGAGAATATAGAATAGAATAGGAGAGAATATAGAATATAGAGTATAGAGTATATAGAATATAGAATAGAATAGAATAGAATAGAATGGATTGGAATGGAATAGAATAGAATGGAATGGAATACCTTTATTGTCATTGCATTCCACAAATACAGTGAAATTTGAAAGCTACTCCAGCACAGTGCCCCAAACACCACATCATAATCACACTACAAAATAATAATAATAATAATAATAATAATAATAATAGTAGTAGTAGTAGTAGTAGTAGTAGTAGTAGTAGTAGTAGTAATAGGACTAAATCACAAAGGCGCTGTTTGATTCAGGACAATTACTGCCTTGGGAAAGAAACTGTTTCTCAGTCTATTAGTCCTCATTTTAAGACACCTATAATGCCTCCCTGATGGTAACAGTTCGAAATATGAATGTCCGGGATGAGAACAGTCTGTGGAGATTTTTAGTGCTATAGAGAGGAGTCTGGTCTTCGCAATCTCTTCCAAAGAAGAAAGAGAGCAACCAATGATTTTTTTGTGCTGTGTTTATAAATCTCTGGAGCACTGTTATACAAGCTGTATCCTCACTACTTTATATTTTTATTTTATTTTATTTTGTCAAATGCTTATAATATAATAGAAATAGGAATAAACATAAATTTAAATATAAGAAATAGGAACTAATAATTGGGGAGAATAGGACAGGGACGGTAGGCACGATTGTGCACTTATGCACGCCCTTTACAGACCTCTTCCACATTGTAGCCAAGACTACATTGTTCTTAAGTGTTGTCACATGAAGTGATATACTTAAATATTTACAAAATGTGAGGAGGGGGGTACACTCACTTCTGGGAGAGACTGTAAATAAAATAAATAAATAAATAAATAAATACAACCCCGGCACCTTCAGCATCTCTCCCCTTTTTCTTCGCCCAAGGCATGTGATCAGGATGGGATTCAAAAATCCCACCGACCGGTTCGCTGCCTGGTTGCTGGGGGGAGAGGCGAGGCCATGGTGGGGGGGGGGCTACCGGAACTTCCTGTTTCCAGCTTCTGGTGGGGGGCCTTCAGAGCCCAGGGGAGGCCATTTTCATCCTCCCAAAGGTCCGCAGGCTTCCCCAGGGCTTCTGGAAAGGCAAAAACAACCTCCCCCGGGCTCTGGAGGTCCACCAGAAGCCGGAAACAGGTCCGTTTCCGGACTTCCGGAAGGCCCATTTTTCCCTCTCCCAGAGCCTCCGCACTTATCTCCATCAAAAATGGGCTGCGTGTGGAGACTCCTGGGAGGGGAAGGAAGGGAGGGGCCAGCTGGTTGGTTCAACTACCAGTTTGGTGAACCAGCTGTAACTTTAATATCCGGTTCGCCCAAACCGGTCCGAACCAATAGAATCCCACCCCTGCATGTGATCCTGTCCACCATTAAACCATCTTTCCAAACCGCCTCCATTTTTTTTCAGTGTCTTTCCCCCCACTTGGAACTCAACCCAGAAGGATGTTTCTTCCAACAAGTCCTGCACCTAGAACTAAGGAGAACTTTCCTTAGAACAATTAACCAGTGGAATGGGTTGCCTTGAGAAATGGTGAGTGCTCCATCACTGGAGGATTTCAAGAAGAGATTGGACAGCCCATTTGTCCAGAAGGAGATAGAATTTCCTGCTTGAGCAGTGGGTTGGACTAGAAGACCTCTAAGGTCCCTTTCAACTGTTATCCTGTTTCTGTTTCAAATAAATGGACTATTTCTACACCAGGAAAAACCTGAATTTGCAAGCAATTCTAGGCGATGTTTACAAAACAAAAGCAGACTAAAAAAGAGTTAACAGTACTATATTCTTGGCAGACTTCCGGAATCTGTCTGGTAATTCAGAATGTCCATAAATTACAAAGGCCACTTCACACATTTCCTTTCAACACATCAAACACTTTGCTTCCAAGCAAAGTTTGAGAATCAGCACGCTTCCTTAAATCACCTGGATGGGCGTGTCAGTCTCTCTAATCAATGTCTGGCTTGACGCCTCCCTTCAGCTTGACGTTTCAGTCTCCTCCTAGTTCTGGCGTCAAGCCACGATCTGTCAATTTCCCCACTCGAAGCCTCTGACTCATTTTATGGATCAGTTGCTGGCATGAGCGAAGTTGAAGGTTCTGGGGAGGATTGTCTCTCATCCTCCTGGCTCACATCTGTGTCCTCTAATAATTCAGACTCCACATTCACAGCAGGCTCCAGCCTTCCATCTTCAGAGTCATCAGAGTCAAAACTCCCAGCAGGATCGATCCTTCCAGTCACAACACATCTGATATTTGTTCGGTTCATTCTGATGTTCTCCTCATGCTGATCCAAAATGTGAAAAGCTCCCAGTTCCTGTTATTAAAACTCCAGGGAGGAAACAGAGCCTCAAAGGATATCTTATCCTGCAAAATGTCAACAAAACAGGGCCAAGAGTTATTTGGCTGAGAGTAGGATTCTCAGCAGCCTCTTTTGGGAAAAGGGGCGAGCCCTTCAAAATCTGAGCTTGCTTTTCATCCTAAGCCATGATTTGCTTCATTCTGACTTACGGAATAAACTGCAATGGGTTGGGTTGGTGTGGCGCACCCTAAGTTAAGATTGTGGTTTATTAACTGCAGTGGCCAGCTGCTGCTTATTACAATAGGTCCCAATGTTCAGGATAACACTCCAAGCAGTTCCAAGCACTTGTAAACAATTGTCCAATAAATAGGATTTTGAAAGCCTCAGAACGGGCCTGGCTCAAACAGGACAGCAATGGTCTTTGGCGCCCTCTCTACACACAGCGAACTCATTTATTAAACAAACCATGTTTTGGCTTAGCATGTTGTTTGAGCCCAAGGACGTCATATCTGCTCCTTATATGGGTGAAGCTACCCTCTTCCCAAAGAATAGGATAGGGTAGGAAAGGATAGAATAGGATAGGGTAGAGTAGAGTAGAGTAGAATAGAGTAGAGTGGAGTGGAGTGGAGTGGAGTAGAGTAGAGTAGAGTAGAGTAGAGTAGAGTAGAGTAGAGTAGAGTAGAGTAGAATAGAATAGAATAGAATAGAATAGAATAGAATAGAATAGAATAGAAGGAAGGGACCTTGAAGGTCTTCTAGTCCAACCTCCTGCTTAGGCAGGAGAACTTATACCATTTCAGACAAATGACTGTCCAACGTCTTCATTAAAAATTCCAGTATTGGAGCACCCACAACTTCTGGTGGTCAACTGTTCCACTGGTTAATTGTCCTCACTGTTTGGAAGTTTTTTCTTGATTCCAGGTTGCTTCTCTCCTGGATTAGTTTCTGTTGTGAATTAATAAAAGTGTTTGAATAAAGCTTGTTGAAACCTTAAAGCAAAGTGCAGGGTTCTGGCCCTGCACTTCTGATTGGCCGATAATAGCGATATCGGATTGGTCCGTTCAGGAGAATCTGATTGGCTATTAACGAGCCTTTCTCATTGGTTAAAAAAGAGCTAGCATTCCTGTGTTTTCATTGGCTAAATACCCAAGAGCTTGCCTATATAAAGGGGGCTGTTGAGGCCGTTTTCAGAGCTGTTGCACCATGTTAAATAAAGAGTTGAAGTTCACTGTTCGTCGACTCGTCTCCGCTTCTTGCGCCACGCACTGAACATAACAGTTTCTGTCCATTGTTTCTTGTCCTGCCTTCAGGGGCTTTAGAGAATCAGTTGACTCCCCTCTTCTTTCAGCCCCTCAAATACTGGAATATTGCTATCAAGTCACCCCTAATTTTTCTTTTCCTTAGACTAGCTAAACCCAAATCCTGCAGCTGTTCTTTGTACGGTTGACTCTCCAGGTCTTTGATAATCTTAGTTGCTCTTCCCTAAACTTTTTCCAAAATCTTAACATCTTTTTTTGTGTTAGACCCTGAGTGGTTTAGAACAGCCCCCCACAAAAATCAAATTAAAATCAGTACTCATGGAAGGTTACTGCAATGGGGCCCCTAAAACAAATAAAAAATAAAAAGAACAGGGAAAGTTGGTGGCATTCATTGCCTTCAGTCGACACATAGAGCAGGAGAAATACTCCCTACAAAGAGACTCAGCTCTTCATTCAGAAATGCAAAGAGAATTTAATTGGTAGAACCAGGGGTGGGATTCAAAATTTGTAACAACCGGTTCTGTGGGCATGGCTATGTAACTGGGTGGGAATGGCTTTTTTTGCAGCACCCCCCCCAGTTTTTGGGCCTCCTGGGCCTCAGGGAAGCCTCCTGGGGGGTCCAGGAAGGAAAAAAGCTGAGCGGGGGCGGTGTAGCACCCCTATGCTGCATTTTGGGGCCTTCTGGGCCTCGGGAGCCTTCAGGGGGCCATTTCTGCTCCCAGGAAGCTTTCTTGGGGCCCAGGAAGGAAAAAAAGGAGCCCCCCTGCTTCAGTTTTGCCTTCCTGGGCCTCAGGGAAGCCCCCTGGGTAAAGCAGTAAGTAAAGTGAGGGGAAGCCCGGCACAGCTGATCGTAGGAACAGCTGATCGTTGGGAGGGGAGAAAAGAAATACCTTGAAGAGTGACTGGGCGGGGAAGAACGCAGTCAGCGATGTTGGGCATGCAAGCAATGTTGCACATGCACGATAAGGATTGACTGGGCAGGGAGGGGCAGGGCCAGCCAGGGGCACGATTTGCCAGTTCTCCGAACTGCACAGAATCATAACAACCGGTTCCATAGAACCAGTCCGAACCAGTAAGAATCCCATCCCTGGGTAGAACACAGATCTGGTTTCCCACGATTGGAAAATAGCGCTACAAGGATGTCCCTGGTTCGAAAGAAAGGCAAGCCACAGAAAAGTCACTCCATAGGGAAGATGTAGTCATTCCTTCTTGGAAATCCAAACTAATGAAATGGTCAATGATTGAGGAACCATCTGGATTAAATTAAGTTGGGGGGTTGGGGGGGGGAAAGCAATGGTGTGTACGGTTGCCCACCCAACCAAGGAGAAGATATGGATGATGCTTCCAGAAGCGAATTGCAGATCTTCCGAAGAGGAATGAAGTCATCGGGATGGAAGATTTCAATTCCCCCAACATCTGCCAGGAGACAGCGCCGAACAGCAGAACAGCAGTGTGGCACAGCCGAAGAAGAAGGGCACGTACCCTGCCCTTGCCATGCCCTTCTCTGCAGCCTCTCGCTCAAGCTGCATCCCGGTCTATCTCAGAGCATCAAAGGAGTGTAACAAATGGGTGTGACAAAGACTGGACACAGGCTTGTGAGTTCAAAGCATGTATTTAATTGGCCACATTCTCACTTTTCTGCCCTCTGAGTGGAGAAGGAAATGATGCAGCTAAAACCCCATGCAACGTATCCCAGGCCTCTGCGTTTTGCCGAGTCGAGAGTTACTCATACATGGAGTGGTGGCAGTAAGAGAATTTGAAAATGAAAAGGATCTGCAGTCGGGTACAGGATTCATCTTCCTTGAAGAAAAAGCTTGGCTCTGGGAAGAATAGAATAGAATAGAATAACAGAGTTGGAAGGGATCTTGTAGGTCATCTAGTCCAAACCCCTCGTCCAAGCAGGAGACCCTACACCATTTCTGACAGATGGCAATCCAGTCTCTTCTTGAAAGCTTCCAGTGATGAAGCTCCCACAACTTCAGATGGCAACTTCTGTTCCATTGGGTTGATTGTTCTCAATGTCAGAAAATTCCTCCTTATTTCCAGGTTGAATCTCTCCTTGTTCAGTTTCCATCCGTTACTCCTTGTCTGGCCTTCAGGTGCTTTGGAGAATAGCTTCACCCCCTCCTCCTCTCTGTGGCAGCCCCTCCAATATTGAAAGATGCTCTCCTGGTCCTTCTCTTCCCTAGACTAGCCAGGCCCAGTTCCTGCAACCGTTGTTCATATGTTTTAGTCTCCAGTCCCCTCATCATCCTGGTTGCTGCTCTCTGGACTCTTTCTAGAGTCTCTTTCCTTTCCTTTCCTTTCCTTTCCTTTCCTTTCCTTTCCTTTCCTTTCCTTTCCTTTCCTTTCCTTTCCTTTCCTTTCCTTTCCTTTCCTTTCCTTTCCTTTCCCTTCCCTTTCTCTCTCTCCCCCCCCCCATTATTCTTGGGTGTATAAAATTCTGCAAGCACTCCTTGGTTTATTCAAAAAAGCCCAAAGCCAATACTTACTTTTAACTTCGGAAGCAAGATAGCTGGGGATCCCTCGGCAGAATGCTTGCACCTGCTTCCCGTAGACGGACAGGTCTGGGATTCTCTTACGGGAAACGGTGAAGGAGACTTCCTTGGGGGCAGGCCCGCTTCTAGGATCCTTCTAAAAGAGGGGAGAATCAGAGGGCTGGGTTTCAAGATAGATGCAGTGAACGGCACGCAACACGGTGGGAAGAGGGATTTCACGTCACTCTTTAGACTTCGGCTCATTAGCCATCTGGGCCAAAGGGTGGGCAGGGAAGTCTCTCATCAATATACTGAATAACAGAATTGGAAGGGACCTTGGGGGTCATCTAGTCCAGCCCCATGCCCAAGCAGGAGACCCTACACCATTTCTGACAAATGACAGTCCAATCTCTACTTGACAGTTTCAAGTGATGAGACTTCCGAAACTGCCACAACTTCCGAAGGCAACTTCTGTTCCATTGGGTTGATTGTTCTCACTGTCAGAAAATATCTCCTTATTTCCAGGTTGAATTTCTCCTTGTTCAGTTTCCATCCATTATTCTTTGTCTGGCCTTCATGTACTTTGGCCTTGACCCCCTTCCTCCTCTCTGCGGCAGCCCCTCAAATATTGGAAGATGCTCTCCTGTCTCCCCTGGTCCTTCTCTTCCCTAGACTAGCCAGGCCCAGTTCCTGCAACCATTCATTGTATATTTGAGCCTCCAGTCCCCTCATCATCCTGGTTGCTCTTCTCGGCACTTTTTCCTAGAGTCTCAACCTTTTTTTTTTTTATAGTGTGGTGATCAAAACTGGATGCAGTACTCTAGGTGTGGCCTTACTAAGGTTTTACAGAGTGGTATTAGTACCTCTCTTGATCTCAATTGTATCTCTCTGTTGATGCAACTTAGGATTGTATTGGCTTTTTTGGCGGTTGCTGCACACGGCTGGCTCCTATTTAGCTGCTTGTCCACTAAGATTCCAAGGTCCCTCTCCCAGTTCCTGCTATTAAGACTGAAGGCATTGGGATGGATGGGGTGTTGCTGGCAGGCATCCAGGGAGGACTCTGTGTATGGTGTCCTCGGTGCTTCGTGGTACCCTTCTGCTGGGCCCAGATGGACCGCCTCCCTCCCAGACCTCCCTCTCTTTACCTGTTTTTGCCGGATGGTTTTGGGAAGAGTAGTTATCTCTGGCACGATCTGTTTATTCATTCTGGTGATGAAGCAGACTTTCTTGGACAATATCCGGGTTGCCATGAAACCCTATCAAAACAAAACAGAAGGCAAAAAAAATGACAACTATGCCAAGAGAAGCTGGAGAAGTTTCCCGAGCCTTCCCATATTAGATTATAAGATCTCAGTTAGGTTCACCTTGTATTGTTTCTAAGAGGACATGAGGAAATAATTAAGCTACAGGATTTTCAAATGCTCATATTTATTGTATGCTGTGGTTGTGCTATTGAGCTATTATAGTCCTTTGTTGTGCTATTGAGCTATTATAGTCCTTTGTTTGAAATAACAGATGGGTTAAAATATTCTGTTCTTCAAGAAGCTGCCTCTAAATGACAAAAGAGCAAGCTTCTACATTTTATATGATTTAAATGAGGCCTAAAATATCACTTCATTGTTTATCACACAATCTATAGATTCTTTGTTATACTTGTTGTGAATGAATAAATGTGTAATAAAGTTATCTAGAGCTTGAAGTCAAGTGCGACTGTCGCTGAACCTTTACATCGTTTACTGGACAAAAAAGCATTTTGGGTATGGGGTCATAGAGAAGAGCAGGCATTTCGTAATGTGAAAAAACTACTGACGCTGTACTAATGCAGTACAATGAGACCTTGCCGTTAAATATCACGTGTGATGCATCGCCTTTTGGAGTGGGCGCCATTTTGAGCCATGTATTGCCTAATGGTAGCGAAGCCCCTGTTGCCTATTTTTCAAAGACGCTTTCGAAAACTGAGCGAAATTATAGCCAGATTGATAAAGAAGTCCTTGCAATTGTGTCTGCTGTCAAAAGATTTCATAAGTACGTGTACGGCTGGAATGTTACTATAGTGACTGACCACAAGCCTTTGCTGGGAATAATAGCGGGGGATAAGCCAACCCCCTATATATTATCTCCCAGAATGATTCGCTGGTCAGAATTCTTGGCTGCTTATAATTATCAGCTGCAATACTGCCCGGGAAAGCTATTCCCCACGCCGACGCATTGAGCCGAGCACTGCTTCCAGAGACTATTGATGACCCCGCGCCAACAGTGACAATGTTGCAGATTGAAGCACTTCGTACACCGCCATTAACCGCCCATGATATCGCGAGAGAAACAAAACGCGACCCCGCCTTAGCACGAGTCCTCACGTGGGTGGAACGCAGATGGTCATTGGACCGAGTATCAGATGACTTCGCACCATTCAAAAGTCGACAAACAGAGTTGTTTTCTCAAAAGGGTTGCATCATCTGCGGTGAGTCATTATCCCAGAACGTCTCCAACAAGCAGTACTGAGAACCTTGCATGATGGCCACCCCGGCATCGTGCGCATGAAAGCCCTCGCACGAAGCTACGCGTGGTGGCCAGGCATCGACAAGCAAATCGAGACTTGGGTCAAAGCTTGTCATAGATGCCAGGAAGTAAGCAACGCCCCATCAAAGGCAATCCCAACCGAATGGGAAACACCGCGGGGACCCTGGTCCTGTATCCATCTGGATTTTGCTGGGCCAACCAAAGGCCACACCTTCTTGTTAACTGTCGATGCCTACTCGAAATCCACCGAATGAGGAACACAACAACCGAAGCGGTCATTAAGAAATTAGAAAGACTGTTTGCAACCCACGGATTACCAGACGTTCTGGTATCCGACAACAGGCCCCAATTTACCACGCTGTCCTTTGAACAGTACCTGGCGGACCACGGTATTCGACATGCGCTGACTTCGCCTGCGCATCCTGCGGCCAACGGAAGGGCCGAGCGCATGGTACAATTTGTCAAGAAAACACTACAGAAAGTGGACAATGACAACATTGAAGAAAAGATAAACCGAATCCTCTTTTTACAGCATATCACTCCGCACAGCGTCACCAACAAAACTCCCGCCGAGCTGCTAATGGGACGAAAGCTCTGCTCCCACCTCGACCGGTTACACCAGCGTACGAACCGGAGAAACCACTCGGATCCAGCGGCCGATCTGTACCTTCCAGGTGGGCGACTTGGTGTTCGCTAAAAATTTTTCGGGCGATCCGCTGTGGGTAGAAGCGACTGTGATCCGTGTAACCGGCCCGAGATCATACCTTGTACAATGCCATGATGATAGACTATGGAAGCACCATATCGATCAACTACGATCAAGGCTGCAGTCAGGGATCTCCGAGTCCCCTTATAACCAAACTGAGGGGGGGGGAAATACAGAGGAAGATGAACTTCAATTAGCAGAAAACCTTTTTGAAGGGAACGATAGCGGAACGGAAACACGAGAACAGGAATCAGGGATGGGAGTGAGTTCACCTCAGGGTGATACCGAAGATGTTGGTGACAACAAAAACGCAAACTCAGAATCAGAGACACCCCTTTCGCCAAACAACGCCCTACCTCAACAAGAGTGCAGCCAAATACCGGGTGCACAACGAAAATAAAAAAGACTAACAAAACAACCATCCTACCTCAAGGACTACATGACCGCACCCCGTAAATGGAACCCGGGGGGAAGGGGGGTTGTGAATGAATAAATGTGTAATAAAGTTATCTAGAGCTTGAAGTCAAGTGCAGGGTTCTGGCCCTGCACTTCTGATTGGCTGTTAAATGGCGAGATCAGATTGGTCCATTCAGGAGACTCTGATTGGCCATTAACGAGCTGTTCTCATTGGTCAATGGAGCTAGCACTCCCAGGTTGTCATTGGTTAAATAGTTAATAAGTTGCCTATATAAGGAAGGCCATCCAGTTTGAGCTGTCACACCATGTAAATAAAGAGTTGAAGTTCACTGTTTTCACTGGCTCGTCTCCATTCTTCAACCCATGCTCCACACTTAACAATACTGTTAACCTCTGCAGGTTTTGATGGAAAATATGCAGCATGCTTAAGTTTAACAAGTTAAAATCCAGAAATGAAATTTTCTTTTACAGGCCTTACGAAGCAAGTGAGTCACATAATATCCTAGTGATGCCACAGACTGTTTTTTTTGAATGCCCTTTGGTTAGGAAATGAATAGAATAGAATAGAATAGAATAGAATAGAATAGAATAGAATAGAATAGAATAGAATAGAAGGGACCTTGGAGGTCATCTAGTCCAACCCCCTGCCCAAGCAGGAAACCCTACACTACTTCAGACAAGTGGTTATCCAACTTAAAAACTTTCAGTGTTGCAGATGCTGGAGGAGATTGTGCAGTGGGGAAAAGCTCTCAACAACATTGTGACTTCACAACATGTAAGAACTTCACACCCTCCAGGACAAATTCTCTTTTGATGCTACTTGAGGTCAAAAGATAATAGTGTTTCTTACAGTGCTGTAATCCATGATGAAGCTCCAAGAATTCCTGCCATTGTTGTGGCCTATGTTCACCACTTTCCTTTTGTGATCAATGTTCACAGTTTGATGTGAAGTCCTTCCAACATTTCCCTGTTTTTTTTCAATGATGTTTTTGGGGAGGAAAGATAAAGGACAAGAGTTGAAAAATCTTTTCTTAGATTCATGAAAAATACAATATAAGAGGGCAGCTGCTGCAATTGATACCAGAGATATGGCTATAAGTCTGCTTAAAATAAATCAGACTTTGGAAGAATATTGCTTAGTTCCTCAAAACTCTGGTTTATCCTTTCTCTTGTTCCCAACTGGGTGACTTAATTCACAGATTTGTGGAAAAAGCACATCTTGGAAAGCATTATTTTTACCTCTTTTAATCCCACTTTTCAGTTTAGAAACATTCAAAGGGGTTTTGCCAAGCGTGGCAACAGTGGGAAAAACACAAACACCAGCCACTTCAACCAGAGCTTTTAAAGTCTAATTGCAACAATTAAATTATTGATATCCTATGACTATTATTAAGTGTTGTACCTGATGATTCTTGACTCTTGATGAATGTATCTTTTCTTTTATGTATACTGAGAGCATTTGCACCAAAGACAAATTCCTTGTGTGTCCAATCACCCTTGGCCAATAAAGAATTCTGTTCATTCGTTCTATCTATCTATCTATCTATCTATCTATCTATCTATCTATCTATCTATCTATCTATCTATCTATCTATCGTGTTTCTCATATAATAAGGCTGGGTCTTATTTTTTTTTGAGCCCCGAAAAAATGGCTAGGCCGTCTTTTCGGGGGTGACTTAATTCCCCCCCCCTTGCAGCTTCGGGCAGGCGGGTGGCGACAGCTTGGATGTTGACCTTGGCGTTGGTGGGGCACTTCGTATCAGGGTCAACACAGACAGCACCATATCTAGGTGTGCAACAAAAGTACATCCTAACAGCAAGCCCCCCTGCCATCCCCCCCCGATTTCGCATGTTTTAATATAGGCCTTAATTTGTGGGGAGGGGCTTAATTTAATTTCATGCCTATAAAACATGCTGGGACTTCCAATTGGGGGAGGCCGTATTGTTGGAGAAACAGGGTATCTATCTATCTGGACATGCCAGATCATTTTATCATTTAACTTCATTTAAAAAATCGAATGTCTTTCATTTGAAAGAAAACACATTTGTTGGCAATAATGCTATACAATGGTACTTACGTTGGTCAAAACTGGGGCTAGGAAAACTCCTAGGAACACCACACTCAGAATCTGGAATGGAGTTCAAAAACAGATTGGCAATTAGAGAGGGAGAGAAAATGATAATTAGCTGATAGAGGATAGAGATAGATAGATAGATGGATAGATAGATAGATAGATAGATAGATAGATAGATAGATAGATAGATAGATAGATAGATAGATAGATATTAGTTAAAAATGGAAGCAGCAGAGTTCAAATTAAAAAAAAATCATGTTGCCTAGTTCAACTTGCACCCTGATTTAACGGTCACATAAGCTTGCTGTGCAAAATCCCTCTACAAATACAAAATTTGGAGTTCAGGAACATGCATAGATCTGCCTGCTTTATTATCTAAGCAACATTGGTGATTCTGATAGCATTTTCAAACAGAGCAATGGCTAATGTTTTCCCTGCAAACAAATTCAGCAGCTCACAATCTTAGGGGTCCCTTCTTGGCTCTTCCAAGAAAACTCATGTGTCATTTTCAGGAGAAACATTCTGAGCCACCTGAGTTTTAGCCTAAGAACATCATGCGCAAAGATGTGCAAGGGACAATAATGAGACAAGCTCTGTGAGCTGATTATGGCCTTGAATCCATGATTTCCAACTCGTCCTGATTCCTACTTGGAACCCTCCCTCCTTCTGTAAAAAGGTTAATCTCTCTTCATGAATTAAGAATCCTCTGGAAAAATCAGATTTCTCCCCTTGTTCTTCTATCTGCAAGTTGGATGCAGTTTTGACTACAGATGATGTGAGATGGACTTTGCTATTCCCCTAGAAGAATTCAAGATTAAGCAACATCATACAGAATAACAGGTTATTGGAGGTCTTCTAGAGCAACCCACTGCTTGTCCAGTCTCTTCTTGAAAATCTCTACTGATGGACCATCCACTTCTGACGGCAAGCTCTTCCCTTGACTAATTGTTCTCATAGGAGATTTCTCCTTCCTTCTAGCTTGGATCTCTCTTTGATAAGCCTCCACCTGTTCCCTCTTATCCTATCCTCAGGAGCTTTGGAGAATAAACTGACCCCTTCCTCTCTGTGACAGCCCCTCAACTATTGGAAGACTCCCATTACCCTAGCAAACAGTGAGGCAGCAGAAAATGAAAAACGTCTATACTTACAACCAACTTCATTTTGGCACTAGAAGAAATACAAGACTAGCAAAGCTGAACCTTTCCACTTTATATACCGGATTTCCCAGGATGGAGATATGGCTCGTTATCTCGTTGCAATTTGGGTGCCACTTGGCTGACACAGGGAAGAGGGTGGCTCCGTACAGATAAGCAGAGGGAGATACACCTATCTTCAATACACATGGGCAGGGCCTGTCATTTAAAAAAGTTCAATTAATCAAACCTACATCTAATCCCAGAAAATAAACACATTTTTCTTAAAAATAGGAGTGGACATAAAAATGGATTTATTCCCCAATGGTGTTTGAAAATAGGACCAATAGGTAGAACAAAGAAACAGAAGCAAAAGATCTGTATTTTATTTATTTTTTACCTCCTGGTCAAATTTAAAATAAGAGGATACTTTTCTACTATTATTTTTATGTGGGTTATTAAGTATTGACTTCAATGTAAAATAAAAGGTTATTTTTGATATCTGTAACTGTACTGAAGAAAAATCAGGTCTCTCTTTTTATATATTTGTTTTATGCATTTTTGTTACCTTTTAAACTTTCCCCTTTTTTCACTCCCCCTATTTATGTTATTTTATATTTTATTGGGTGTGTGTGTGTGTGTTTGAAACTCAATAAATTATTTGAGACCAAAGAAGAGCTCAAACTTAAAATAAGAAGGAATTTGGTTCCTTGCTGGTTAGGGAATTCTGGCAATCCACACATCTTAAGAAACACGGTGAGATTATACAATGGGATATTTGCCATAACCTGATGGAGGCTCCATCAATGCAGGTTTTCAAGGAAAATTTGGATAGCCATTTGAGTGGGATGGCTAGGGGATTCCTATCCAGAACAGGGGTCAGATTAGATGATCTCCAAGAGATCTTACAGATTCTATGATTCTAAAATCAACCATTCTACCTTACTTATACATCCATTCGAAATGTAGATGAATTCTTTTTCTTTTAAAGGGGAAAAAACAATTCTAAAGAAGATGTGTTTTGTATGAAGAGGTAACTCAGAGAGGCATTCTGAATGGCCCTTTAAAAAATATTGGTAACCTATAACCAATTTTTGGTAACCTATAACCAATTTTTGGTAACCTATAACCAATTTTTTTGGTAACCTATAACCAATTTTTGGTAACCTATAACCAATTTTTGCTACCCAAATATGCTTGACTCACTGTCTTTGCTGGTGGTTTGGAAGGAAATTTCAGAATTCTAGAAGGAAATTCCAGATTGTACTTCCTTGAGTCAGGGACATGAGTGCAAAAGTGGATGAGGGCACATAAGAAATCTGTAGCCTATTAAATGTTACAGATTCCGCTTTTAACTATTTAACTTTTTTTGTTTTAAAGTTGGAGAGAGACCTGTAGCAATCCCGTTTTTTCACATCTGAGTTTCAGATAAATGAAGCCTTAGAACTGATATTGAAGGGTTGGAGAGCTTCGGCCTTCTAGAATCAACTATCAACGGTAAAGCAACAAGCAGACAAGAAATACCTTACGGACAAGGGCTTGGAAAACCATGAAGGTCTTGGAAAAGATAGTCAGATGCCAGGATGGTATTGGCAAAGGTTCCTGAGAAGACCATGGACATCTGAGAAAACAAACCGATGGATCATTGAACAAATCAATCCAGAGTTCTCATTCAAGACAGGGATGCCCAGGTTTACATTATCCTACGTTGGACCCATTATGTGAAGATCCAGTTCTGTAGAGAAGTCTCTAATGCTGGAAAAAGTGGAAAGAAGATAAAAGAAGAGGAAGGACAGCTGCAAGAGGGATCGACTGAGCTACTATGATGCTGAGGCTCCATTGGAAGAGCTGAAGGACCAGCTTGGGGAATCCTGGAGAAACTCTATCTACATGGCCAACAATGACTTGAAGGGCATAATCAATCATATGAGCAGAACTATTCCAAGCTCATTACATACCTTCCCGTAATTTTTAACCACGTGTCATATAAAAGCCTAATGGTGCAATACTAACTTGGGTTAGTATTAACTCTGGTTAGATTTTGAGATGTTTTAGCCCAACCCAGGCAAATACCCAGGGCATGCTTTATGTAAAAGATTGGAAGGGGTGTGGGGGGGAAATACTGTTCCTAGTAAAGTATGTTGTGTGAGAGGAGCCACAGATACTCGTAGATTTCATATGCAGAGTAGAAGGGTCAATGAGGTTGAGAGAGGCCTTGGGAATGAGATGGTGGGCCTGTTAGCAATGAGTAGCAGAACCTGAGGGCTCTTTGGGGGCCTGACCTGATTCCTGGCAGCTTGTCTAGAGCAGAGGTCTCCAACCTTGGCAACTTTAAGCTTGGCAGACTTCAACTCCCAGAATTCCCCAGCCAGCAAAGCTTGCTCTCTTGTAATGCCTTCCTCTGCAATCTCTCCACTTTAGCTGGTAAGAGAAAAAGAAACAGACACAGCTGGCTGGGGAATCTTGGGAGTTGAAGTCCCCCAGGCTTACAGTGGCCAAGGTTGGAGACCCCTGCTCTAAAGCATTGACCCATCCTTGCCCCTCTTTAGGGACACCCCAAAAGTCCTTACTTTCCTCTCTTTTCTTACTTACTGTTGACCCCATTTTTAAACCAGAAAGACAGGCCGTCCACTTTTCTGATATTAAAAATACACCCATGTAATGTGGGAGAAGTTAACTGATGTTTGCAAAATGACAAACTCATGTGAACTTATGCACCCATGACTAACGTGCTCAGAGATATCAGGGTTCGGGTATCTGCTCAGCCCAAAATTCAAATAAAGCTATTTACCAGGGTGTGTGTCCCCCAGATACGAGAGACAAATACCCAGGGCAGATTTCTGTCCAATTATGCTCCCCACACACCTACAATCTGGATATAAATGTTCAATGTTCCTGGACTATTATTGCACTTGTATCTTTTCCCTTACCTGGAAGAAAAATGAACAGACTTGTGAGTATATCTGACACATTCTTCTTAAGAAAAGCTGGGAAATATTTAGGGACCAGTGTGGATTGTCTAGGTAAGGAGGACTACTCTTAAGGAAATGAAAGTGATGTTCGCCGTGTGTTGGTTGATTAGCTTGGGGAGAGCAGTGAAAGCATGTTTTGGCAAAATATCTCCTGCAAGGCATGAGCACATTAGCACATGACCAGCTGTACTCAGCAAGAGAAGTTGCATTTTGGTGGGCAGCATTTAGATAATGTTCAAATCACCTTTGGAAGTTTCAACATGAATAATGGCCCCAAATATTTTTGACTTCTGAAACACCCTAATGGCTACAAACTGGTCTTGTCAACAAGCTAGAACATAGACTGTAGAATAAGGTTGGAAGGGACCTTGAAGGTCTTCTAATCTGATGCCTCTTTTGCTGAAGTCCCATTCTTATGTTTTGCATCAACACTTGTGTAGGAAAGTATCTGGCCATAATATGCTCTTTTGAGAGAACCGATTGTGCAATGGGGCATATTTTGATTCAGAGCTCAGGATGGCTCTCATCTGCTTATTGGCAGAAGGTTCCACATTCAGTCCTTGCTGTCTCCAGCCAGTTCATGTGTAGAAAGCCACAGAGCTAGTAGACATCAGCACTATGGACCAAAGGAAAGAGAAGTGTGTGCCCCATATGTGCTGGTAGCAAACTCTGGGAAATAATGGTCTCCCAAAGTAACTGGGTTCTGAGAAAGAGTGCAAATCAGGCTAGCTTGAAGTTAAATTCTTCAGGCATTCCTGCATGGACATGGACTATCATTCATTCAGATAGGGCTGTTCTCCTTCTGACCTTTGATGTCCCTTTTACTTATTTCTTCTCCAGGGACCAATATTAATTTTGCTGGGATTCTTCTGGAATGCAGCCTCTGCTTCCATCCAGGTAATCATCTCTGCTTTATTATGAACAAAAAATTCAAAGGTGGAACAAAGTTATTTTTTTTCTCTCTCCTGTAATATCATGCAGATATTCAGCACACGTCCCAAACTCTGATGTTTTAAAACAAGGATGGGTATGCAACTTAGCTCTGCTTCTTTAGAGCAGTACACCTAGACCAAGATCTGAAAATTGATGGTGAATCACTAGTAGAATTTTGAGAAGAATGCCAGGCTCAAAATACATGCATTTAGCTTGCAGATTTAATGTGCTGATTTGTGAAGGGGTTTTAAAAAAAAGAAGAAAAATGGCCTGAACATTTCTCTTCACATATGCCTGCAGTCCTTGAAGACATCCAGTCCTGAAGACTGGAGGTAAACGTGAACTAATAATAAATTTACTTTTTTGAGTGATGCATTATACAATATTTTTAATGAATATTACCATTCCTTCTGGATTCTATGTCTCTCACAGCTGTTTTCATGCAAAGCAGCATAGGAATACCATAGGAATAAATCAAATACATGAATGAATGATTAATCACTCTTTCCGTTCTAGAGAATGCATTCTGCTTGGCAGCGGAAAATCTGTAAAGGTTTCCAAAAAAGCCCTGAAACTTGGAGAGTAAAGAAAATTTATTGCCCATCACAGAAACTAAATAGCTGTGTACTTTACCCATTCATACCTTGGTTTTATTTAGTATATGCTTGGTTGTTTGTTTTATGGTTTGATATTTTGATCAATGGCCATCGGTCAATCCCACTTTATCTAAATCTAGAACCAGAAGTTTCTCAGATTCTTCATTTCACTTCAGATGAAAAGCAAACTCTCTCTTGTTCAGGTTTACAGCATCCCTAGCTTGAATGGTGATTACATCCAGCAAACAGTCACCATAGACAACGAGAAGAAAATAGCCATCATTCACATCCACGAGGGAGCTTGCTCATCTGAAACAATTTTTGACTATAAGCATGTAAGTGTGAATCCTTTGCACACTCACCTTGCCAGTGCAAGAATACGGCCATACTGAGCTGGGGTTGTTCTTCTAGGTAGTGTCCTGACCTAGACCTTCCCAAGATCATGAAGCCAACTCCTCGTCCCGATAAAACCCCTTTTATTTAGGTCCAAGGGAATTCCTCTCCAGCAAAGGTCCCGACAAACAATCTTTCATGAGATTTCCCAATTACAGACCTTTATCAGGCTTGGAGAGTTGCCAGGCTGATATCTTCCAAACGCCACTCTGTAGCAATGACTTGGCAAGGAGACAAGAACAGATCTTCACCCTCATGAATTGATCTAATTGTCTCCTGCAAACCCCCGCTCTCCTTTCGCTCCTCTTTATTCCCTATGGGAGGGGCCATTCACTGTCCACCTGTGGCTTTACTCCCGAGTCGACCCTTGTTCTTTAGCTGTTCTCTTCTCCTGGCAGCTCTGTGCATGTGCACACTGGGAACAGGCTCCAGCTGTTCTTCTTCCCCACTGATGTCCGACTCCGAAGGCAACTGATGACAGTCTATGGCCCTGGCCCCATCTCTGCCTCCGATGCAGAGCCCTCATCAGAGCCTTCCCCAGACTCTAGGTTCCTCCCCAACCTCCTCACTGTCTGAGTTTGCCACTAGCTCTGCTGGCCACTGGCAGGCCATAACATGTAGTTCCACTTTTAACAAAAGACATCCATTCATTTTCACTCATCATTCTGCCTCAAGCTCAGGCCCTTGAGAAGGAATTGGGACTGTAAGTCCCAAAATTGCTGTTTGGAACAAGCAATGGGCCTGGAGGGTGAGAATTCTGGGACATGCAGGCTCAGCCCTTGTGGAGGGACCCAAGCTGTAAAACCAATAGGCAGAATTTCAGTTGAACATCCCTCCATGTTAATTTTGCCCATTTTAAATTTTAATTTCCAACTATTATTAATGGAATTTATCTGTTATTCCTTTCCCTCTGGCATAACAGAGATACATTGCTATGCGGATTTTTTCCAAGTTTGCTTGCTTTGTGATGAAGATGGAAAAACACTACTTTCTAGAAATTGAAGAAATTGGGCGGTTGGCTTATGAGTTACAGGTAAATGTTGGGTTCCTTACTGGGAGAGATTGTGGTAAGCTGGGAAAGGGAAGGAAGAGAGAATGGACAATCAAGACAGAGAAAGGCAGCCCAACTCAGCCCAATTTTCTCTGATCTGATTATCTGACCGGTGTAATCCCTACAGTTTTGTTCCAGTGATGGGGACTATGATAATGGTAGAAGCCCAAATGCTACTGTTAACTTGGAGAGCATCCACCATGGGCATGTTCTTGGCTCTCTCATTTTTTGGGCACATACAAAGACCTTCAGAACAGCCCAGATTCTCCAGTTGTGTGTTGTGTGGTTTTTGCAGCGAGAGATTGTGGGAGGCTGGAAAAGGAACGCAAGGAAGAGTAAGCTCCGTTGGCTGTGTTGTAACATCCTGAGCTTTTGTGATGTAACCTCCTGAGTTCCCTGATGTGATATCCTGAGCAGGTGGCTGTGATGTAACGTTCTGGGTTTTGGTTGTTACAACACAGTCAACGACCCAGGAGATTACAGCACAAGACCCAGGAGGTCAGAACAATAGAACTCAGAAGGTCATCACACAACCCATTACCCAGGTCGTTACAACACAGGAGGCTGATAGACATACAGCCAGCACCTCAGCCACACAGCTTCTTACAAAAAAGCCAACCAATCTGCAAACATCAACTCCATCAACCAATCAAGAAATAACAACACAGCCAACAATATATATTCTAAAATATGCTAATGATTATTTAAATGATATTAGGAAAACAGAGAATATGATGACGGGTGAAAATCTGGTATTAATTATGTTTTAAAGGTGTGAATTAGGGTTATATAAATGCTATAGGTTGAAATTAGTCAAAGGGAAATAAAAGGGGAAATTAACTGTTTTTATTTTATTTTTTTTCTTTGTGGTATACATGAAATAGAAAATATAATTGATTTTACAAAGGATATGAGAAAACAGAAAATATAATGAACTAGAAGGATTATGTGGGAATGTAAAATATTTATAATGAATGAATTATATTATAATCAAAACAGTGGAATGAAAATTTATTAAAATTCTATAGGTAAATTTTGAAAACAAAGAAAAAATATGAAATTATTATATGAATATCTCTGGAATAGATATAAGATATATTGTAGATGGTAGGATATACCATGTGGATCCTAAATGTATTAATCTTACTTTACTTTTACTCATTTTTTCTTTCATTGACTGTCTAATTATATATTGGTCTTGAGAAAGTTATAGATGTTAACAATACATAAGGTAACATAAAATAGGTGGTAAGCTGAAAATGGAAATAATAGGGGATAAAGAATTGAAAATATATGCGAGGATGAAATAATTTTGATATTGAATTAATGAATTGAAATATGGAAGGGAAATTTATCTAAAGATTAGTCGAATGGATAATAATTTGAAGTGATATTAATTAAGAAAGTTGGAAGTGAAACTATGCTTTGTATAAATATTGTGATCTGGAATCATGTTGCTCACATGAAAAGATGTGTAAAAAATAAAAATAAAAAAACATGGGGCGGGGGGGAGAAGACTTAACACATTATATGGCAGAAGCCAACCTTCTCCAGTGTGGTACTTGCCAGTTGACTTGAGGTCACAATATTGAAAAATTATGCCATCCCCAGATATGGGGGAAGAGTCACAGTTGGAAACCCAGCTCCTAATATTTACTACAACAGCCTAATTTGAACCTTGTTTTTCAATCCACGTCTTGTTTCAGACAATGCGTCAAATGTTGTCAGGAAGACACCTGTGGGTGAAATACAAACCCGCCAATTCTTTCTTTGGAGAAATCAAGGAGTGGCTTATTTTTGGAAAACCCATCGAGCACCTCTGCAGGCACATCCCTGTTTATACAGTTGAAAGGGCTGAAAGTGAGTATGGCTTCCTTTTTAACTGAACAATTCCATGAATTTGAAGGTACGGTAAAAAGGCAAATTAAGTTCAAGGCACCTGGTATCCTACTTTGAAAATAAAACCATCCGTGACTGCCAGGATCAATTTTAAGAACCACTAGAGCACAACACTTAGTATTTTAAAGCCATTGTAAGACTTTAATGGTGCGCTCACTATTCTGGGAGCAAGACCTTTTGAATTCAATGCTGTTTATATTCATGTAAAATTGTCCTCTACTCATGTCTGCCTTATTCTTAAGGAAGCATTTTGTTTTAGTTTGGAGAGAGATCATTCAGCTCAGCAAAATTATATCAATGAATCTAGCAAGTTATATAACTCTAGACAGTAGTGGACACACTGGATGGTCCTGCAAAAAGACAAAAGGGCATTTTCTAAAGAGCAGAGTTGTTTCCACTTGCCATAGTTGCTGAACTACAGTTCATACACCTGTATCAAATATAAATGTATAGAAAGAGGCAACATCCCTCCCTCCCTTTCTCTCCCTCCCTCCCTCCCTCCCTCTCTCTCTCCCTCCCTCCCTCCCTCCCTCTCTCCCTCTCTCCCTCTCTCTCTCTCTCTCCCTCCCTCCCTCCCTCCCTCTCTCTCTCTCCCTCCCTCCCTCCCTCCCTCTCTCTCTCTCCCTCCCTCCCTCCCTCCCTCTCTCTCTCTCTCTCTCCCCGTCTCTCCCTATATTGATTTTCTTCCCTATTGATTTCTCTTTCTTGTTTCCCATCTAGATGCAGGACATTCCAGTAATTGCGTGAAGACTGGCATCTTAAATATTTTTAATATTTCCATTTGTAAAAATATCAACATCTCGTAGCCTTGGAGTCCCTGAAGATGCCCTGCAACAGTTTCAAGCCGACAGACAAGGTTTTTCCACCTCTTAAGATATACTTCGTTGTTCAAGCATCTTTAGTCTTTTGTGCTTTCCTTAAATTTGCTCTTACAACCCAACCTATAAACTTCTAATAAAGAGAAATTTTCGAGCATCCTTGGTTACATACATACATACATACATACATACATACATATATATATATATATATATATATATATATATATATATATATATATATATATATATATATATATATTCTTAAGTTTTCGTGGGTACTTACATGTCTGGCATTCAGCTTTGTTCCGGTATTTTCCCACGTCATAGTAGTGGTGCTTTTAAAGTTGTAGCAACGTTTCAGCAGAATCTCATCTGCCATCATCAGGCTTCTGTATGGTGTTTGTCTGTGAGTCAGACTTTTACAGTGATTTCAGATTTAAATTTGGGGCAGCCTATTGCTGTGCCAGAATGGTTTTTTCTTCCTCCTGATTGGTTGAGAGTCTTGGTCTGTGTTTATTGGTCTTGGAATTTGCTGTGTTCTGCTTCTAATATCTTCTGTCGGGTTTTTTTTTGGGGGGGGCTCTTTTTGTATCTTGATTGGCTGGCAACATTGCGTTACTTTATTGGAGGCCTTTAGTGCAGCTTGGCTTCGGGTAAATGGACGGCTATCATTAGTTAGGAAGCTGGGTTTCATCTGGGTGCCTGGTTGGGGTGTCTTTGAGCTGGAGGTGTCAGGGGGGATCTGTTTGTGCCCAGGTGTTTGCCTGGCTTGTGGTGTGGAGATTTTTTTGTTTGTGAGTGCAGGCTTCCAAATGATTGACAGCCTGGTGGAATCATCTCTTCTGTTCATGCTTTCTGGTCTTTTTTCAATCTCTATGGCTTCTCTGATGATTCTGTGGCTGGGATTTTCTATAGTGGCTAGGGTTTTGGTGCCATTGAAGTTGATGCTATGACCTGTGGCTTCCATGTGTTGGACTAATGAGGAAGTGTGTTCCAGCTTTTTGACTGCATTTTTGTGTTCATCCAGGCGGGTGTTTATTCTTCTATTGGTCTGTCCAGTGTATGTGGCCGGGCATGATGCACAGGGGACTTCGTATATACCTTGGTTTTCCAGGTCAATTTTGTCTTTGGGGTTTCTGAGGATGGTTGCTATTTTTCTGTCTGTTTTGAAGGCAATCTTGATGTGGTGTCTGTATAGTATCTTACTAATTTTGTCTGTAGTGCCTCTTATGTAGGGCAGGACAGCTGTTCCATGGGTCTGTTCATCTTCTGGGTCTCTATTATGTCTCAGTGTGTTTTTGTGGATCAAGTTGGTGATTTTGCTTTTGTGGAAGCCATTGGCTGTCAATATTTTAGTCCGGGTGCATAGTTCAGTCTTAATGTGTGTCTTGTCTGCCAGGCGTTTGGTTCTAGTAATTAGTGTTTTAGCCACGGAGTTTATCTGTGCTGGGTGGTGGTGGGATTGGGCGTTGAGGTAGCGGTTGGTGTGTGTTTTCTTCTGGTATATGGTGTGTCCTAGTGTGCCATCTGTTTTTTTGTAGATTAGTACATCTAGGAATGGTAGTTGTTTGTTTGTTTCTGTTTCCATGGTGAACTTGATTTTGGGGTGTGCGCTGTTTAGGTGTGTTAGGAAATTGTTTAGGTTTTCTTGTCCATGGGGCCAAATCACGAATGTATCATCAGTGTATCTTAACCATAGTTTGGGTTTGAGGATGGCATTGGCCAGGGCTCTGGATTCAAATTCTTCCATGAACAGGTTTGCAATGACAGGTGACAGTGGTGATCCCATGGGGGCTCCTTCAGTTTGTTTTTATCTTTGTCCTTTGTATATGAAATATGTGTTGGTTAAGCAGTGTTCTGTTAGTTCCATGTGGTGTTTAGC
This sequence comes from Hydrophis major, assembly GCA_033807585.1. Classification (NCBI taxonomy): domain Eukaryota; kingdom Metazoa; phylum Chordata; class Lepidosauria; order Squamata; family Elapidae; genus Hydrophis; species Hydrophis major. The sequence continues at coordinate 9,217,399 of CM066334.1, forward strand.
TGGTTGGTATTTATTTTTGATGATTTCAAGGGTCTCTTTTATCGGGACTTGAGTGAATAATGAAACCACGTCGAAACTTACAAGCAGATCTTCTTGCTCCACGTGTAGATCTTTGATCATTTCCAAGAAGTGGTATGAGTTTTGTACATGAGAAGCTGCTGTTTCAGCATGGGGCTGTAGCTCTTTTGCTAGGTGTTTAGCTAGGTTTTGTAGTGGTGCTCCTCTGGAGCTGACTATGGGTCTGAGAGGTATGCCTTCTTTGTGTATTTTTGGGAGGCCATATAGTTTGGGGCATCTGGAAGATTTCTCTCTGGGTATGATCTTGTGTTGGATCTCTTTGCTTATATGGCTGGTTATAATTTTCTTCTTGGTTAATTTTTGCAGATATGTGGTTGGGTCTGTGTTTATGGGTTTGTATGTGGAGTCTTGGAGTAGGTCTGTCAATTTTGTTTCATAGTCTTTTCTGTCCATTTCTACAGTGGCATTCCCTTTATCTGCTGGGAGGATGATTATGCTGCTATCTCTTTTCAGGGTTTGTAGCGCTTTAATTTCATTTTGCTGCAAGTTGCTTTTGGGTGGTTTGCTTGTGCATAGGATGTTGGTAACTTGGTGTCTTATTTTATCAGCTTCATCTGTATTTAATTTAGTTAGGCTGGATTCTACTGCACATATGATGGAGTCTGTGGGGATTTTTTGGGGTGCTATAGCATAATTGAATCCTTTGGTTAGGACTTCTGTTTCTGTTTTGGTGAGTTCTCTGTTGGAAACATTGTACACTAATTGTTTCAGGTGTTGTTATGAGCTGTTGGGGGTTTTCTTGTCATGTTCTAATTTCTTTAATTTTTTCAAGAGCTTTTCCTGTTTGTAAGTGCTTGCAGATTCAGCTCTCCAAGTTGTAAGTTGTTTTATCTTGTCCCAAAGTAGAGGGTGGATTTTGCTGCTCAATTCCAGGTGTAGTGCTAGCAAATCTTTGTTTAACTGATCTAATTGGAATCTCTTACTGTGGAGCTCATTCCTTAGTAGAGCCATTTCAGTTCTTTTCAGGATACATTTAGTGGCTGCATGCTGTGCTTTGATGAAATGTTAATTTGAAGCAGGATTATATATATCTAAATCCTTCCTTTGGATATAAAAGAAAACAACATATTAATCGGTATCTAATGTACATGAAGCCTTGATCACAAACTACTGACTAAACCTTGTAACAAAGTTCTCACAATGTGCTAAGGCACAAATAATGGTTTACAAATGACAAACCATAACAGATAGGTGTCAGGTGGTGCTCCATTCAAAATTCAAGAAAGAAAAACTTACTCTTTAGATTAGAGCAAATAAATCTTTTACTGAAAATGAAGTGGTAGCATCAAATAGAATTCTGAATCTAAGAAATTAGGCACACAGATCACATATACAAAGTGCTGGAAATGTTCCCACCCCTCATAGTCCAAATGAGTCTTCCAGTTAAAAGTTCTGAATATGATCATGTGGGCATCTTCAGGTGGTGATGAGGCCTCTGTCCGTTGACCTTGACATATTTTGATAAAGATTTGCAGCTGTGCAGAGAAAAGAAAGCTAAGTGAGGAATAGAAACTTAAGAGCAGAAATTTATACTCCCCCCCTCTCCTCATTTACACAACACAGGAATGTAACTCCTCGAGCTCTCTTCCCAGACATATCCCCTCCCCCCCCCACTTACTTATGGCAGCGAAAAGATGCAAAGCAGTAGAAAAGATCTTGAAGGCTGACAATAGGTTGCACCACACTAAGCCACAAATAAGGAAAATGTATGATTGATTTAGGCTAAAACATATGAAGAATGGTTGCTGGGGTTGGGTACATCTAATTAATGAAAAGAAGGATTAAGGGTATAGCATGGTAGCAGTATTCTGATATCTCAAGGGCTGCCCCAAAGAAGAAGGAGTCAAGCTATTCTCCAAAGCACCAGAAGGCAGGACAAGAAGCTATGGGTGGAAACTCCTCAAGGAGAGAAGCTGGAACTCAAGAGAAACTTCCTGACTAGTGAGAAGAATTAACCAAGGGCTTCAAAATTTGTGGCTGCTCCATCACTGGAGGCTTTTAAGAAGAGACTGGACAGCCACTTGTCTGCGAACAGGGTCTCTTGCTTGAGCAAGGGGTTGGACTAGAAGACCTCCAAGGTTCCCTTCCAATTCTGTCCTTCTGTTGTTATTACTATTGAGAGAAAAAGAAAATTATTAGCCTAGAATCCTGTTGATCCATATTTACATGGACTTTGATTGAAGATATTTTGTACCTGATTGTTATGTTTCATTTATCTCCCCCCCACACCCTTTAGCCTAATAATGAAACTCAGCACACACTTTGGATTTAGGGAGTGTCTCTCATGACAGGAACCAACAAGGATCAGTTTTAATCTTGGCCAATAGCTCAGGTCAGATCCAATGTACTGTAGTTTGACTGGAGAGATGAAGACTAAAGTTTTTCAACTTCCTTCTTGGCCAAGTTGGAAGTGTTTGTAAAACACTGCTTTATTTTAAAAGAGAGAGAGAGAAAAACTGTCATATTATTCGGAGCAAAAAAAAAAAAGATTTGTAAGTACTTTGCAAATGTTCAACATGTCTAGAGATATTTTTTTTCTTTCTTTCATCTGGAACAATCATAAAATGCTGTTATCCCTATATAGAGCTTTCTTTCTTTCTTTCTTTCTTTCTTTCTTTCTTTCTTTCTTTCTTTCTTTCTTTCTTTCTTTCTTTCTTTCTTTCTTTCTTTCTTTCTTTTTTTCAGTGCTCCCTTTGGTGACACCTGGGGAGTTTTACTAAATTGGTGTTGGTTTTAAAAAGGCCAGGATGACACCCATTCGTATGTTAAGTGAAGCCACTTTGCTTCTTTTAATGCCTTCCTTGCAGATGGATTAATCCAATATTTCTTCAAGACCGTTTGAGCATGGGCGAGAAAGAATGGAGACAAGTTTCTGAACGGTGAACTTCAGTTCTTTATTTACATCGTGACTTGCTCATTTAATATCAGTAAAACCCACCTTATATAGGCAAACCTTGTAATGTTTAACCAATAACAAGCTAGGAACACTAGCTTTGATAACCCATAAGAACTCTCTGTTAAGGTCCAATCGGATTCCCCGGAACGGGCCAATCCGGTCCGGCCGCTTAACAGCCAATCAGAAGTGCAGGGCCAGAACCCTGCACTTACTCCAAGCTCACACTTTATTAATTATATTGTATACACAACACCCCTTCCCCCTGGTTCCTTAGTTCAGGGCGCAGTTACATAGTCCTTTAAATAGGACAGTTGTCTTTTTAGTCTATTTGATTTTCGTTGTATCGGCTGGTTGCAATCTCGCTGAGGTAGATCGTTGTATGGCAGTGGGGCTGTCTCTGGTTCAGAATTCACTTCTATGTCGCTGCCCACATTTTCCTCGATTCCCTGAGGTGCAAACGTTTCTCCCTCCGGCTCCACTTCCTGAGTTTCTATTAAATTGTCGTTTCCTTCGAACGGGTTTCCTAGGGCTTCATCTTCTTCCGTACCTCCCCCCCCCTCAGTTTGGTCATAGGGGAGTTGCGAATTGGCCGCTGCAAGCCGCGACCGTAATTGGTCAATATGCCGTTTCCAAAGTTTATTGTCAAGGCATTGCACGAGGTAGGATCTAGGGCCGGTTACACGTACTACTGTCGCTTCCACCCACAACGGGTCGCCCGATAGGTTTTTTGCATAAACTAGGTCTCCTACCTGGAAGGTGCGACAGCAGCCGCTGGATCCTAGTGGTTTCTCTGGTTCATATGCAGGGTGCAACCGGTCAAGGTGGGAGCGGAGCTTTCGTCCCATTAGCAGTTTGGTGGGAGTTTTGTTGGTGACGCTATGTGGGGTGATGTGTTGCAAAAAGAGGATTTGGTTGACCTTGTCGTCAATGTTGTCGTAGTCTACCTTTTGCAGGGTTTTCTTCACAAATTGAACCATGAGTTCTGCTCGGCCATTGGTCGCAGGGTGCGCAGGTGAGGTGAGCGCATGGCGGATGCCGCGGTCAGCGAGGTACTGCTCGAACGCTAGTGCAGTAAATTGTGGGCCGTTATCGGATACCAGGATGTCTGGTAATCCGTGGGTTGCAAAGAGTCTGTTTAGAATCTTGATGACTGCCTCGGAGGTCGTAGTCGTCATGCAATGAATTTCAAGCCAATTGGAGTAGGCATCGACGGTAAGCAGGAAAGTGTGGCCCTTGGTTGGCCCCGCGAAATCCAGGTGAATTCGGGACCAGGGTCCACATGGTGTCTCCCATTCAGTAGGCATGGCTTTTGGTGGGGCGTTGCTGACTTCTTGGCATTTGGGACAAACTTTAACCCACTGTTCGATTTGCTTGTCAATGCCCGGCCACCATGCGTAGCTTCGTGCAAGGGCTTTCATTCGCACGATGCCGGGATGGCCATCGTGCAAAGTTCCCAGCAGCACTTTTCAGAGCCGTTCTGGAATAACGACTCTATCGCCCCAGATGACACAGCCTTTCTGGGAGAAGAGTTCGGTCTGTCGAGTTTTGAATGGTGTGAAGTCATCTGATAACTGATCCAATGGCCATCCGCGTTCTACCCAGCCTAGGACTCGTGCTAGGGTGTGGTCGCATTTGGTTTCTCTCGCGATATCTCGGGCAGTCAGTGGCGGCGAGTTGAGCGCTTCGATTTGCAACGTGGTTACTGTTGGTGCCGGATCGTCAAGAGTCTCTGGAAGCGGTGCTTGGCTCAATGCGTCAGCATGGGGAATGGCCTTCCCCGGGCGGTATTGCAGCCGATAGTTATAAGCAGCTAAGAATTCTGACCATCGGGTCATCCTAGGGGATAATATGCAGGGAGTTGGCTTATCTCCGGCTATTATCCCCAATAACGGCTTGTGGTCAGTCACAATAGTAAAAACCCGGCCATACACGTATTCATGAAATCTTTTCACAGCTGAGACAATTGCGAGGGCTTATTTATCAATTTGTCCATAGTTCCGCTCCGTTTTTGACAGAGTCTTTGAAAAATATGCAACAGGGGCTTCGTTCCCATTCGGCAGTACTTGGCTCAAAATGGCGCCCACCCCAAAAGGCGATGCATCACAGGTTATAACTAACGGCAAAGTCTCGTTATACTGCATGAGTACAGAGTCAGGAGTGAGCAGTTTTTTAATATTTCGGAACGCCTGTTCTTCACGGTAACCCCATAACCAATTTGCTTTTTTATCTAACAATCGGTGTAACGGTTCAGCGACAGTTGCTTTGTGTGGTAAAAATACATTATAAAAATTGACGAGGCCTAGGAATGCCTGGAGATCGGCCTTGTTTCTTGGCCTGGGAGCATTTTTGATCGCTTTTAATTTACTTTCGGTAGGGTGAATGCCCTGGCTATCAATCAGGTACCCTAAAAACTCAACACTGTCAGTACACTATTTACATTTGTTTTTTTTTGACCTTAAGATTGCTGGAAAACACTCACCTTCATCGAAGGAAGGTGGGCGATCATTTCCCTCATTAAAGGGGTGCCATCCTGCCAGTTGGGTGGACAGTTTATTTTATTTTTTTAAAACAAATTTTATTAATTTTACAAAAAACAATACACAATCCAGACATAACAACTTGAAAAATCTTTTCTAAAAAATAATAATAATAATTAAAGAAGAAAGCCAATAGAACATATAAAATAACTCCAAATTGTAATATCCATATTTACATTATCTGTTTAACTTCATATCTTATCTAGACTTCTCCTTTTATCCAAATTATATTTCTTGCTTATTAAAATTTTATTGCCTTTCATAAACATACAAAACACAAAACATAAACAAAACTAAAACATCTTTTCTGAAGGCTGTCTGATCCCGGGTTGAAACTCTTCACACAGATACAAATTCAAACATCATATTCACTTTATAAATCCTTCCATATCTTATTATCATTTTCTTTTCTTTTTTTATAAACCAATTTTATCAATTTTACAAAACAGTGCACAAACAATCAAGGCATAACAGCTTATAAATTCTTTTCTAAAAATAATAATAATAATAATTAAAGAAGAAAAACCAATAGAACATAATGATTCCAAATTATAATATCAATATTTACTTTATCTATTTAACTTTATATCTTATCCCAGCTTCTCTTTTTCATCCAAATTATTTCTTGTTAATTAAAATTTTATTGCCTTTTATCAATATACAAAAAAAAACCATAACAAAACCTTTATATATCCTTCCATATCTTATTACCATTTTCAATAACATTTTTTGTCTGTTCTATTTCCAACTCTCCATTCATCTTTTTTCTTTTACTATACTTCTCCTATACACTAATTGGAATGACGCCTTTAACTCATTACCCTAACTTAAAAGTACTTCATATAACACTTAATTTATCTTGGGATTCTGTTTAGTAGATTCTAAAATTACACAGTACATTTTATACTCTAAATACACATATAAAAACACAATCTTATATACCTTCCAGAATCCCCCTTTTATCCTTAATTAAATTCACCCATTGTCTCTGAATAAACTTTTTTTCTTTAGATCTTGCTTCCCACCATTAAGGCTTCTCCTCCCCCCCTTTCTCTCTTGCTTATTCTTCTCCTTGCCCTTTTTACCCCTTGTCTCTCCTCCTCTCTTTTCTTACTCCCTTTCCTTTGCTTTCTAACCTTGCATCCACCTCTCCTCTCATTTTTCTCTTTTTTGGTTGTTTTTTTCAAACCTTAAAATCCCCTTTTTCTTATCCTCTTTCTCCTCCTCCCCGGAAAGAACCCATTGTTCATCAAAGATGGCTTCTTGTTCCTCTTCTTCTTTGTCCCAGTCATTCTGCTGCGTAATCAATTTTTCATAAGTACCTAACGCCATTTCTAAAAATTGAAATAAAGTGCCCAAAGTATCTTTTCCATCTTGTTCTTCCTTTTTATATTTTTGATATTCAGTCTTTAGTTCATCCACAAGCGATGCCATCCTGAAAAGAGAAACTTTCCCCAAAACAACCACCCAAGTATTTTTAATCAAAAATAATTCAAAAAAAGTTCCAAAAATTTATATTTTTCTTCTTTCTTCTATTTCTTTTTCTGGGGTTACTGTTTAATCAAAGAGGTCCAATTACCATATATCTTTCTTTGAGATTCTAGGCAATCTCCTCCTTTTTCCACTTCTGCTCCAATTTTTTTCCTCTCCCTTCCCACTTGCAACATCAATTTTTAAATGATCAGAAATCCATACCTCTAATAAGGGTTTTCCAATTTCTTAAATTTTTAAGTCCAATATCCAAGAACTCTTTTGTCCCTTAACTTCAACTTTCAGAATTGCTCACCTTCAGTGCCCAAACAAATTTTAAATCTTCATCTGCTGTTTCCATGGGGTGGGAGAGTGAAGAAAAAAAAGTTCCCTTTAACAGCTTCTCCGCCGCTTTCAATCTTATTAGGGATACAATGTATCCTCCAGCAATTCAGACAGCTCAGTTCCAGCAAATTTAAAAGATGTTGATTGACCTGGCTCAGCCAGCACTTTCACTTTTCTTGCTTCCTCCAGCACAATCTTACCCGGTTGCTGGCTTCTTCGTGGCGGCCATTGCTGACCGCCGCTCCACCACCTTGGGAAAAAGGGGTTTTTCCAGACGAGGAAGGGGTCTGCGACACCCCCAACTCCCTGTCCGGCTCCCCTCTCTCTTCGGCTGTCCCTACAGGGCAGCCATATCCCCCTGACCCATTTGGATCGGGGGTACCTCTGCGGCAAGCGCAGCAGGAATCACGAACGGTCGCGAATTCCTGCTGCCACCGAAGCCACGCGGAACCGGAAGTCGGGTGGACAGTTTATTTATGTCCCCTGTAAGACAGAAGAGAAAGCATGTCCATTCATCTCTGGAACAGCCCTAATAATACCTTGACCTAGGTCAACTTTAAGACTGGTGGACTTCAACTCCCAGAATTCTGGGAGTTGAAATCCAAAGTCTTAACATTGCCAAGTTTGGAGACCTTTGATCTAGGGTTATTCTTACCTTTGGGCCACCTTGAAGAATACGGCTGCCACTCAGCCAGCAGGATGCACAAGTTGTCTACATTTGTAAGAGACACAAGAAAGAAGCAAGGCCGTTAGTCCTTCATCCCCTGAGGTGCCCTCATAATATACTTATCTAGTTATTTATTTAAAACACTTTGCCCTTCTTTTGTGTTAAACCTTTAGCATTCGGTTGCACGTCTCTGGATGAAAGGATTTCAATAAACAAATACTTTATTGTAACTAGGTCCTCATCATGAAATGTCCAGGGAGAGGCTAAACCCCTATTACTTCCCCAGACACAAAGTCCTTCTCCCCAGCACACATGCCCCAGAATGAAAGCAGGGGAGAGTTGGTTGGTAAAAAAGAAACATTTTCTTTCTTTTTGCAGTTTCCTTGTAGAGGGGCTGAGCATACCATGTAGTTTAGTCACTCCGTAAGATGTTATTCCATAAAAGTACATCCAATGAAAAGGAGTCAAGAATTTCCCAAAATTGCCTTTGGAGATGGCTCATCCCATTGATTTTCTTCTGACTTCCTTTCCATCATGGATTCCCTTGGCTTTTCTTTTACAGCCCATCCCTAAACCTTTTCCTCTTCCCCAGCTCTGCCTCTTAATCCTTTCCCTCTGACTGAGTGGGAAACTAGGGATCCCTTCAATGGGCGAGATGGCCCAATTCCTACCTGCCATGGTGTAAGAATTGATGGCTTTCAAAAATTGCGAGCAGTTCTGGCACGACTACCTCCTGTCGAGTCAGCGTCCGGTAAAGAGTGGTCAGTAAGATTGGGATTATTTTAAAGTGTTTACTCCTGTCTCTATGGTAACCCTGCACATTCTGAGATGCAGGGAGAATTTTCAGAGTAGAACCTGATGATGAAACGTGAGGTCACTGCAGAAGGCCAGGAGCATATCGGCGATGGCTATCAAGAGCTAAGCCTGGGAGGAAAGGAAACGTCCAGTCCTTCTCCTGACCACTCACCTTCCCGAGCAGCCAATAGTCCCTAACATGTGGGAAATACCGGTAGCTTTCATTTGGGCTGTAGATCACTTCTTTCTTCTTGAATAAAGGTTTTCCTGAATGGCCAAAAGTGAGCAATCCTCACTCTGTTCCAGCTGTGCGGGAACAAGGAGCTGGTAACCCCACAGCTGTCATGTTTTTAAACCTTCTTCATGACTGAAGTGCTATAAAGAGTTCATATCAGGGAAGAGATGCATGGAATTCAGTTATCGGTTTCACTGTCATGCAGGAGAGTCCTAAGCAAGTCCTAAGTCCAACATCCATTGATGGCTTGGTGATTATAGCACTGACCTACATTTCAGGACTATCACAAAAACATGAAACCCAAAATGTTTGACTTTCTAAGTCCATTCCTATGCAGATCTTTGGATGTTGGCAAAATCCAAAGCCTCATTAGATGGCCTTCCCTCCAGCTGTGCCCACAATAGAATATAAATTGTGATGCTAAAGGCACAATTGCTCATCAGCTGCTCAGCTGCCATTCAAATCCTATTTCTGCAAAGGCTAGGAAGGGGGACTAGCGGAGCTTTGGTTGATTCTAGGTGGACTGGTGAAGGCTAAACATCAACTATCCCTCAAAAATCTCAGGGAAGCATATTGTGTAGGCATGATGGCCAAAAACACCTGACCTCACCTTGGAAGTGTGCAGTAAGTATCTGCTACAAAGTGATGATTAGGGCAAACAAGAGAGGACTATTTGGTCAGATAGGAGATCACACAGTTCAAAGCCTCTTGGTGAAATTAAATCTGATCAGAGGACATATTTGGGTGGAGACCATAGCACACCACACCAGTGAGGGGTGATAAGATATTTGATAATAGCTGGAGCAGTGAAGGGTTGGACAACGAGTAACGACACACAGTTATAACCAATTGGTTGACAAGAGCTGGCCACTGCAAGAGGGAATCTGAGCTGGAATTGGTTGCTGTAAGAGTAAAGAGAGAGTTTCCTTGTTTCCCAACTTTTTCCTGTGTGCTGTGTGTGTGGTTTGTGATTTACCTCATGAGGTTCCTGTTGTGTTGATTTACCTGACGATGCTCCTGTTTGTCTCCTGTAAATATATTTACATAAAACTGCAAATTTGTGTCAATGTCTCTGACTCCATTTGGACACCAGCTGCGCAATTCCCTGACAAACCTGATCAGAGGACATATTTGGATGGAGATCATAGCACACCACAACAGGGAGGGGGTTAAGCTTCACCTGCAAAGGCTCTTGGCTGCCAATTCACAGCCTGCCCACCTCATGTTCCATTCCATACATGGGCATGTCACCTGAACAGGTGTATCCCTTAAGTAACCCAACTAAAACTGAAAAGCTACCCACCCAAAGCACCAACTGAGCTCTGTCCTCATGAAGCCAATGCTACAGATAAAGAGATGAGGATTGATTAGAATGTTTTTTGAATAGTACACCAACTGGATCTCGTCTTTTGAGATGGGAAAACCCAAAAGGTTAAAGGAACCTGCACATGTTGTGGTCCAAGGGAACCAGGAGTGCAACTCAACCGGTATTCACAATAGCCCCGTAGTTTGTGACAAGGGATGGATGAGGAGAGCATAGGTGGCTGAAGAACCGATGCCTCTGTTCCCACCTGAGCACAAACATCAGCACTTGTTCGATCAGGCAAAATTAAAACAATAGTTTTTGAATACTCTTACCCAATATTAGGAGTACAGTCTAGTCAGTACAGATGTTGTGGGTGCTCCATCACTGGAGGCTTTTAAGAAGCGACAGGACAGCTATTTGTCCAGAGGGGTATAGGGCAGAGGTGTCCAATCTTAGTAACTTTAAGACATGTGGACTTCAATTCCCAGAATTCTCCAGCCAGGATGATTGGGGAATTCTGGGAGTTGAAGTCCGTAGGTCTTAAAGTTGCCAAGATTGGATACTCTTGGTATCGGGTATCAAGGAAGGGGCAGGATTAGAAGATATCCAAGTCCCTTGCAACCCTATTATTATTCTATGTTTTATGTTCTGTATTGTATATAATATTCTATATTATTCTATATCGTGTTCATCATGAAAAGGTGCAGGGGTTAGAATGCAATATTGCAAGCTAATTTTGCCAACTGTCAGCAATTCAATCCTGACTGCTCAAGGTTAACTCAGCCTTCTGTCCTTCCCAGGTTGGTAAAATGAGGATCCAGACTGTTCTGGGGGGACAAGAGGCTGAACCTGGAAACCATTTCAAGAGGGCTGCAAAGCACTATGGAGTGGTATATAAGTCAGAGTGCTATTGCTATTCCTTCCTTCCCTCCTTCTCCTTCTTGGTGCCACAGTGGTTACAATTGCAGGCAAACTCTGCCCACTGCCAGGAGTTCGATCCTCACCAAGTTCCAGGTTGACTCAGCCTTCTGTCCTTCCCAGGTTGGTGAAATGAGGACCCAGACTGTTGGGGGCAAGAGGCTGACTCTGTAAACTGCTTAGAGAGGGCGGTAAAGAGGGATATAAGTCCAAGGCCTATTGCTATTTATTTCCCCCATATAAGCCAAGTACTTCATCAATAGGGAGGTTTATAGATTTACATTTAAATGTCCTAATTATAATCGCTTTGTGCTGCCTTTTCTGCTTTTATTACATGGTATGCTGCCCAGAGTCACTGCCTCAATGAGAGAGGCAGCATAAAAATGCAATAAAGAAATAAATATGCAAAACCTCTTCCTCTTGTTTAGTCAGGAACGAAAAGCCAGTGCAAACTGAATTCACCACTAGATGGCAAAGGATTCTAATAGTGGCCCAGGAGCTGAATTCTTTTGTGGCTGAGAAGAAATAAATTATTGCTTCAGCTTTCCATAATTCTTTTCTGTGCAAGGTGGGCTCAGATTTAGAGGGAAAATAAAAATACAGATAATCCTCCATTAACAACAGTGGGCATTTGAAATTATAACAACACTGAAAAAGTGACTTATGACTGTTTTTCACACTTATGACAATTGCAGCCTCCCCTGCCATGGTCACCTGATTAAAATTCGGATGCTTGGCTACTGGTTCATATTTACGATGGTTGCGTAGTTCCCAGAATCTTATGATGCCCTTTTGAGACCTTCTGACAAGCAAAGTCTGATTCACTTAGCCATGGTGCTATTAGTGTAATAACTGCAATGATTTTAATAATGACTCATTAGAAACCAATAGAAAGGATCAGAGTGAAACATCTAGAGCAGGGGTCTCCAACCTTGGTAACTTGAGGACTAGTCAACTTCAACTCCCAGAGGTCCTCAGCCAGCTTTGCCAAGGTTGGAGACCCCTGCTGTAGGGAACAAGCAACCCAGTTAGAGTTATGTTAGAAATTAGAGATTATTCTTCAACGTCTTCTTTGCCTTGGGGGCAGACAATTATCCCATTGCAACTGAGCAACTGTTCTCACGCAGTCAGGAAATTCCACTTAGGTTCAGTTGCAGCTTCCTCGGTGTTCTCTGAGCTTGGTATTTTTTTTTGCAGACATTTCCTTACCAAACTAGGTAACAACATTATCAGTGCTAAAGCCACCAAGCTCAGAGAGCACAAAAAAACCACAGAGTACAAGCCTGAACTATGAATATCCTCTTTTACAAGTTCAATTGTGGCACACGATATTGAACAATAGGACAGGGGGTTTTGTAGTCCCCATTCGTCTATGCGAGTGGTTACCAATCAGTGGGCCAGGGACCACTGGTGGTCTGCGAGAAAATTTTGGTGGTCTGCAGAGAAATGCCCCCGCCCCCCAAAGCAATTAATCCAGGCTGCGCAGGAACACAAGGCTGTGCCATCCATGTGGCCCGTGGGAACACAAGGCTTGCATTGCGAACAACACAAGGTAGTGAGGGGAGGGGGCGGGGAAAGGGAGGAGGGGGGGAACTTGCCCTACTCACCCCACACACCTGGCCTGGCCACTGGGCTGCTTCTCTCCGCTTCTTTCTTCTTCTGCTTTTGGCTGCATGCAAGGAAAGCAGCCAAAGTCTTTCTTTCTCTCCCCCAAACTCCACCAGAAATGAGTCTTTGGGACCCTACAAGGTCTCCTGCTCCAAGAGGCTGCACTGGCGAAGACTCATTTCTGGTGGAGTTTGGGGGAAAGAAAGACTTCTGCTGCTTCTGCTGCTTTCCTTGCATGGAGCCAAAAGTCTCTCTCTCTCTCTCTCCCCCCCCCCCCGAGAACAGAGCTGGAGATGGTATCCTGCGATCCCAAATGCGACCGGTAGGAAAATGAGATGGGGAATTTCCCTGCAGACTTTTTGGGGGATTTTTCCAGGGTCTCTGGTTTGCGGGATTTAAAATTGTGAGTTTAGTGGTCCCTGGGGTCCAAAAGGTGGGCGACCCCTGCTCTATGTGCCTTGAAGTGCACCCTGCATGACAGCTTTGCCCCCTCTGCCCATCAAGGAGGAACGTTTACTATGAAACAAAGCAGCTAAATATTTTCCACTGCCCTACTTGACTTCCCAAGAGGGAACAGGTACAGTTTTTCAAAATGGAAACATGGGTGACTGTCACGTTTGCCCAGGGAATGTTTGGAGGTGTTTGACAGAAACCGGTTCTTCGGCTTGATGTCCCGGGGGGGGGGGGTGGCATTACTTGGAGAGCTAATCCAGAGCACTCTGCTGCAGATAAGGCCGGCCTTCTTGCACCCACAGCCTGCCGATGGGACAGGAGAGCGGTTGTTCCATGCACTCCTGAGATAAGCGGCTTTCAGCACCTTCTTGAGCAACTGGGTCTGCCAAAGCTGGCTTGGGAAAAGGACTGACGCGCGAGGTTCTTGCATGCTCGTTCACTTCAACCAGCAGAGACGTAGGAGAGCATGTGCTTAATTTCTCCGAGGGTAGGATTTCACAGTGTTCATTGCACAGAAGGTCTGGTTAGTGGTGCTTCTCAGCCATGGCAACTTTAAGATGGGTGAAGGTCCATGGAGATTCTCAACCATCCAGGTCAGGGGTCTCCAACCTTGGCAAGTTTAAGACTTGTGGACTTCCACCCCCAGAATTCCTGAGCTAACATGACTGGAGGAGGAGGAATTCTGGGAGTAGAAGTCCACACGTCTTAAAGCTGTCAAGTTTGAAGACCCCTGCAATAGATAGATAAGAGAGGTAGAATAGATAGACAAAAAGAAAGCGATAGATAGAATAGATAGATAGAGGGGAGAGAGAGAGAAAGAATAGATAGATATAGATGATAGATAGATAGATAGATAGATAGATAGATAGATAGATAGATAGATAGATAGATAGATAGATAGATAGATAGATAGATCGATCCAGGGTCTTCAAACTTGGCAAGTTTAAGACTTGTGGACTTCCACTCCCAGAATTCCTGAGCTAACATGACTGGAGGAGGGATTCTGGGAGTTGACGTCCACAAGTCTTAAAGCTGTTGAAGTTGAAGAGCCCTGTTCTAAGTGAATCAAAGCAAAGTTGAGAGAAGCTCGTTGAAGCAGCAAATGCTTCTGGGAAATTCTGACACTTAAGGGTTCATGGAGCTTTTCCCTGGAATGTTCATTAAGGACAAGAATGTAAGTCTTGAAATAACATCACAGCAGAAGGCGGGGAATAAGTTGGACATTTCTGCAAAGATTTTGGCCAGCCATCTTGCTTTTGTCAATGTCATGATCTTTTATCCTTATCGGACACCCAAATGAATACCAAACTTGTAACGAAATAAGGGATTGACAAGTGGGAGAATTCCAGAAATGTCCTGCAAGAATTTCCCCCCCTTTCAGAAGCAACAATCTCTTGTTTCATTGACCCTTAGAATCCTTCAATAAACTCCAAAGAAAAATTAAGCACCATTCAATGATATATTTCTGCTGCACTCAGTCAGCTAATTTATTCACGTGGGGTTGAGATCCCTGGTGCTGTCTAAATTTAAATTTCGTGCAGATGACTGTCCCCAGATTATCCACCAATGTTCAGAGGAGGAAGGAGAAGGCTTTGGGTAGCTCCCATCTTCATTTCCTGGCCACCACAATTCTCCAAATGCATGTTTTCTCACTCCAAAAATAGACTTGTTGTTATCTTCACCAAGCTAAAGATTGCAGCTCTGTAGGACTAAGAACTAGAAATATTGACAAGACCAGATCGACTCCGCATGCTTCCTTTTGAGTAACATCCCTTTTCATTATGACTTCTTTGCTTCAGAGGGAGGATGTGAACCATTTATGGAAAAGAAAGGAGGAATGGTGTTGAGATTCAGCACATGGGAAGTCACTCTTTAACATATTTATTCCATTGTATGTCCATCACACTGTCCATGCCAGTTTTTATCTCCTCAACAGTTACCTCATTTCTCAAGCAGTTGAAATATCAATATGATGGATTTTCTCAATTTTGTTGACTGTATTTTAAGCCAAGGGTCTCCAGCCTTGGCAACTTTAAGACGTGTGGACTTCCAACTCCCAGAACTCTGGGAATTGAAGTCCACAAGTCTTAAAGCTGCCAAGGTTGGAGACCCCTGTTTTAAGCTACTTCATACCATTCCTGGTTCAAGAAAAGGATGGGTGAATGTCAACAGAGCAAGGCCAATCAACACTGTGTCTCTCCTTCTATTGCCTTCTTCACATTTTGTTTTACAACTGAAGCCCAGTTGAATAACCTGAAATGGCCGTCTTGACAACTCAACAAAGACCTTCCTCTTAACTATTTGCACGCACACAGCTCTGCCCGACATTGGGTTGCAAGTTTGGTGTGTTTCTTGCTTCATAGCACATAAAACTGCTAAATATCAAAAGATTTGGCCAATCTTTCCCTTGTCTTCTTATATGACAGCACTTCCTGAGATGCTTGTATTCTCATCTGAAAATGGCTATTTTTTTAAAAATGATAATTTTTGTTACATTTGAGGGTTCTGAAGAATCCATTGGGTGAAATGTGTTCCCATTGAGCATACAAACATTTAGTTAGACTAGAGAATCCATCATTATAAGCCATGAGGGCCCAGTGGTTGGAATGCAGTATTGTAGGCTGACTCTGCCCACTGCCAGAAGTTTGATCCTGATTGGCTCAAGGTTGACTCAGCCTTCCATCCTTCCAAGGTGGGTAAAATGAGGACCCAGTTTGTTGGGGGCAAGAGACTGACTTTGTAAACCAACCTACCTTCCTTCCTTCCTTCCTTCCTTGACACCCAGATTGTTGGAGGCAAAATGCTGACTCTGTAAACTACTTAGAGAGGGCTGCAAAGCCCTATGAAACAGTATATAAGTTTAACTATTATTGCTATCTATTTCCCCCGCATAAGCCAAGTACTTCATCAATATGGAGGTTCCTATTAGCTTTATATTTACATTTTCTAACTTTAATCACTTTGTATTATTTTTTTCTACTTTTATTATATGGTATGCTGCCCAGAGTCACTGCATCAAGCCAATTGTGACAGTGATGGTATAAGGGTCACCAAAGTCTCTTCTATGTTTTATTTTTTCAGTTTCCTTTTCTCATTACATCTTTAGCTTTTTCTGTTTTTATTCTGTCATTCTTTTTTTGTTTACTTTGTTCCAATTTAATTTTATTACTGCTCTATATCAATAAATGAAACTCTGCGCTTTGTTAATGTCTGTATCACACCCAATGCCCAATAAAAACCAGATGAATTCCCCATTGCGACAGTCTTACTGACTTTTTTTAACCACAAACTGCAGTCATCCCCAGCCTGAAGGAAGGCAATGTACTGTTGGTAGGGCCATTATGTGGGGAAAATTAAACCCATATATTTTTTAAAGGGTCTTAATCATGGTCTGCTTGAATATATACCAATTTAGTGCAATGATTAAGTGTTCCCTTTTGATATATATGTATAATATTTGAAATATTTTAATAATATGTTTAAAAATACCAGCCTTGGATATTACTAGGCATATTTTAAAAAAAGAAAAAGAATTGCAAGATAGAGAAGACATGGAATACTATATGGTCTGGGGAAAATGGTACGCTGGTTAAACTGTAGGAATAAAAAATAATGTAAATATGTATATATTGATTTAATTGGAATAGTTGATGTCACACCACTGTGAAGAGTGTATATTGTTGTTTTTATATGTGTTGCTTTTATGTGTGTTGTTTTTTAAATGTGAAAAAGTTTAATAAAAATTATTTTAAAAAACCAAATAAATAAAAAGAGGAAAAAAAATGAACTAAAAACTGGATGGAAGATGGATAGATTCGTATATATTTTGACATGAGCAATTTAGACCATCATGCAACTGTTTCATCATGATAGACAAAATTTTAACTGCTCTCTAAAATAAGAAGCCCTCACTTTATGGTCTCCAAATCACCACATGTTTTAAATCTTTATCTTCAATCACTTCCTTTCCCTGCCTCCCCCCCACCCCGGACCTCTTTAAGGAGGTCACACGTAAATCAGAAACTTGTAGGAAAAATACACCGAGGTACCATCTCTAACACATTTAGCTGAAAATGCAACAAAGAGTCAGAGTTAAATTAATAATAATAATAATAATAATAATAATAATAATAATAATAATAATAATAATAAAGCAGTCAGCTAGGCCAAAAGCAATTGTCGGTTGAGGGACAGCGGGAGACAATCAGGTCCTCTGCAAAGAGGAAAAATGTTCCTCTCTTTTGGGAGCATCTAAATGTGGAATGTTTACAAAATGCTCATTAAGAGAAAAGGGGGCTATGAGATAGCGGCAGAAATCTGGTGGACAGCTTACACTAGGGGAGATAAGAGAGGGAAAGCTACCATAGGAGACAGAGCAGGCCATGTCCAATTACTGAGACCTGGATGGAGGGGGGGTGGGAGTTTGGAAGAAGAATGGGAGAGAGGCCGACCGCAAGTTCCAAACTTGTCCACCCTCGGTGACACAAGCCGTATATAACCCTTGCGGGGGGATACAAGAGCCACTTAGACCGCACCCGAGCCAACTTGGTAGAGCAGCCTGGCTACTTTGGATGGAAGTCATGGCATCTGTAGCCCTCCAGATTTGGGCCACCATTGCTCTCCTGGCCCACGTCACAGATGGGAGCCCCATAACGGGCCTAGATGTTCCCCTGATAGAGGAAGAGGTGTCCTTCTTCGACGAACAGGACGTCCTGCTCCAGAATTTGCAAAACGAGCTCCTGAAGGCACTTAACCTCTCGGGGATCCCCCTGCAAGAGGCGGCCAAGGTGGACCCCCCAGAGTACATGCTAGAGCTTTACAATAGGTTCGCCAGGGACAAGTCCTTGCTGCCCTCGGCCAATATTGTTAGGAGCTTCAAAAACGAAGGTAAGTTCTTGAAATTTTCCTCTGAACTTCAGGAGGAGAAACCAAGTGGGATGAGTAGCCAATTATCTCACTGGCTTTTAGTTGTTAGATTACAGTTGTAACTAGAGGAAGAGAAGATTATTATTTTAATGGAGCAGAGAGGAAGTTTGAAAGAGAAGATATTAGCCAAGAGACCCAGCTGGCCAAATGTTGAGTTGTCTTACTTACTGCTTAATGGGGCACATCTAATCTGCCAGCTAGTTGACTTTCACGCTGCAGGCTAATTGCAGTACAGGATTCCTCAGATTGGCTGTGCTACATTTAACCAGATTGTGTGTGTTTTGTGTAAGTTTTGAACATCTGACGAAATCCTTAAAGACGCTGTCATTGCACTTTCTCAGGCATTATCCATACAGAGGTAGAATTCCACCAGCAAGCTTCTTTTTTTCAAGGGTGTCAGGTTAATTCACAAGCAAGGATTTTCAAAATACACACTGTAAGCTCCGTAATTTTTCAGTTTTGTGTTTGACACAGTTGCAGAAGGATTTTGCAGAAAAAAATGGTTGTTTTAAGGTCTACCTATCCTAAAGGGAAGGATTCAGAACAAGCAGAAGTTATAAAAACAGAAACCAAACTGATTTAAAAATCAGTACTGTGCCAATTTATGGATTTCAAAGGTGTAAATTTGAAGAAACTAAAACCTTTCTTTGTAATAGTACAAAACAGTTCTTATAAACAGCAGTTTGATAGCACACAGCTATCTTGTATTATACATATAGGTATATATTTCTGGCTTGCAGAAATTGGTTTTTGCAAATGCTTTTAGCAGCTCAATCCAAGTTTTACTGAAATCGGAGTGCTTGAGCATGTCAGTGTTAAGATGCCTCACTACAAAATGCTTCTTCCTTACTACAGATCGTTGCTGCTGATGCTCATTTCCATGGATCATAGAATAAAGGCATCTAATTATGCTTTTTAAAAAGCCAAGAACTTGGCACATCTTCCAACTAGGTTATAGCGTAGATTTCCATTGGTTACAGACTACATTTTCAGCTAGGTTTTTGCTCCTCCTTACAATCAGCCTCCTTCATGGTCTCTGGTAACTATGAATCGGTGTTAACATTTTTTATGACAACGCACTCTGTTGCAGCTACCTGCAAGAAATTAGAACCTCTTCTGGTAAAGGCCACGAAGTTATAGATCCATTTTTCTCAAATCGACCTCATCATGGTGCAATCACCAAGTTCACCATGCTAGAATATCTTTGCAATATTCCAGCCTGCCATTTTTGTCACAAAGCCTTCCCTCGATTAATAGATTTTTCTACCTCTTTCTTACTGGCAACAGTTAAGTTTTTCTTTCAAAAGTGATATCTCTTCCACATTTTTTCCCTCCAGGTTAACTTTCTCCTGTGGCCACTTAGAAGTTTAGTCACAGAAAATCAATTTATTTCCCCAAACGGCAACATCAAGTTTTTCCATATATATACCTCAAAGCAGTGAACATGCCTTTATTCCTCCTCCTATTTTCTGCACAACAACCTTGTGAGGTGGGTTGGCCTGAGAGAGAGGGATGGATCCAAAGTCCCTTGGGCAGCTTTCATGCCAGGGGGTGGGTTGGGACTCACTTGGTTTTGAAGCGAGCGCTGTCTCTCAATATCAATTGAAAACTAGACTTAGTCAGGTTGAACCACTTTCTTGTGTCATGGTGACCGTACTTTACTGGGTGCCCGTACATCCTGTCTCAATGTGAAATATAATGTGATTTTTTTTAACACCCGTTTTCAGAGCAAAGTTCACGGCCGATACGCCTCAATGGAATACGGAGGTACCCTCTCCTTTTCAACGTCTCCATCCCTCACCATGAGAAGATAACCAAGGCTGAACTGAGGCTCCACACTCTGCCGGAGGAGAGACCCCTCTACGGAAACCTTGACAGGAAGGTCACCGTTTTCGAAGTGCTGGAGGGGGAGCATGGAGGGGGGAAAGAGGGAGACGAGAGGAAGCGGAGAGTGCTGGCATCCAGGTTTATTTACAGTACTGACAACGAATGGAAGACCTTCGAGGTGACGGAAGCCATCAGGAAGTGGCACCACTCTGACTTGACCACCCACCAGCTAGAGGTGCAGGTGGAGTACCGAGGGGCAGAGAACCCCAACCCAGGAGGACACCGAGGCGTAGACATCAATCTGGAGACCAGGCACAAGCCATTGTTAATTGTGTTTTCAGACGACCACAGCCAGGCCAAGAAAGAGGAGAAACATGAGCTGAAGGAGATGATGGAGCACGAGCAGATGCAAGAGTGGCCGGATGTAGAATTGCAAGGCTTCTCCAGTAGCCCCAACGATCTGCTTCAGATCAGGTCCAATATCATCTATGACTCCACTTCCCGGATCAGGAGGAACGCCAAGGGAAGCAGCTGCAAAAAGACATCCCTCTATGTGGATTTCAAGGAGATTGGCTGGGATTCTTGGATCATTGCACCCGCTGGCTACGATGCCTACCAGTGCAAGGGAGCCTGCAGCTTCCCTCTGGATGGCAGCCAGTCCACCACCCACGCCAGGGTCCAGACGTCTGTCCATTTGAATGATCCCCAGAAAGCCTCTCCTGCCTGTTGCGTCCCAATCAAGCTAGACCCCATCTCTTTGCTCTTCTTGGACAAAGGAATTGTCACCTTCAAGCAAAACTACGAGGGCATGTCCGTCTCAGAATGCGGCTGCAGATAGTAGCAGGCAATGGGGCTCTTGCATGGTCTTTTGGCTTTCATAGGATTTCATGGTTCCATCTGAACAATGGTGATATGCAGTCAACTCATTGAACAAGAGGAAGGGACCTTGGAGACGGGCAACGGTTTAGGGATGATGGCTTGGAGCAAAGGGGAGGATGGGGATATGAGGAGACAATTGAACTCCTAGAGAGCAGCAAGTTGAGGCATCTCCTTAGCTTCAGCTAGACCTCCCACAACACCACAGAACTTCCTCTTCAGTTGTTCATCCCAGTCATTTTACCATTTAAGCAATCCTCTTCAGTTCTGATTTCTGGCCTCTACAATTGAGCCAACTGTTGTCAGAAAACATAGCAAAAGTCCCAAAGCTGCCATTTCTTATCTGTTATCTGTTAACCATGATTCATTGAATAAACCACAATTGGCTGGATTCATGCAACACACCAAGCCAAAAGCAAAATGTTATGTGAAACTAAACTATAAAGTTTTCCATGTTTCCTTATCTACTCAGAAAGAAGCCTGGCCTAGTGGTTGATGTCGCTCAGAAAGCTTCCGCTTTCCAAATTCTCTTTCTGGAAAGTTCTTTGCTATTCCCTCATCCCTCTTGGGATTGTTCTGTGCTAGTCAGCTCAGCCCTTCAGATAGCATAACCAAGCCATCAGTGGTGGGATTCAAATAATTTAACAACCAGTTCTCTGCCCTAAGGATTTCTTCCAACCACCAGTTCACCAAACCGCTCAGAAAGTTAACAACCAATTCTCGTGAACTGGTGCGAACCGGCTGAATCCCACCACTGCAAGACATCCCTCAAAGCAATTGCATCAAATTTGCTTTGGACAGGCCATTTGGATTGGGGTGTACACACGATACAATCTCTACTCCTCCCTTGCATCAATATTCTAAGGCAACTCGGAATCTGGCTGATTGTTCTTTCGATCACTGTTAAAATTGAATGGTGGGGAGGAAGGATATTTTTTGTGCTGAAATTTCAAGGCTCTTTTGGAGCCATCAATTCACCAGACAGTCCTCCACCCGTACAATGGAGGTCACATGTCAAGTTTCCACCACTCGTCTCCAACAAATCATGGTGATAAGAAGGTGTTGGAGTTGAGAAACGATAGCCCTGGACTGTGCTTTATTTATACTAAGCTGCAAATTGGTCAGATTCTTTGGAAAGTGTAATTGACGTTTGTGTCTCCAGCCTTTTGTGAGCTTACTGTACTATGCCCCACCATGGCTTTCTACTTTTAAGGAGAGGTTGCCTTCTCAGAGGGAGAAGCTGGTTTTTGAGAGCACCAAACTGGGCCCATCAGGAGAATTCTCCTGCCCTTGGACTTCCGGAAATCCACCCAACCTTTGTCCCTGCAGCCATTATTTATTGATCTATTTATTGACTGTCATCCTTGTAATATAATGTAGAATACAAAATGTTTTATTTTTGTGCTTGTATGTTTACCAAACACACTGTATAGTGAAGATGCTAATATCATCCCCCAGGTTCAATGGGCTTTGTTCTTCATTGTCTTTGTAAATATATTAATTTGCCCTTGTTTTTTCATCTCTCGATGTAATACAAAATATAGTAACATCCAGCATACAATCACTTTGAAGCCTAAAATGAATATAGAGTGTATATTTTTTTAATATGGCAAAAACTGAGAGCTGGTGAATTTGCCCCCATATTCCAGTTTCACTGGAAGTATCCCATTTTGAAACACACAGTGAGTTCTGGCAAGACTTCTAACTGTATCTTGAGGCCAATTTTGGGCCCAATGGCTGCATAAGTCTCCAACAGACTTTGGAGGGATCTATCACAATTCTCCCCATTAAGGTGAGCCATTTGCTCTTCGGAATAGCTGCTGCAGTGACCCTCAACCTCTCCTCTGTTTGAGATGTTTCTGGTTTTGCCACAGGTATTATCTTATATCCTATTTCTCTATGGAGAAATCTACCCACTTTAGATGTCAAATCAATCAGTTAACCAATCATATTTATTTGGTGAATGACCAGCAAATTTTAAATGACCGAAACAAACAAATACAGAGTAAAGCAATCAAATACAATCACTAGCTAGCAAAATAAATCACAGAATATAACTTTCATTCCCCATTATTATGTTAATATATTTGTTTCTCAGGTGATCAATCTAAAATGTTAATAGGGACAAAATAAAAACAAAAACTATATTTTTCTCTGCAGCAAATAGTTAAATACATCAAACCAAATCATATTTTAAATACTATGCCTTTGATCAATTATAATTTGCTTACACATATCATCAATGGTTTAGATCCTGAAGGAGAATGTTCCTGTAAAATTTATCTGGCCTCCCAGGGAATTTATCTAGTAGGGGTACAAGGTAGATTGATGTCTCTGTGAAATTTACAATGTAGTAATGTGTGTGAGAGGGTTTCAAACTCTTCATCACCACTTGGACAAATGCATTCAGCTACAGGGATTCTCCTGGATCTGCCTTGAAGAAGTGCAGCAGGGAAGGATGCTAAATCTAGCTTTAAAGAATGCTTGATATTGATAAGGTTAGATTTACCAAATAACTTGGTATGGAGCAACATGGCAAATCTATTTTATTGCTTTGTAAAGCTATTGCACAGAAGTATTTTTTTTCTTCCAGTATCATCCCAACCGTTAATCCAAACTCCATCATCTTGATGGAGCTTTTTATCTTCAATCTGGAACTCCCTTATTATTGAGAACAATTAATCAGTGGGACAACTTCTCTTCTGGAGTTCTAGATGCTCCAGAACTGGAGGGTTTTAAGAAGCAATTGGACAGCCATTTGTGTAGAATGGTGCAGGGCAGGGGTCTCCAAACATGGCCCCCTTAAGACTTGTGGACTTCAACTCCCAGAAGACTCCACAAGTCTTAAAGCTGCCAAGGTTGGAGACCCCTGTTTTAAGCTACTTCATACCATTCCTGGTTCAAGGCAAGGATGGGTGAATGTCAACAGAGCAAGGCCAACCAACACTGTGTCTCTCCTTCTATTTCTGCTGTGCTGGCTGGAGAATTCTGGGAGTTGAAGTTCACAAGTCTTCAAGTGGTCAAGTTTGGAGACCCCTGGTGTAGGGTCTTCTGCCATGGGCAGGTTATTCTCGAACTAGAAGAACCTCCAACCTATTATTTTAAGTTCTGTGTTCTATGCTGATCTTGATGGTCACTAATGATTTTAAGAATAGTGGAGAGAAACCCACATGAAGCCAGCTTATGCTCTACTGCCTGTTTCTAGAGTATGGCAAAGTTATCCTTAGAACTAGAGGGGTCAGATCAACTGGGGAAAAATGCATTTTGAGCCATTATTATCTTCTGGGCCCCTAACAAGGACCCAGAATCAGTGGCATTCCTGTTTCCAGTCTGAAGGGAGCATTTGATGTTCTATTCAGAGGTGGTATTCAGCCGTTTCTGACTGGTTCTAGAGAACTGGTAGCTTGGAGGGCGTGGCAGGAGAAGGATACTGCAAAATCCCCACCCCATTAACCTGCTTTCCAGCTCCGTTTTCCTGTGCTGGGCAACCAAAGGAGACCCAGCCGATCAGCTGGGACTCAAGGGGAGGCAGAGAAGAGATGGGGTTGGCGGGGCCAGTCGGAGGTGGGATTGGCCGGTTCTCCAAATGACTCAAAATTTCTGCTACCAGTTCTCCAGAACTGGTCCGAACTGGCTGAATACCATCTCTGGGGAAGAGGGAAGGAGGCAGGAAAGGATTGTAGGAGGAGAGAAGAGAGAAGTGGGAAGGAAGGAAGGAAGGAAGGAAGGAAGGAAGGAAGGAAGGAAGGAAGGAAGGAAGGAAGGAAGGCTTGGTGGATGTGGCAGGGGGAGGATACTGCAAAATCCCCCTTCCCTTCTCATCCCACTAACCTGCTTTCCAGCTCCGTTCTCCTGTGCAGGGCAACCAAAGGAGACCCAGCCGATCAGCTGGGACTCAAGGGGAGGCAGAGAAGAGATGGGGTTGGCGGGGCCAGTCGGAGGTGGGATTGGCCGGTTCTCCAAATGACTCAAAATTTCCGCTACCAGTTCTCTAGAACCAGTCAGAACTGGCTGAATTCACCACCTCTGAGACACACACCCCCTACACCTTGGGAATGCACCCCAATTTCAGTCAGAAGAACAGAGGACAAAAGAAGAAAAGGCAAACCCAGCCCTTTTGCAGATGGTTCCGGGGAGAACTTCCGACCCATCTGCCTCTTGTAGGCCCAGGGCGTTTCACTCCTGCCCTAGGAGACAGTTTTGCATGATGGCTGTTTATGAATGGGGCTTTTCCCAATATATAAATTATGGGAGGGCGAGAAGAGACACCATGCAGCTCTCCCTCCTCAATGCAGCAGGAGGAGGAGCCACCCCAGAGCCCGCTGGCTTCTTCCAATCGCCCATATCTTTCCATTCTCACTTCCAACCCAAGTGTCACTGGGCAGCATGCTGAGGAGGTTAAGCAGGGTGCGAGCCAAAGATGGTGTTGACAAGTGTGTGTTGAGTTAAAGGGAGAAAGGTTTAAATGCTGGGTCATCTCTGGGCGGCTCAGTGTGGTCAGAGAGGCTCAACGAGGCCTCTAGCATTCCCAGCACGCATCCCTTCCTGGCTGATGTTGTCCTTTGCTGTGGCAACTCCTTATCTCGGCAGAGATTAGAGTATTTTCAATCCCTACTTGCAGAGATTTATGGTGGGAACCTATTTCCTGAGCTGTCACCACCCTTCTTGCAAAGCAGAGTTTTAAAACCTGCAGGAGAAATGCAGGAGGAATGTAAATATTGTGTCAAGCCTGGAATTACCATGGGCATCATTGCCAATGTGATGCTTTCCTAAATAAAAGAAATTGTCTTGGAAGATGGACTTTGCTCTTTTCTTTTTCAATGGATTCCATCACTTAGAAACCTGACGTATTGCACCTGGGATTTGAGATGAAATGCTTGACTAATGCTTGGCTTAACCTTCACTCTCTCTTGATCGATCATGGGATTAACTTTCTGGAGAGAGGTGAGGGGCAAAGCAATAGGAGTCTGGGACCACTTTTTGCAACTCACCAATTTCATTTCATTGCTGCACTTTCCAAAAGCTTTTGCCACGTTATAAAACCTGTAAAAATCAGGAAATGGTGCTCCCAGACACCTCTGGATTTTGGATGCCGTAGCCTGGCAATTCTAACACATTTTGGTCTCAGGACCAAAAACAGAAAGTGTGCAGAGAAAACCAACAAAGATGGTCGGTTCTATGGTCATGGCTTGCTGGGCATAGCAGGGGAAGAATACCGCAAAATCCCCACCTACTAACCTGCTTTCCAGCTCCATTCTCCTGTGCAGGGCAACCAAAGGAGACCAAGCCGATCAGCTAGGACTCGATGGGAGGCAGAGAAGAGATGGGGTTGGCGGGGCCAGTCAGAGGTGGTCCTTGCTGGTTCTCTGAACTACTCAAAATGTCTGCTACTGGTTCTCCAGAACCAGTCAGAACCGGCCAAATGCCATCTCTGGATAAATTGTACAATGAACAGTTTGCGGGAACAAGACATGTTCAACCTTACGAAGAGAAGGATGAGGGGTGATATGACGGCTGCCTTCCAGTACTTAAGGGGCGGTCACAGAGAAGAAGGGGTTGACTTAATTTTCCAAAGCACCTGAGGGCAGGAGAAGAAGCGGTGGATGGAAGCTCATCAAGAGAGGTCCGATCTGGAATTAATCAGGAATTTCTTGTCAGAGAGAACAGTTCATCAATGGAAGAACATGGCTTCTGTTGGTGCTCCATTGTTGGGAGATGTTCAAGAAAGATTGAACAACCATTTGGCCAGGATGCAAGTTCATCAGGGGGCTGAGCCTGGAGACTTTTAAAGTCCCTTCCAGCCCTAGAATTCTACAATTCTACCCCTTCACCTTCTTACAACTGATGGCCATCCCCCAAAGATCCTCGGTTGAAATGGGTTATTTTATTTATTAGGGTATGAGACCAAGTCGAGAGAAACCTCATTCCACTTGGATGTGTTTCACTTTTCCCCACCATTTTCTGCTGCCTTTTTCTATGATGCAAGCTACACTCACAACAACTTGGTGCGACATTCTTGCCTTCATGCCAACGTCACGGCCATATGAGTAGGAGGAACATCTTGTTCTCTCCTTCCCAAGTTTCCAAATCTTTGTTTCCCCTCTCTAACAAAGGTTGTTGTTTACTTCCCAACCATAAGAGCACTTCCTGGACAACGAAGAGTTGGAGATAGTCCAGCCTATTCTTATTGCCATGGGCCTCTTCTTCTCCAAGCAGCACAGAAGTCCTTTCTAGAAAGAGTGTGGCATTGTTAAGAGCCTTTAAAATTCATCCTGACTTCTCCTTGGCTACCTTAGAAATAACTTTGTGAATTAAAGCAAAATGCCTGAAAGATAAAAAGCAAAACTGACATCTTGTTTTGAAGGAAAACTTAGCTTGTAGGAAAAAGTTCTATCCCATAGCAAGATGCCCTTATAAAAATGTCTTTTGGAGCAATTTTGAAGGACAGGGGTTCAGGTAGAGGAATGGCCAACAGGTATTTCCTCAGCTCTCCCCCCACATCATTGCTGAAAATTTACTTGAATGTATGGTGGGTGGAGGGTGAAATCTTGCTTCTGTGGGTTTTGGTTGCTGGAGGGAAACTATTCTATGCCTTTTCCTTCCTGGACTTTTGATTGTATGTTTTGAATGATACATAAATGGGATTTATCTCTGTCTGGTTATTGGTGACTGTTGCAGGAATTCCCAAGCATTTTTGGACTGGGTTTGATTAAGCTTCTCAATCTATTTCAAATCTGAAGAAAATGTAGGTAAACATGGATGGGAAGAAATTCTCCACCACAGCAAATGAGGAGTGTAGCAAAAGTCAAGATGATGGGTGTAATTCTGTGATGGAAACTTCCCCTCCGTTTCTTTCTCTCTCTCTCTCTGTTTCTCTCTCTCTCTCTCTCTCTCTTTCTTTTTCTTTCTTTGTTCTTCTCTCTCTCTTTTCTCTTTCTTTTTTTTCTATTTCTTTTTCTTTCTTTGTTCCTTTCTCTCTTTTTTCTTTCTTTCTTTGTTCCTTTCCCTTTTTTCTTTCTTTCCTTTCTTTCTTTCTTAATTTATTTGCCACCCATCTTGTATCCAATGGCTCTGGGAACCTTTATTACCTGTATGTCAGAAAGGGACAGTGCTTCAGTTGTGCAGTTGTATTGCAAAGTTAAAAAAAAAAAAACTTGTGTTAGACTCTGCTGCAGATGCCTCTGAAGAAAAGTAGGGAAAGAAAATGAGAGAAAACGGATGAAAGGAAGAAAAAGACTCAGCCAAAGGACTCCCCTAGGTATGTGTCAATTTCACTCATAAGCAACTACTGTAGCCCCTTGCACATCCAATTTTGCCTCCTTCCCTGGCGAGCAAGCCTGAGAAAGCCACAGGGCTGAAAATATCCCAGGAGATTCAGCAACTGCCAGCAAGCAGCAGCAGCAGGCGATTAATGCCACATTCCCATCCTCCTTATCAGTACATTTTGTCAAGAGGGCCTAAATATCACATCATGTTTTTATATGCGATAAGTCAAATTTTCACAAGCTGAACTGGCCGCTGCACATGATAGAGTGGTGAGTAAACCTGGGCTTGCCAGCGGCCCCACAGAAATCCATGAGGGACAGCTGCTGCAAAGCCACAATGTTATTTGTGGCACATTTGTTGGTGTCCTGTAGGGAGAATCCCCACATACCCTGTGATGACCCAGGGTGTGGCACAAAGGCAATACAGTCAGAGAATAAGTCTGGGTCCCTTTATTAGCTCCAACTTTGCCCCCAATGTTCCGGTTATCTTTCGGTCTGGAGAAAAACTCTCCCCCAAAACTGCGACAGCCTTTGGCTGTAGATATTCCAATCCAAACGTTATAAACTGAAAACTTTAAACTCTAACTCCAACAAGGCAAGATAAGGTCATAAATCTGGCAGGGCGAGATAAGGAGTTCCAGAAGTGAAATAACACGGCAGTAGAACCAGTTGGGAGGATGTGAGGAATTCAGATAACCGCAGCCAACACAAGATAAGCTCGACATTTGTTCCTGACAATTTCCCCACCCACCTGCCTCAACTCTCTCCCCAGCTGTACCTTGTGAAGGGAATCAGGGCCCTTTCCTCCCCCATAAGCCACACAACCCATATTGCTCTCTTCTCTGTTTCTCCCTGCATGTCCTAGGATGAAGAGAGGGTGGGCCTGGATCTTCCTCTGAACTCCCTCTGCCTTGTTCTCCCTCTCCCCTGCTCTGCCCAGCCGGACTTTCCCCTTCCTCAGTTTCCTCCATAGCCAATGGAGTCACACTGCCCCCACTCCCTGATGACAGTTTGTCTTCCTCTTTGGATTCAGACTGGATTCATACTCCTTTTAAAATAAGAACGCTCCCATATTGGCAAAGTAATGCCCCTCCACCCCTGGGAGAGAAAAGGCTTCCCTGAAATAAAACCAAACTGGTCCCTGTGAATGGATATTTAGTTTCGCAAACTGTTCCATTCATAAGCAAAAGAGCTTCAGCTATAGATTCCGCCAAAGGCTGCAATTGATCAGATTAAAAAGCAAAGAGACCAAAGACACCTAAAATCTACATTCCCCACCCAACTCCAAAGATAGGGAACAACCTCTCGGTCACAATGTCAGGCAACAAAAACTAGAATATTGAAAGGGACCATTCAGGCACAGAGTACAGTACATTTCACAAGGAACCTCGGCAGGGTTGAGATTCAAACCCCCCAGCAACCAGTTCACTGCCCCAGTTGCTGGGTGAGCGTGGCCACATTGGGCATGGCCTACCGAAACTCCCTGTTTCCAGCTTCCGGTGTGCCTCCAGAGCCCTGGGGAGACCGTTTTTACCCTCCCAAGGGTCCGGAAGCCTGTCCCAGGCCTCTGGGAGGGTGAAAACGGTCTCCCCAGGGCTCTGGAGGTCATCCAGCAGCCGGAAACAGGCCCGTTTCTAGACTTCTGGAAGGTCCATTTTCCTCCCTCCGAGAGCTTCCACATGGATCCTGCAGTTACCTCCATCAAAAATGGGCCACGTGGGGTCTCCGGGGAGGGGAGGGGCCAGCTGGTCGGTTGAAATACCAGTTTGGCAAACCAGATGTAACTTTAACATCCAGTTCACCCAAACCGGTCCTAACTGGTAGAATCCCACCCTTGAACCTGGGCATCTAAAGCCCTAGAACCACATCAAAACCCGTCCACT
Organism: Hydrophis major; assembly: GCA_033807585.1. Lineage (NCBI taxonomy): Eukaryota > Metazoa > Chordata > Lepidosauria > Squamata > Elapidae > Hydrophis > Hydrophis major. The sequence goes on from CM066334.1 coordinate 9,247,484, forward strand.
CACCGGACTGTTTTCTCAGCTGTCCCAGAACTGACTGCTATGTCACTTCACTTCTGGTTCCAAAAGAAATGGAGAACTCCTTTCTAACTGCAGCCTGTTTGCAATAGATTTTTTTCCCCCAGCATCTTTCTCCTAGTTTAGAACCAGAATTTACTTCCAAAAGCCCTTTTGGGAGAAAGAGTGGTGAAAATGAAATGAAATAATTGTCTTTGTCAATTATTTCAAAAGCAATGGAGAAAAATTTGCATTGGTGGCTGTGGCAAGAAATTATGTCTGAGGATGCAGAAAGCAATTGTCAATCACACCTTTATTATGGTCATAGAGCAGCATATTATTTATTGATTAGATGGATGCTTCTCCTTTTTGCTCCAAACCTTTGTTCATGGGAGAGGGAGGGAGGGAAGGAAGGAAGATAAGGAAGGAAGGGGAAGGGGGAGAGAGAGAGAAGAGATAGGGAGGGAGGGAGGGAGGGAGGGAAGGGGAAGGGGGAGAGGGAGAGGGAGAGAAGGGAGGAAGAGAAGGAAGGAAAGAAGGAAAGAAGGAAGGAAGGAATTATAGCTGTTCTCATAAGCTAAATACAAAGAAACCGTCTTTCTCTAAACTGTTAGAGGAACCCATGTAGCTATCTAGCTAAGAGCTACTATTTCTCTTTCTTTCTGTTGTGAATGAATAAAGGTATAATAAAGTTATCTTGAGCTTGAAGTTAAGTGTAGGGTTCTGGCCCTACACTTCTGATTGGCTATTAAATGGCGAGATCAGATTGGTCCATTCAGGAGAATCTGATTGGCCATTAACGAGCTGTTCTCATTGGTCAATGGAGCTTTCGCTCCCAGGTTTTCATTGGTTGAATAGTTAATAAGTTGCCTATATAAGGAAGGCTGTAGCAGCCATCCAGTTTGAGCTGTCACACCATGTAAATAAAGAGTTGAAGTTCACCGTTTCACTGGCTCGTCTCCATTCTTTCTCGCCCATGCTCCAAACTTAACACTGGCGATAAGGATGGGATGTGGAGACGTCAGAGCTAACTAACCACGAAGAAGAGAACCGAGCACGTGGCTGAAAGGCACAACGGTGGAACCATGTTCGGCGGCGTCATACCACCCGCTCCATTCGACCCAGCTCAAGAAGACTGGGACTCCTACATGGATCGTTTTCAAATGTTCTTGGAAACCAACAATTTGAAGGATGCCACGACCGGGAAGAAATGGGAGGTATTCCTAACGCATTGCGGGCCGACTGTATTCAAGATGGCAAAGGCACTAGCAAAACCGGCAGAAGTAAAGTCTATGGACTGGGTGTCCTCGAACCCCTACTGAGAGCCCACTATGCACCAACTGTGCCAACCCTTGTGAGGCGCCATGAATTTTACCAGAGGGACCAGCGGAAAGGAGAGAGCGTTGCAGATTTCGTCGCAGATCTTCGAAATCTGGGAGGCCTATGTGATTTTGCCAACCTTGAAGAAGCCCTGAGAGACCGAGTAATTCTAGGTTTAGAGTCACTGCACACGCAGAGTAAGCTGATGGCGAAGGGTGACATCAGTCTCAAGAATGCCATCGCTGAAGCTACGGCAGCGGAAGCAACCAAGAAGTCGGCTGTCCGAATGCACCGCAGCTGCGTCCCAGTTCACCAACTGACCAGCGAACTTTTACCCAAGTCAGAAGGACAGCTGCTGACGGCCCACCATGAGGACCTCTCTTCGTCATCAGACAGCAACGAAGAAGAGGTCCATCGATTGCGGTCCGATCGGGACCAATACCCAAAATCCCTACACCCATGCGCTGGCTGTGGGGCCAACCATTCCAGGTCCGAATGCAAATTCCGCGATGCGCTCTGCCATGAGTGCGGGAAGAGAGGCCACATCGGATGGGTCTGCAGAAGCTTCCAAGGACCCGGCCAGGCCTCGAAGGGGGCTAACTATTGCCAATCGACAGGAAACCGTCCTGTAAGGCGAGAACCAGTAAACCACTCCTACAGAAACTGAACCTTAAATCGCCCCACGAAGCGAGAAGAGGCTCACCAAACTATCACCATCAGTCACGCCTCCTCCTTGGATGCCAAGAAAATCCGAATTACAGTGGCCATCGAAAATCAGCCTTGCCAAATGGAAGTCAACTCAGGATCATCTCTCTCAATGGTTTCCTGGAAGACCCTCAAGCAACTCATCCCTACTATCCAGCGCCAAGACCTCCGTTTCCAAAGACTTATCCTTAAAGACTATCAAGGGAATCGGATTCCAGTCGTTGGATCCAGTCAAGTCCGGGTCTCATTCAAGAACCGCACGGCGTACTTACCTCTGACTGTGATCGACAAAGATCGGCCTAGCCTGCTAGGCCTCCAATGGTTCGCGCCACTCGGCATCAAAGTGCCAGGAATTAACCGAATCGGCGGCAGTGACTGGGAGGAGGACCTCGTCCATGAATTCAGGGACGTCTTTGCAGAAAAGCTAGGTGAGTACAAGGGGACCCCGATATCGTTCAGCCTTAATCCAAAAATAGCTCCCATCTGCCTTAAGCCCCGTCGAGTTCCATTTGTCCTAAAGCCGAAAATCGACGAACAGCTTGATAAGTTAATAGCCCAGGGAGTGTTAGAGCCAACCGATCACTCTCCCTGGGAGACCCCAATCGTGACACCCATTAAGCCGGATGGTTCAATTAGAATTTGTGGGGACTACCAGGCCACCCTGAACTACGCCCTGCAGCAAAATGCATATCCGGTACCAGTGGTGCAGCACCTCCTCCATTCCCTGGGGGGCGGAAAGGTCTTCACTAAACTTGACTTAGCTCAGGCATATCAACAACTGCCGGTTGATGAAAAAACGGTGCAGGCACAGATGATTGTGACGCACTGAGGTGCCTTTAAATGTACCCAGCTCCAGTTCGGAGTGAGTGTAGTCCCGGGGATCTTTCAGAGCCTGATGGAAAGGCTATTACAAGGGATTAAAGGTGTGGTCTCCTATGTTGACGATGTGTTAATTGCTGCCCCTACTTCAAAAATTTTATGGGAGCGCTTAAAATTAGTTCTACAGAAATTCAAGGACGCAGGTCTTAAAGTGAAAAAGAATAAGTGTAAACTGTGTACAGATCGTGTCGAATTTTTAGGGTATTTAATTGACAGTCAGGGCATTCACCCTACCGACAGCAAATTGAGAACAATAAAAAACTCTCCCAGACCCCGGAATAAGGCCGACCTCCAGGCGTTTCTAGGCCTTATCAATTTTTATAACGTATTCCTGCCACACAAAGCAACTGTCGCTGAACCTTTACATCGTTTACTGGACAAAAAAGCAATTTGGGTATGGGGTCATAGAGAAGAGCAGGCGTTCCGTAATGTGAAAAAACTACTGACTTCCGACGCTGTACTCATGCAGTACAATGAGACCTTGCCGTTAAATATCACGTGTGATGCATCGCCTTTTGGAGTGGGCGCCATTTTGAGCCATGTATTGCCTAACGGTAGCGAAGCCCCTGTTGCCTATTTTTCAAAGACGCTTTCAAAAACTGAGCAAAATTATAGCCAGATTGATAAAGAAGCCCTTGCAATTCTTTCTGCTGTTAAAAGATTTCACGAGTACGTGTATGGCCGGGCTTTTACTATAGTGACTGACCACAAACCGTTGCTGGGAATAATAGCTGGAGATAAACCAACTCCCTACATATTATCTCCCAGAATGACTTGCTGGTCAGAATTCTTGGCTGCTTATAATTACCGGCTGCAATGCCGCCCGGGGAAAGCCATTCCCCACGCCGACGCATTGAGCCGAGCACCGCTTCCAGAGACTCTTGATGACCCCGCGTGACAATGTTGCAGATCGAGACACTTCACGCACCGCCGTTAACCGCCCGTGATATCGTGAGAGAAACAAGACGTGACCCCACCTTAGCACGAGTCCTCAGTTGGGTGGAACACGGATGGCCATTGGACCAAGTACCAGACGACTTTGCACCATTCAAAAGTCGAACAAACAGAGTTGTTTTCTCAAAAGGGCTGTATCATCTGGGGCGATAGAGTCATTATCCCAGAGCGACTCCAACAAGCAGTCCTGAGAACCTTGCATGATGGCCACCCCGGCATCGTGCGCATGAAAGCCCTCGCACGAAGCTACGCGTGGTGGCCAGGCATCGACAAGCAAATCGAGACTTGGGTCAAAACTTGTCATAGATGCCAAGAAGTATGCAACGCCCCACCAAAGGCAGTCCCAACCAAATGGGAGACACCGCGGGGACCCTGGTCCCGTATCCATCTGGACTTTGCTGGGCCGACCAAAAGCCACACCTTCTTGTTAACTGTCGACGCCTACTCGAACTGGCTCGAAATCCACCGAATGAGGAACACAACAACCGAAGTGGTCATAAAAAAACTGGAGAGACTGTTTGCAACCCACAGATTACCAGACGTTCTGGTATCTGACAACGGGCTCCAATTTACCGCGCTGTCCTTTGAACAGTACCTGGCGGACCGCGGTATTCGACATGCGTTGACTTCGCCTGTGCATCCTGCGGCCAACAGAAGAGCCGAGCGCATGGTACAATTCATCAAGAAAACGCTACAAAAAGTGGACTATGACAACATCAAAGACAAGATAAACAGAATCCTCTTTTTACAGCATATCACTCCACACAGCGTCACCAACAAAACTCCCGCCGAGCTGCTAATGGGATGGAAACTCCGTTCCCACCTCGACCGGTTACACCCAGCTTACGAACTGGAGAAGCCACACGGATCCAGCGGCCGATGCCGTACCTTCCAGGTAGGCGACTTGGTGTTTGCTAGAAATTTATCGGGCGATCCGTTGTGGGTAGAAGCAACTGTGGTCTGTGTAACCGGCCCAAGATCATACCTCGTACAATGCCATGACAATACACTTCAGAAGCGCCATATCGATCAACTACGATCAAGGCTGCAGTCAGGCATCTCCGAGTCCCCTGATAACCAAACTGGGGGGGGGGGAGATACAGAGGAAGATGAACTGCAACTAGCAGAAAACCTTTTCGAAGGGAACGATAGCGGAAGGGAAATACGAGAAGAGGAACCAGGGATGGGAGTGAGCTCACCTCAGGGTGATACCGTAGATGTTGGTGACAATGAAAACTCGAACTCAGAGCCAGAGGCACCCCTTTCGCCAAACAACGAATTACCTCAACAGGAGTGCAGCCAAATACTGGGTGCACAACGAAGATCAAACAGAATAACAAAACAACCGTCCTCCCTTAAGGATTACGTAACCGCACCCCGTAAACGGAACCCGGGGGGAAGGGGGGTTGTGAATGAATAAATGTATAATAAAGCTATCTTGAGCTTGAAGTTAAATGCAGGGTTCTGGCCCTGCACTTCTGATTGGCTGTCAAATGGCGAGATCAGATTGGTCCATTCAGGAGAATCTGATTGGCCATTAACAAGCCGTTCTCATTGGTCAATGGAGCTTTCGCTCCCAGGTTTTCATTGGTTGAATAGTTAATAAGTTGCCTATATAAGGAAGGCTGTAGCAGCCATCCAGTTTGAGCTGTCACACCATGTAAATAAAGAGCTGAAGTTCACCATTTCACCTGCTCGTCTCCATTCTTTCTCGCCCATGCTCCAAACTTAACACTTTCCTTCACTCCTCTTCCACCACAAACAACAATTTCGGAGTAGAAAGGTGTAACTTTAATCTAGTAAGTAAATAAATATATATGAAGGGGACAGAGAGGAGGGGAATATCCAGAGGGAGCTCAGGCCCAATTGGGCCCCTCTTTCAGCGGCTCTTCCCATTTTCTAAGCAAGCATTGGCTGTCCAGGCTTCAAGTTAGAGGGCCTGTTTTCATCCTTCAGCAGATGTTTCCAGATGTCAGGCTGGAGGAAGGTCGATGCCCTCTCTAAAAATATAACCATTAGCAGCTCAATTTTGACTTGACCTTGAAGCCTGCCAGCCCTTCCTTCCCTCAGCTTCAAGCGAACCTCCTTGAATTTTGGCTGGTGGAGACTCAACCGGAAGAGGCCAGTCCTGCTTTCGAGAAAGCAGTGTGTGTGTGTGTGTGTGTGTGTGTGTGTGTATGTGTGTGTGTGTGTGTGTGTGAAGCAAAGCCCCTAACTAAGGAAGTGGAAGCATCTTCAGTTTATGCTAAACTGACCCCATGAGCCCTCCTTCATGGTGCTTTACTGCTCAGCCAAGCTGACCAACGTCATAGAAAAGATGTGTACAGAATAAATGTGAATGGTTCTATCCTGAAGGATTTTTTTTTAAAGTAGCAGGAAAGCACTGTGTGACTCCCCCCCAGGGGAGGGGGGGAGGAAGGAGGCAGCTTTCTGCCAAAAGTTTATAATCAGCCACTATTCTGCCAAACGATGTGAAGGGAGAAGGACTTGGTGGGGATTGTCATTTTCTGTGTCTTTTAAAAAGTGCCTTTTAAGCAGAATAGAAGAGAATTAGAAGAGAAGAGTTAGAAGGGACCTTGGAGATCTTCTAGTCCAACCCCTTGCCTAGGCAGGAAGCCCTGCACCACTTCAGTCAAATGGTTATCCAATCTCTTCTTAAAAACTTCCAATGTTGGAGAATTCACAACTTCTGGAGGCAAGTGGTTCCACTGGTTAACGGTTGGCAATGTCAGGAAATTTCTCCATAGTTCTAGGTTGCTTCTCTCCTTGATTAGTTTGCACCCATTGCGTCTTCTCTTGCTTTCTGGTGCTTTGGAGACTAGCTTGACTCCTTCTTCTTTGGGGCAGCCCTTGAGATATCAGAATATTGCTCTCATGTCTCCCCTAGTCCTTCTTTTCATTAAACTAGACCAAACTTGGCAAGTTTAAGACTTGTGGACTTCACTCCCAGAATTCCTGAGCTAACATGACTGGAGGAGGAATTCTGGGAGTGGAAGTCCACAAGTCTTCAAGCTGTCACGTTGGAGACCCCTGAACTAGCCAGGCCCAGTTTCAGCAACCTTTCTTTGTATGTTTTAGCCTTCAGTCCCCTCATCATCTTGGTTGCTCTTCTCTTTCTAGAGCCTCAACATCTTTTTTACATCATGGCGACCAAAACTGGATGCAAATATTCCAGGTGTGGCCTTATCAAGAACCGGACAGATTGATGGAAGATGTCAGGGCTTTTGCTCCAAGAAATAGTTCCCTTTTTTTGTTAGACATTTGGGGAACTTCTTTGCAGTAGATCTGAAACCAAACTTGGCCATTAATAGGACACACTGTAGGATCACAGAATTGGGGAGACGGAAGGGACTATCCATTTGGGAGGATTCTACAAGGTCTGAACTCTGCACCCACTGCCAGAAACAGACATCGAATGGAATACAAAGAACAGGAGAGAAAAACATGCAGGCAGGTAGCAAGTTTACTTATTCAAAGACCCCTTTGTGTTTTGTTTTTATCATTTACAGATAGAATTAAAATCACTTATTTGAAAAAGTATTATACTGTACACAGAACCACCAGAATCCACCCTCTCGAGAGAAGGGAATCTAGTCTTGCCAAACCCACCAGGGGTTTTCTACTGACTTACTACAAGTGTAAGTACAACAGTCCTTTGACAGAGAGGAATCACAGCTGGTTTGCACACTCTGTCCTCTGCTCAGTTCTTGTGGGCACCTGGCCTGTGGACTCCAAGGAGTCTTCGTGGGGTTGGCTCTGCTCGCTGACCTTCCTGGGACGTTGAAGTTTCTGGAGCTCCGACCCCAGCTCTGCAGATTTAGCCTTTTCTTCTTCAATCTCTTTCTTAAGCCTCACCACTTTGGTCCACACTTCAAAGTTTTCCTTCTCAAGGCTGCAAAAGGAAGAGCAAGTTGTATCAAGCCACGATTCAAAGGGGCGAGTCCCGTACTACCGTAGGGTGGGGAGGAAAGAGGCAGAAAATCTGAGGCTGCCACCAACCCAGGGTCAGGTTGACCTAAAGGTTTAGGTTTACATGGTAAGGCAGCAGAGAGCTTGGCCCACAAAACATCACCACCTGGGTTTTGCACCCAGATGGCATCAATGACTCTCAAGTGGGCAAACAGTGACTTATCCCTGACAATACATACAAAATGCACAGCGAAACAGGGCATCAAAATCTCTGATTTTCAGGGCATCCATTTTTGCTGCCTCTGCAAAACTGAATATATTTTTTTCTTACACTCCTGTTTAATATCATGCTCCCACATAGTGTACACACACATACATACATGCACACCTGTGGTGGGATTCAATTTTTTTTTTTTTGACTACCGGTTCTGTGGGCATGGCAGGGGGAGGTTACTGCAAATCTCCTTTCCCTCCCCATCCCACTCGCCTGCTTTCCAGCTCCATTCTCCTGGGCAGGGCAACCGAAGGAGATCCAGCCGATCAGCTGGAACTCAATGGGAGGCGGAGAAGAGATGGGGTTGGGGGGGCCAGTCAGAGGTGGGATTGGCCGGTTCTCCCAACGACTCAAAATTTCTGCTACCAGTTCTCCAGAACTGGTCGGAACCTGCTGAATAGCACCACTGATGCACATACACCCCGTGAAATGAATGACATCTCTCTTATATTGCATTAGAGGTCATTGAGTTATCTCGTTCACATATAATGTTAAAGTGGAATGTCCAACATGGTTTGTTGAACATGCCCACGGTGGCTTGATTTTACATATACATTATAACGAATGTGGAGTTGCAGGTTCTGCTAAACTGAAAGCAAACCACATTCTGGTTTTTGCATGACATGTGAACCAGAATTCTCTCTGAATTCCACATGGGTCCTGGCCATTATCTTCAGAGAAGAGACCACATTGGTGACACTGATCAGCCAGGCTTAGTTTGCCACGCAAATCATGGCTTCCTTCGGTGCTGAAACAAGCAGCAATTCACTACAATCTCTGTCCAAAGTTGCAACCTGGGTTTGGTTGAACATAGAATATCCCAAACGCAGGCACCTTGCCAATGAGTTGGACTACAGCTCCCATCATTCCTAGCCAGCACGGCCCATGCACACAATGGGGAAGGATGCAATAAGCCACTTTTAGTAACAGCTTCTTCCCAATCTCTAAAGAGATGCATGAATGACCAGTTGGCTGGAACGGGATGATAGACTTGGAAGGGCCCTGAAATCCAAGGGCTACTGTAATCCAAATTATGACCCTGCCCCAAAATGTCTGTCCTCCTTTCAGCATAATGTCATTAAATGAATGATGGTAACCCAAGGACAACCTGTAGAGTTAGTTGGTTGGAGAGAGAAATGGAATCAACCAAGGCCTTTGCACATTACCTTCTAATTTGCTCCTCATAGCTATTTTTCTGTGCCATCATGTCCTTCTTCAGCTCCGCAATCATCTTCCTAAGCAGTCCAGGGTCTTCTGGATATACGTTGTCCTCCTCAAATGGGAGCTCCAGAATTGTGGAACCATTTTCTTTAGCCCTGGGAGGGTCATTCACTTCTAAACACGTTCCAAAATCATCTCCTAGTTGGCTTGAAGAACTGTGGTCAGCCTCACTTGGGGCACCCTGCTCCAAAGTGCAGAGGCTGCTGGAGTCGGAGGGCTGTGTGAAGCTGAACAGTTTAGAAATTCCCTGAGACAAAGTCCTCCTGTGACCTCTTGAGGGAGAATTAGGACTGGGCTGGACCATGGATGATGATGAAGAAGAAGATGAGGACGATGACCAAAAGTTGCTACTGAAAATGTCACTTCTGTCCATGTTTTTGTGCCTCCTATTGGAAGAAAAGCTCTCCATGCATTTCCTGTTTGGAACTGTCTGTGTCCTCTTTCGCATGGCCTGCATCTCCAGACCATCCCTAGACTGAGGTTCTACTTGATCTTCTGCTGGTGGAGCCAAACCGTCACTTAATTTGGAGTTGGAAGCTTCGAGATCATCTTTCTGGAAGTAAAAGCAAGAATGTTGGAGAATACTGGCTTATTGGACACAACCAAGCAGCTCTGCTGATTTCCATGGCCCAATTTAACACGTGGGGGCCTTACCTCACCACTCCCCCATCTATCTGTTCCACCTGACTGATAGTTTGGAGAGGGAGGAGAACTTTTATTTTTAACTAACTCGATACCTGTGGTTTGCTACGAAACTATGTGGTCAGGCTTTGTTTTGGGGGGAGGACAACTAGGTTAAATGGTGACTTTAAGCTGCTTTAGAAGGACCCAAAGGCCACATCAAGAGAATGTGGCATTAAAACAATTTTTTTCCCCCCAGACCTGTCCATGGAAATTTATACCGGAATAGCTCTCTTTTGTATTTTGTTATTTTGCAACAGTCAGTAAAAAACATATTTATTTATTTAGGTTTTATTTGCAGGCAGAATGTCAGGGGCTCTAGTTTGAATGCTGTCTTTAGGGTTTCATGCTTGAAGCTGTGATTAAAATAGTCCCTTAATTTCACTGTTCTTGTTTTTGCTAGCTTCCTTGAGTGCCCCCTGTAGGCCAAACAAAGGAACTGAAATATCAGAAATAAGCAGTTTTTAATTCGTACACAATTTCAATAAGGGCACAACAATCAGGTTTTCACTTGCATGGCCAGGTGCACTCATGGGTCCCTCCAGGACTCAGAGGTCTCCAAACTTGGCAACTTTAAGACTTGTGGACTTCAACTCCCGGAATTCTCCCAGAGGTTTGGAGACCTTTGTGCTTGTGGAGTTGAAGTCCACAAGTCTTAAAGTGGCCAAGGTTGGGCCACTTGCTCCAGGTGAACCCCAGGATTAATAAGCCCAGTAGGCACTCACAATTTGCAACAGACTCCTGTTGTCCCTCCAGGTGATGGATGGCCTCTGGACAGCATCCCAACCGACGGAGCTGCGAAGCACTGGAGCTTTCTTGGAGCTGCTTTCGGAGGGAGGCGGGGAAGGCTGTGTGTCTTTGGCCTCTGGGAAGAGTTTCTTGTGGTCGCTGATCATTGTTGTCATCACTTTCTGAATCTGCAGGGTCCCTGCAAGGAAAGCACAACAGGATTTTAACACACTGTAGGAAGTTAGCACCCATGCGTCTCCTAGAAAAATGAAATATCCCAGGAAATATTAAAAAGGCAGAATATTTCCCCTAAAAAGAGTAGAAACTCAAAGAGGCAGAAACACACACACACACACACACCTTTGCTAATGAATCCATTACTCTGGCCTAGGCCAGTGTATTTTACATAACAAAGATCTACTCCAGAGAGAGCCATGATAGGAATTGCCCAAAGCCCTTTCACTACATCATCATCCAGCAAGGCTCAACCAAGCCTGGGACTCAGGACAGCCTACAGAGTTGCCCCTGCGTGGCCCCATGGGAGTCGGACAACCAATCAGAATACAAGCTCCAATTCAAATCCCAACAGAGGGTATATAAGGGACTCTCAGCATCTCAGTCCTTCCTTCTTTTCCTTCATCTTGAAGCAGGTGATCCTCCTTTTCACTTTGGAGCTCCAAGCCAGGTGGTCCTGTCCACCATTAAACCATCTTTCTAAACAACCTCCATGTTTTCAGTGTCTTTCTTCCCCGCTTGGAACTGAGCCCAGAAGGATCATTTTTTCCAACAATACAACAGAGTGTAAATGGAAGTGTCAACTAACCCCAAACACTTTAACCTCAGACTATCTACCGTGGACCTCGTCCCATTCCTAAGAGGTCTGTAAAGGGCGTGCATAAGTGCACCACCATGCCTACCGTCCCTGTCTTAATGTTCCCCTTTTATTCATATCTATCTCATGTATTAATAATCAGGTTTTTACATATATGTCTGGCATTCAGCTTTGTTTGGGTATTTAGATATACCCCAGCACAGATAAACTCCGTGGCTAAAACACTAATTACTAGAACCAAACTCCTGGCAGACAAGACACACATCAAGACTGAACTATGCACCCTGACTAAAGTACTGACCACCAACGGCTTCCACAAAAGCAAAATCACCAACTTGATCCACAAAAACACACTGAGACATAATAGAGACCCAGAAGATGAACAGACCCATGGAACAGCTGTCCTGCCCTACATAAGAGGCACTACAGACAAAATTAGTAAGATACTACACAGACATCACATCAAGACTGCCTTCAAAAGAAGACAGAAAAATAGCAGCCATCCTCAGGAACCCCAAAGACAAAATTGACCTGGAAAACCAAGGCATATATGAAGTCCCCTGTGCATCATGCCCGGCCACATACATTGGACAGACCAATAGAAGAATAAGCACCCGCCTGGATGAACACAAAAATGCAGTCAAAAAGCTGGAACACACTTCCTCACTCGTCCAACACATGGAAGCCACAGGTCATAACATCAACTTCAATGGCACCAAAACCCTAGCCACCATAGAAAATCCCAGCCACAGAATCATCAGAGAAGCCATAGAGATTGAAAAAAGACTAGAAAGCATGAACAGAAGAGATGATTCCACCAGGCTGTCAATCATTTGGAAGCCTGCATTCACAAACAAAAAAATCTCCACACCACAAGCCAGGCAAACACCTGGGCACAAACAGATCCCCCCTGATACCTCCAGCTCAAACACACCCCAACCAGGCACCCAGATGAAACCCAGCTTCCTAACTAATGATAGCCGTCCATTTACCCGAAGCCAAGCTGCACTAAAGGCCTCCAATAAAGTAACACAATGTTGCCAGCCAATCAAGATACAAAAAGAGCCCCCCCCAAAAAAAAAATCCAGACAGAAGATATTAGAAGCAGAACACAGCAAACTCCAAGACCAATAAACACAGACCAAGACTCTCAACCAATCAGGAGAAAGAAAAAACCATTCTGACACAGCAATAGGCTGCCCCAAATTTAAATCTGAAACCACTGTAAAAGTTTGACTCACAGACAAACACCATACAGAAGCCTGATGATGGCAGATGAGATTCTGCTGAAACGTTGCTACAACTTTAAAAGCACCACTATTATGATGTGGGAAAATACCGGTTCCCATAACCAGGTTATTGGGAACTGGGAGCAATTCCTTGGGCCGGTCTGGAGAAATTGGTTATGGAAGAAGATGTCCCAAAGGTTGATTGTGCAACCAAAATTTCTTTGTGGTCTTTGAGGACCCAAAATGATAAGTTTGAAACAAAATTTTCCCTTTAAGGAATAATGCAGTGAGTCACAAGGCAACCAACACTTTTAGTTTGTGTGTTGAGTACTAAACAAACAACAAGTACCAGGACAAAACTTACATGTCAAAATGTGCTGAGTACCAAATTCGATGACTTTCAAAGCAGTGGAGTACCAAGCTCCCACTGCATTAGTATTCCTCCCTTTGGTTTCCTAGTTTGATCTACCTCAAAGGGTTGACAGAAAGGGGCTTGAACATGAATTATAGACAGACACATCTGGAGATCTCCAGGGACAGGGCAAGCCATTGACAGCAATCTTACAAACATCTGGCTCCTTAGAGACCCACAATGGAGTAAAAAATCCTTGTGCAAGGAGTGGCTTCCAGTTTCACCTCTCATAATAGTCACTGGATCTTCTATCTGGGGACGGATGAGGTTCACCCCGAATACAGTTGCCAGGTTCTCCACACTCATCTTGTTGGTGTCAGAACTCTGCTGGACTTCATGCAGAAACCTGTTGGAATTGAAACCAAGAGTCCAAATTAGTCATCGCTCAGCTGTCCGTCAGTGTTGTAGTTCACCCCACGTCCCCCCATGCCTCCTGCGCATGTGTGCACAATCCCCCCGCTCCCTTACCTGCACTGTGCCTCACAGCAGATTTTTGGCCAGTTTGAGGGTCTGAGGCATTTTTCGGCCCCCCGGAGGCTTGAAAAAAGCCTCTGCAGGCCGAATAATAGGCCCATTTTGTCACTTCCAATATTATAGGAAGTGACAAAACAGGCCTATTATTTGGCCTGCAAAGCCTGCAGTGGCTTTTTTCAAGCCTCCGGGAGGCCGAAAAATGCCTCAGACCAGCCGAAAAATGAGGTGCTACCAGTTAAAAATCACATTTCTTAAGATCGGCAATTTAGGATCAATTCCAAGAGAAAAGCAGCACCGTGTTTTGCTCTCCGGTTGAAAACATCCAAGTGTTGAAAGAAGAACCTACCGGCAGATGTAGCTCAGAAGGTTATAGTTGTCCGGGGGCAAATGTGCCAACTGCTTCACTAGCTGTGGGTAACCCTAGAAGAATACAAGGAGGGTTTTAATTCAAGGATCATGTAATCCACCTTTTGCAAAGTTCTAACAAGCAAAGTCACTTAACAACCGTGTTACAAACTTAAGAACTGCAAGAGATTTACCCAACAACTCTGGCAAGGAAGACCATAAAATGGGGCAAAACTCATTTCACAACTGCTGTTATGGCCCACCAGTGGAGCTGGCGGCAGTCTCAGACAGGGAAGAGGTTGGGGAGGAATATGGGCCACTCCTGGAGGCTGAGGAAGGCTCGGACGAGGGCTCTGCATCGGAGGCAGAGATGGGGCCAGGGCCATCTGACAGTTATCAGCTACCTTCGGAGTCGGAGATCACTGAGGAAAAAGAACAGCTGGAGCCTGTTCCCAGTGTGCGCATGTGCAGAGCTGCCAGGAGAAGGGAACAGCTAAGGAACAAGGCTCGACTCAGGAGTAAAGGCTCAGGGAGACGGTGAATGGCCCCTCCCAGAGGTAAGAAAGAGGAGCGAAAGAAAAATGGGGTTTGCAGGAGTTCAATTCATTAGGGTGAAGATCTGTTCTTGACTCCTTGCCAAGTAATTGTTGCTACAATGTGGCATTTGGAGGATATTGGTCTGGCAACTCTCCAAGCCTGATAAAGGTCTGTAGTTGTGAAATCTCATGAAAGACTGTTTGCTGAGACCTTTGCTGGAAAGGAATTCCCTTGAAGCAAAATAAAAGGGGTTTTACCGGGACGAGGAGTTGGCTTCATGGTCTCGGGAAGGTCTAGGTCAAGAACACCACTTCACTTAAGTTACTGGAGTTCCCCCTGTGGCCAAGCGAGGGTAGTAGGGAGATGGACTTCGGCCTCTCCCTCGGACCCCGTGGTGGGGGATCTCGTGATATGATGAGAGTGGGAGGAACCACTTCAGGAGAATCTTCCACAGCCTTGCAAGAAGTACCTGTGATTGTAATTTACCTTGCCTTCGTCAGACATTAGAAGCTGTCCACACAGGAGGAAATCCTCATACTGGCTCCAAGGAATGACCGGCTCAGGGAGTTCTCGCAGGTAAAGTTTAAACAAAGAAGCCACCGTGTGCACATCCGTGTCTCTGTAAACACATAAATACATAAATAAAGGGAGGATGAGACAGACATCACCGGAAGTAGACTTTCATCTACAGGTCTTAGATTTCGACTTAGGAGCACAATTGAGCCCAAACATTCTGTGAGTAAGCGAGACATTTGTTCACTCAGCTTGGTCCCATTTTATGACCTTTCTTGTCACCATTGTTAAGGGAATCACTGCAGTTGTTAGTAATATGGTGGTTTATGGAGGTTCTCAGTCCTCCAGGTCTCCTGATTATCCCAAAGGTGCTTATTTTTTCAGGAGGCAACTGGACTTTCTGTTTTTTTCTTTTGAAGACGTTTTGCTTCTCATCCAAGAAGCTTCTTCGGCTCTGACTGGATAGAGGGAAAGAGAAGGATTTATATCCTTGCAGCCAGCTGGTCATTGACATCTTTTTAGAGGGTCGTTGAGGCCGCTTGGAGGTTTACCTGTGTCCTGTTAACTGTTGCATCTAAAATTGATCCTCCTTGCAGACAGCGGGTCATCTGCATCCTTTTTAGATGCAACAGTTAACAGGACACAGATATTTATTCATTTATTTTTATTTATTTGATTTGTCAATTGCTTATAAGATAATAGGTATAAGTATATACATAGTTATGAATACATGAAATGGGTACATATAAGAAAAATAAAAAGAAACGATAGGACAGGGACAGTAGGCACGTTGGTGTGCTTATGCAGACTTCTTAGGAACGGGATGAGATCAATAGTAGACAGTCTAAGGTTAAAGTTTTGGGGGTTTGGGGAAGAAACCACAGAGTCAGGGAGAGTATTCCAGACATTGACCACTCTGTTGCTGAAGTCGTATTTCCTGCAGTCAAGTTTGGTGCGGTTAACCTTCAGTTTGTATCTATTGTTTGCTCTTGTTTTGTTATGATTGAAGCTGAAGTATTCATTGACAGGTAGGACATTGCAATGTATGATTTTATATACAAAACTTAGATCGGATCAAAGGCGGCTAGTTCTAGGTTTTCTAGGTCTAGAATTTTGAGTCTGGTGGCTTAAGGTATTCTGCAACGAGTAGAGGAGTGGAGAACTGTTCTTGTGAAATATTTCCGGACTTTCTCAACTGTGCTAATATCAGATACGTAATGTGGGTTCCAGATTGATGAACTGTATTCGAGTATTGTTCTAGCAAATGTTTTGTATGCTCTAGTTAGTAGTGTGATATTACCAGAGAAAAAGCTATGTAGGATTAGGTTAACAACTCTTAATGCCTTTTTGGCTACGTAGTTACAGTGGGCTCTAGCACTTAGATCATTAGAGATGAGTATTCCAAGGTCCTTGACAGAGCTTGGATCATCAACAAGGTCTTGACTATTCAGCTTGTATTTTATTTTCTGATTTTTTTTGTCAATATGTAAGACAGAGAATTTATGTGTTGACCGTTGAAGTTGCCATTTGTTTGACCATTCTGATATATAGTCGAGGCCTTTTTGAAGGGTAGCAGTATTGTCTGTGGTATTGAACAGCTTGAAACTTCCAAGTGGCCTCAACGATCCTCTAAAAGGATGCAAATGACCAGCTGCCTGCAAGGAGTATAAATATTTCCACTCCCCACTATCCAGAGCTGAAGAAGCTTCTTGGATGAGAAGCAAAATGTCTTCAAAAGAAAAATCAGAAAGTTCACTTGCCTCTTGGAAAAAAAGCACCTTTGGGTCTGAAGGTTGATTGGCTAAAGGGAACTTCCCGCCCAGCCTTTCCCACCTGGGCCCCCTCCGAGTTGAAATGGATTTAGCAGCCTTGGCAATGCTGACTGGGGAATTCTGGGAACTGGAGGCTCCTGGTTGTGGAAGCCTCACCAGACTTGACACTGGAAACTTGAGGAAAGGGCCACCTACGGGTCAAAGGAGGGTCTCTCGCCAGCATCAAACGCATCCCGCAGTTTCTTCACCAAATTGTCTTGGCCAGGCAGTCGGAAAACACCCTCTTCATCTAGGCCTTTCTTTCTGATGAAGTCTGCACACTTCTCCACCAAGATAGGAACCAGGTGCTGCCCAAATCGCTGTTCGTACATCATGGTGTCCCCCAGCTGTTGTCCAAAGACCACTGGAGGGAGGGAGAGAGAAAAGAAGAAAAAGGAGGGAAGGAAGAAAAGAAGGAAGGAAGGAAGGAAGGAAGGAAGGAAGGAAAGGAGGGAGGGAGGGAAAGAGGGAGGGAAAGGAAGAAGAGGGAGGGAGGGAGGGAGGATAAGATGGAAGTGAGGGAGGGAGGGAGGAAGAAGAAAGGAGAGGGAGGGAGGGAGGAAAAGATGGAAAGGAGGGAGGGAAGGAAGGAGGGAAGGGAAGATTTTTGAAATGCTTTTTCAATTCTGCAGACCAAATTCTTATATGAGGCCCTGTTAAGAATTTCAAATTTATAGTAAAAGCATATTGTAAGCTGCCCAGAGCCATCAGTGAGATGGATAGCGTCAATAATTAATAAATAACTAAATAAAATAAAAAGTTAAATATCAAATGTTGGAATCCTCTCGTCCATCTCTGTGCCAGGAAACCAGCCGGACTCTCCCTGCAGCGGGCTGTCCAGTCTCTTCTGACAATACTCCAGAATTGGAGAACAGACTGTTCTACAACTGGACATATGGACTTAAATAACTCCTGTCTTTAAAGTTTACAGGAGGGTCAGCACAGAGCTCTTTTTAACCAGGTCCTGCTAATTTTATGCAAGGAGACACATTTCGGAAAAACTGCGCATCCAACACCTCAAGAGAGACGCTGTACTGCAAAGATGCCTTTGCAATCCTAAATGTTTGTATGAGAAGATCCTAACTTCCAACATTGCCCTTAAATTCATCCCAGGAAATTCTTGCCTTCAATTCCTGTCCTGGCAATCCATTCTCTGACTTCTCCAGCTGGGGTGGATATTATGGACCCAGAGGTTCTTTGGGTGTACCCTGTATAATTCTGGCTCTACTTACCTCCTAATGGGGAGCCAACTACTCTTCGGAGTAGCTTGACCCACTCCTCCATGTCAGCTTGAGAATTTGCCATCAGCACAAAGGAGTCTGGCCCAGTTCGAGTTTGCTCTCCTGGAAATCCTGTAAGCAGGGGTGGGTGGGTTGCAATAGTTAAACAAAACACAACAAGCTGTATTACACAAATGCACACAATTTTAATTTGCTGACTTATGCACAAAGGACAGGAGTCATATTTCACTGTTTTGTGGTCAGAAGAAGGGGAAGGACTATGTCAGCTCTCCTGCTCAGGCCAGTTTCTGTATCCATGCAAACAGATTTAGATTAACAGAGTTGGAAGGATTCTTGGAGGACATCTAGTCCAACCCCTGACCCTCCCAAGCAGGAGACCCTACACCATTTCTGACTGTCCAGTCTCTTCTTGAAAGCTTCCAGTGATGAAACTCCCACAACTTTTGAAGGCAACTTCTGTTCCGTTGGTTGGTTGTTCTCACTATCAGAAAAATTTCACCTTATTCCCACGTTGAATCTCTCCTTGATCAGTTTCCATCCATTGTTCCTTGTCTGGCTTTCAGGAAAACAGCTTGACCCCCTCCTCTTCTCTGTGGCAGCCCCTCAAATATTGGGAAACTGTCTCCCTTGGTCCTTCTCTTCCCTAGACTAGCCAGGCTCAGCTCCTGCAAGTGTTTTTCATATGTTTTAGTCTCCAGTCCCCTAATCATCCTGGTTGCTGCTCTCTGCACTCTTTCTAGAGTCTCAACATCTTTTTTTTATAATGTGGTGATCAAAACTGGATGCAGGACTCTAGGTGTGACCTTACTAAGTAATTACGGTTTATCAAAGCACGTGTTTGGTATTCCATCTGGACTCGCTCAAATTGTAATTCAGTTCCCTGTTACTGACCTGGGATGATTTCAAAGATAAATTTTCCAACTTCCTCGGACCCAGAAGCCACTTCTCTGATGGTGCAGCCTTGAAGTTGTAAGGAACCCTAAAGCCAAACAGTTGCACAACAAGATCAAAAATACAAGCCTCTCTATTCTTTCATCAGACCTTGATCTTCGTTTTATAAAATAATTATATTACATACACAATGCAACAGTAAACACTTCATAATTCACATTCCTCTAAAATGCACAAGAGTATAGTGTATTAAATCCATTTTTAGAATGATTAATATGCTACAAATAAATCTAGCAACATACATAGGATCAGATTTTGGGGGACCACTAGAATCACCCACTTCAATGTACAAGAAACTATTGACAGCAGTGGTTTTCCAACTGCAAATTTTAAGATGGCTGGACTTCAATTTCCAGAATTCCAAGTCTGAAAGACACCAATTTACACCATCTAAGAGATGTGGCTTTCCATCTTCTTAGACCCCTCTGAGATGGAGAACCCACGACCTCTGTCGATTGACTACTCCCTCTTGGACAGGACAGAAAGTCTTTCCTTATATTCAGATGACATCTAGAGAGCTGCAATCTGTGCTCCTTATTTCTGACTCTAGGTTCTGTGGCCGTAGGAAAACAAATCAAATCTTGGGTACCAATTAAATGCTCACACCTTCAAAATCTCAGTGACTTCTACTGCCTCATTCCACATCCATCCAAACTAATCTGAATTTATAGTCTAGTGCTTGATGAACTTTTTCTTTCACAAAACCCAAAATAAATATTTCCAGGACTGGAGCAGGCTAATTAAAAGCAGCCAAAATAATAATAATAATAACACAGGGCTGCCTACAGAGGAGAAAATGAAGGATTGGCAGCGAGATAGTTTTTAGGCAAGACGTGTGAATGGATTTGTGATGTCCATTTTCCAGCACATGAAGGGATGTCCCATGGAAGAAAATCAAGACAACGCTGTGTATCCATGTGAGCATGTAACCATCTGGACATTGCAAGCATTTGGGGTAGAAAAGATCCTTCATATCTTAGGAATACGGCACATGCAAAACAGGCAGGGATATCAACCCGTTGGACCATTCTTTGCAGATCTCTTTTTCTATCTCTTATATCTTTTCGGGCGTAGGAATAAACTGGGGATCTGAATCAATTCTGACTAAATGGATTTCAAGCCGTAAGAAAAATCCAGTTTGGTTCACCAATGCAAAATTGGAGCGGATGCATTCAGAGGCAGGGCAAACTGAACAAGATCTCTAATAGAGCCCACAGCTAAAAAAAATATGCTAGCTTATTCCATCACTAGTGAAATCCCGAGATTCTTCGGGGGGGGGGGGGGGGAGAAAAGGAGGCTGCTCACCTAATGAATCAGGCCAGCAAGGGTGAGATTCTACCGGTTCAAACCGGTTCTATAGAACTGGTTGTTATGATTCTGCACAGTTTGGAGGCCAATCATGTCCCTGGCTGGCTCCTCCCCTCTCCGCCTGCCCCTCCCCACCCAGTCAGTTCTTATTGTGCATGGGCAACATCGCGCGCATACCAGATATCGCTGACTGCATTCTCCCTCGGCCAGTCACTCCTTAAGATATTTTTCCCCTCCCAACGATCAGCTGTTCCTATGATCAGCTGTGCTGGGATTCCCCTCGATATCTTCCTGCTTTGCCCAGGAGGCTTCCCTGAGGTCTAGGGAGGCAAAAAAATGTAGGGGAGGCACAGCACCACCACCCCCTCCATTTTTTTTGCCTTCCCAGGCCCCAAGGAGGCCTCCTGGGAGCAAAAATACCCCCGAGGAGGAGGCTTCCCTGCGGCCCAGAAGGCCCAAAATACGGGGGAGGGATTTGCTGCAAAAGAAGAAGAAGGAGGAGGAGGAGGAGGAGGAGGAGGAGGAGGAGGAGGAGGAGGAGGAGGAGGAGGAAGAGGAGAAGGAAAAGGAAAAGGAAAAGGAAAAGGAAAAGGAAAAGGAGAAGGAGAAGGAGAAGGAGAAGGAGAAGGAGAAGGAGAAGAAGAAGAAGAAGAAGAAGAAGAAGAAGAAGAAGAAGAAGAAGAAGAAGAAGAAGAAGAAGAAGAAGAAGAAGAAGAAGATGATGATGATTTGTCCACCCAGTTACATGGCCAGGGCCACAGAACCTGTTGTTAAAAAGTTTGAATCCTACCCCTGCAGGCCAGTCATGAGGCCAAGCTAGGAAGGTGCCTTGCGACTTGAGAGAACTCAAGTTCCTTGTAAGCTCTGGTACTTTTGATCCTGGGTGGACCAGAGCAGGAGGGTAAGCAACATGGGTTGATCTACTCTGGCTGTTGAAAACCAGAAACAGGCAGGGCTGGGTGGCAGAGTTGAGCAGCAAGACTGCCGTGGCAAAGGAAGACATGGGCAAACTTCTGAGAAGGGAAATTCGCAGACAGGAAGCAAATCGAGAGGGAGGGGGACGAAGAACAGGATGTCATCCCCCACCCTGGGTGAGAAGGTGTCAACTGTTTGAGCAGGCTCTGTTCTTCCAACACTTGGTTGCTCTCCCAAGACAAGAGCTGAACACGCGTAGGCCAGGGGAGTAAGGATGGCGTCAAGGGAGAGCAGCTTTTGAGAAAGGCTCTGGAATTGGGACCCTGCCTCCCACTCAGAAGAGTTGGAGGGCATTCGAGAAGAGGAAAAAAATAAAGATCAGATGAGGGCTGCCTGCTAGATTCCAATCGAGTTGATCTAATGATGCAAAATAGCATTTAGGCAAAGATCTAGATTCCTCGGGAGGCAGCAAAG
The DNA here is from genome assembly GCA_033807585.1 of Hydrophis major. NCBI lineage: Eukaryota > Metazoa > Chordata > Lepidosauria > Squamata > Elapidae > Hydrophis > Hydrophis major. Next base: position 9,269,192 of record CM066334.1, read on the forward strand.
AGTTAGAGATTTCTGTTTCACTTTGTGACTATCTAGTTAGGGGCAAGAGAGTTTTGCAGCCCAGAGATGCCAACCACAAAGATGCCAACTTGGTCCTCCTTCTCCCCAGAAAGGAACTTTTTACCAAGATTTCAGAAAAGGTGCCATTTATTGGAATTGTTCATGGAATGAAATAAAGTTACGGGTGCAATTTTTTAAAAAACAACAATAATTTATACAGTGCCACTTCAGCTGCCCTGAGATTTAAGGCCAAACCTTAGCTATTGTACCATTGCAATTTGGCATTGTATTTGCAAAGAGCCCAGGAGATGTAGGGAAGGAAAAAAAAAACAGTTCAGGAGCTGCACCCAATGAGGCTGTCCGTTCCTCCCACTTATCTAGCAGTTGAAATATTACACACAGTCAGCTAGAACATTTAGAATGAATTGGGAGGTTTTGTCCACCTATTGAGTCTTTCTGAAGGACCTGGGATAGGTAGATGTTGTCATTTAATAACATTAAAATATTGCAGGATGTCAGCTCTTCCTAGTCAAGTTGCCTTTTGCAATTGAGTCATGGTGATTTGGTCATGTCACAATGGTGCTCAAGAAGTTTTGGAATTGCACACAAAATGTTTATGATGATGATGATGGTTCATCACGATATTTAGACTGGATTTGGCCATTTTATCCAATGAGTCCTTCCCAAATCCCTAGGATAGGCAAATGCTGTTGTTTAAGGGGATTAAAGGTATATTTCTGCAATCTTCCTGAAATTTAGAAAGAAAAACAATCCAGATTGTTTCAGATGGAAATACTCTGGAGAAAGCCTTAAATTTCAGGAATAGCTTGAAAATATTTTACTGGGGTTGTATTACAATGATATATAAGTACTAATCTTTCTATAAATTCTATCACAATTCCACTTGAATGCATTTTCATGTAATTCTGTGAAGCAGAGAAGATGAGAAGGGAGCCAGCACTTCAACCCCTATATAATTTACAAAGGTTTTGAAACCATCACATTTATTTTCAATTTTATTGCTATCATTTGAAACTGAGGAAAAAAATACAACAAATCTCTAAGTTGTTGAACAGAGGGGAAGGCTGACTCTCCACTGAAACGATGGATATTTTATTGACTCAATGATGCATTTATTTGTAAATGAAAATCAGTGTTAAATTTGCCAATTATTACCAGAATTGCATTGGCAGAACTCACAGATCCAAGCATAATATACAAATAAACTTATTTGAAGTTATTAAATGACACTTATGGATCTCTGGGCTGCTTCATCCCACCTGTCAATAATGGGCCTCATTGATCATATCACCATAGCTTGGGAAAGAGGGTCTATTAAATTTAATATGTATGTATCAGAGATGGGATTCAGCAGGTTCTGGCCAGTTCTGGCTGAATTGGTTGACAGAGGTGGGCCAAACCTAGAATCAAGCAGCAGCATGGAGAACGTCAACTGAGAATGGATCATGAATTTAAGTTCCGAAAATCAGACTAAATATTGCACCCTGGATGTAAGCCAAAGGAGAAACTCTGAAACCTTGTCTTAGATGAATCATCCTCTACAAAGCTCTTCCTTTCACCAGAAGTTGTCTCCAGGAAATACAAACCATAAGACAACTTTGTCAAGGCTGATCCAAAGGCTTCTGAAACATGATTTCTTCAACTCTCTCCAGAACTGGAGCAAGAGCAAAATGCCTCAAAAGCTCTCAGAACTAGAACAGCCCACCAAACTCGTTCCTTGCATTCTTTCCTTCCCAACTCCTTAAAACCACCCTCAAGTCATTTGGCATTGTGCAATGCTAAAAACCACTAACCCTTCACTGGTTCAGATTTCAAGCTGAACTGAAGAGAAACAGAACTGAAGTTGGAGGTTGGAATTCAACCGCTAGTCTTCTTCTGGCTCAGGAGAACTGCACTGGCCTCATTGGCACCAACTCAGAAAGCTCAAACTGCCCAAGGAGCTGCTGATCCAGTTCTACAGAAGGATAATGGAGTCTGTCATCTGCACCTCTATAACTGTCTGGGTTGGTTCTGCAACCCAACAGGAGAGACACAGACTCCAGAGAGTAATAAGGACTGCAGAAAAAACAATTACTACCAACCTGCCTTCCATGGAGGACCTGTATATCCTGCGCAAGTCAAAAAAAGGGCTGGGAAAATATCTGCAGACCCCTCACATCCTGGACTGTTTCAACTCCATCCCTCAAAACGACGCTATAGAGCATTACACACCAGAACAACCAGACCCAAGGACAGTTTTCCCCCGAAAGCCATCCCTCTGCTAAACAAATAATTCCCACAACACTGTTCAACTATTACAAAGTCTGCACTACTATTACTATTAATCTTCTCATCCCTCCTTATCACCCATCCCCTCCCACTTGTGACTGTAGGACTGTAACTTTGTTGCTTGAATCCTTACGATTTATATTGACTGTTTCCTAGTAGGATTTGATGGCTTATTTGTACCCTATGATTATCATTAAGTGTCGTACCTTATGATTCTTGACTCTTGACTCTTTTCTTTTATGTACACTGAGAGCATTTGCACCAAGGCAAATTCATTGTGTGTCCAATCACACTTGGCCAATAAAAAAAAGAATCCCAATTCTCCTCTTTTGCAAGGCTACAGAAGATAGAAGGTGCCTTTCTACGCACGTCAGTGGCTCCAAACCCTTCCCCCCATCAGCCTTCCGATCACCCCAGCAGCATAAACATGCACCCAGAACCCTCCCTACCTGGGGCTTCAGATCTTCCTCTTCCTTGTAATAAAGCAGGTGTTGTCCCTTCAGCACGAAGTACCTCTGCTGCCAGTTCTTGACGATGGAGCGCTGCTTCTTCAGCCACCCAGTCTTCAAGGGACGCTCCAGAGGGTTGGGGGCCTGAAGCCAAGTGCTGGAGCCTTTTGCATCAACGGCCATCATGCTCTGCGAGCGAACTAGGGAAGAGAAGCCAAATGTGAGCCCAGGAGAACGAGCACCGCTGGAGGAACAAGAAAGAGGGCAGTCAAGGCAGGCCCTCTGCCCCAAAAGCATGCGAGGCTTTCTTGATAGGGAAATCTCTCATTTGGGTCTCCCGAACTGGACCCAGAGAGCAAAGCTGAGTTTTTTTTTTCTTTTGCTTTGCTAAGCCCACGCCTGGGGCAAGGAGTTGGCTGGAAAGGAAGCTATTTCTCTGAGTGGACTTCCTTTTTCCTGTGTAGGCGGTAAGCTTTACAAATAAGAACATTTAGAGAGAGAGAGAGAAACTTTCCAAGGCATCTTTTTTTCATCATTAAAGCTGCAGAGCAGGGGTCCCCAAACTTGGCCATTTTAAGACAGGTGGGCTTCAACTCCCAGAATTCAGCCAGCCAGCTATGTTGGAGTCGACAAGTCTTAAAGTGGCCAAGTTTGGAGACCTCTGCTACAGAGGAACCCCTGGGACTCTTGTCTGAGTGGAGGACATGTTTTGTGGGTGGAGTGAGTCCACCAAAACATGTCTCCATTGTTCTTGCTGCATTTGTAAGCTGTCCTCGAGGAAAAAACAGAATTCTTCACCTATTTTGGATAGGTTAGATGTCAAAGAGAGCAGTAGATGCGTAGCTTGGTGAAAATGCACCTGGGAAAACAAGATAGAAGTCCCCCAAGAGCAAAAATCTAAACTGCAAAGAAACAGAAGGAAGAGACAAACAAGTGGCCTCAAGGACATGGGTGGGAAGTGTTATTAGTCCCCATCGGAAAGTCATTTTTAGTCAGGGTGGGTGTTCAGGGTGTTCAAGGAAGGGTAGGGCTTGGGACCTTCCAACTTTTGCAAAACCTCATAACAAAAGGTCTTGCAATAGAGCAGAAGGGACGCGGTGGCTCAATGGCTAAGATGCTGAGTTTGTTGATCAGAAAAGGTCGGCAGTTTGGCGATTCGAATCCCTAGCGCTGCGTAACAGAGTGAGCTCCCATTACTTGTCCCAGCTTCTTCCAACTGAGCAGTTTGAAGACATGTGAAGAATGCAAGTAGAAAAATAGGGGCCACTTTGGTGGGAAGGGAGCAGCGTTCTGTGTGCCTTCAAAGGCGTTTAATCCTGCCGGCCACATGACCGTGGAGACGTCTTCGGACAGCGCTGGCTCTTCGGCTTTGTAATGGAGATGAGCACCATCCCCTAGAGCAGGGGTCTCCAACCTTGGCTCCTGGAAGCCTGGCGGACTTCAACTCCCAGAATTCCACAGCCAGCTTTGCTGGCTGTGGAACTCTGGGAGTTGAAGTCCGCCAGGCTTCCAGGAGCCAAGGTTGGAGACCCCTGCCCTAGAGCCAGAAACAACTGACACGGATGTGCAAGGGGAACTTTTATCTTTACCTAATAGAGCAGAAGGCATGTAGCTCATGTCTGAACTGTTGAGGGTCTTCATGTCCTTGGATTGCCAAGAGCAGCAAGAATGCGAGAAAGTTCTCAGTGCTAGTTGTTTGTTGCTTGCAATGGAGGTCTTCTTCGATTCCATCCCTTTCCTAAGTTCTTTGTAAATGATTAGGGCCTTCCTAGAACTTGAAATCAGCTTGGAAGGTCAGCATCGTGGCTACTTCCAGAGTCCACAGAAGAGTTATCGGGAAGAGAATTCCATAGTCCCTCATCCTAGCCAACTTAGAATTCATGGATAAAATGAAAATCTAGTTGTTGCCATTTCTACAACTTTTCAAAAGTCTGATTAGAGAGCTCCGTGAGCGCCTGAATTTGATTGTCAAGAGAGGGACATGAAGAATGGCAGCTTTTCTCTTGCGCCATTTTAATCTATTGTATCTTTTTTTTAAAATTATTATTATTATTGTAATGCTCATTCATGGGGAGGCAAGTTATGCTGCTCAGGCACAAGGCCTTTGCTTTCATTACAGTAACCAAAGCACCACACTCTCTACATTTTCTGAAAGTGGGTGAATTAGATTAGATTAACAAGAATTAAGGCACCTTGATTTAGAGGGATTAAAAGTTCAACAGAAGAAAGGTTTTAATTTTTGCCACTGTCTGCTGCCATCAAGAAACTTCTGGAGAACTTCTGGTTTCTTCATTTTCGACCCAAGAGAGGTCATCTGGGGTTGTCTCTCAGCTGCCACCCACTCCCAAGAAACCTAACGTTTGTGTTTTGCTCCTTGACTTTCTCCCTCTCCAGAGACAGGCAGACAAACTTTTTGCAAAGAGGAGACAAAGTGGAAACGAAACTTCTGGTGGAGTAGAACAGCTCAGAACGTCTTCAGCTGATTTGTGTGGATGGAGAATGTTGGCCCCATACCTGCCCATTTCAACTCCAGTTTAGTTCAGTTCTGATCCAGCCCCCCCCCCCCTGCAAAAAAACCCCACCCTCTGGAAACTTTTCCCAAACAAAGAAATGCTGAGGAAAATCCTAAAGAAATCTAGAATTTGTTCCCCAGTGCTCTCTGCTGGCTGCTGATGGGTGAGGCAGGAGGAAACGGAGGGTGTTGAAGCTAAAGAAAAAAAGAGTTTGCCTCTTTCCACTTTGATTCCTCTTGAGGGGTGAATGCAAACTGACGTGTGCTTCTTGAAAATGGGGATCACCAGAGTCAGAGGATGAAAAAAAGCGGCCGCATCCCAGCTCTGCACTCTCAGCAAGTTCTACACAGAAATCTCCATAAAGTCCAAGGAGTTCAAGAACAGAATAGAAGCTGGACGGGATCTTGGAGGTTTCTTGTCCAGCCCCTTGCTCCAACAGGAGAGTCTAGCTCCCCAATTTTCTTAGGACAAAGCTTAGCCTCCTTTCCCTGATTCTGGAGGTCTCACCCTTGCAAACCGTGACCCTGAATCACTCAAGACTATCAAAGCAGAGGAACAAACAACAACAATAATAATACTTTTCTTTTGAAAGAGTGGAAACCTTTTACTGTATAGACTTTTTGTTACCGAATTGATGATTTATAGATTCAGAGATTTGGAGACTAAAAAGGATTAAAGAAAGAGGGGAAAGAGTTAAGTTGTTAAGTTGTAAAAAGAAGGGAAAATATCAAAATCCTATTCTTTCTTTCATTTCTCCTTCTACTCTTCCTCCTGCCTTCTTCTTCTTCTTCCTCCTCCTCCTTCTTCCTCTTCTTCTTCCTCTTCTTCTTCTCCTCCTCCTCCTCTTCCTCCTCCTCTTCTTCTTCTTCTCCTCCTCCTCCTCCTCCCCTCCTCCTCCTCTTCTTCTTCTTCTTCTTCTCCTCCTCCTCCTCCTCCTCCTCCTCCTCCTCTTCTTCCTCCTCCTCTCCTTCTCCTCCTCCTCCTCCTCCTCTTCTTCTTCTTCTCCTCCTCCTTCTCCTCCTTTCCTTCCTCCTCCTCCTCCTCCTCCTCCTCCTCCTCCTCCTCCTCCTCCTCCTCCTCCTCCTCCTCCTCCTCCTCCTCCTCCTCTTCTTCTTCTTCTTCTTCTTCTTCTTCTTCTTCTTCTTCTTCTTCTTCTTCTTCTTCTTCTTCTTCTTCTCTTCCTTCTCCTCCTTTCCTTCCTCCTCCTCCTTCCTTCTCCTCCTCTTCTTCTCCTTCTCCTTCTTCCTCCTCCTCCTCCTCCTTCTTCCTCCTCCTCCTCCTCCTCCTCCTCCTTCCTCTTCCCTACCCCCTCCCTCCCTCCCTCCCTCCCTCATCTTTGGTTCTTTTCTTGCACAAATAAATTTCGTTTCATTACCAAACTCTGATGATGTTATCTGATGATGTTATCTCGCTTAAGTAGTGAAACATCTGCAAGAAAACAACCAAGCTCAGAAACCACCAAGAATCTCACAGTCCTTTCCCCTCATCCTCTCTGCAAACAAAAGCAGAAGAGATGTGGCTGCATCACAGGTAAAAGAAGAATCAGAGACTTCTGGCTCTTGTTTTATGTTCCAGATATAAGATTGGTTTTCCTTTCACTTTTAACATGCGAAAATCTGTTCACCCTGATTTCAAGTTTTATGACTGAAGAACCCCAAATAGGCTACTATACCCATGTTGAAAGGGCCTGAACATGTCGAGCTCCATTGCATTTTGATTTCCCTGTCCTGATGTAGAAAGATGAAGGAAACCCAGCAAAGGCTCCAATGGTTGCTTTGGGTGTTTGAAAACTTTAAGCAAGTGACTTAAAATCCAGACAACCAGCCACTTTTGATTGAAGGAAGGACAATATTCTTCTTTCTATGTAGATTTATTTTCCTAGTCCAAGGGCCTTCAAACTTGGCAAGCGTTGTGGGCTTCAACTCCCAGAATTCCCGAGCTAACACAACTGGAGGAGGAATTCTGGGAGTTGAAGTCCACAACTCTTAAAGCTGCCAAGTTGAAGACCCTTGTCCTAGAAGTTCATTGCCTTTCAAAATGGTAGTCTAAAACAGGGGGTCTCCAACCTTGGCCCCTTTAAGACTTTGGATTTCAACTCCCAGAATTCCTCAGCCAGCAGCTGGCTGAGGAACTCTGGGAGTTGAAGTCCACAAGTCTTAAAGGGGCCAAGGTTGGAGACCCCTAATCTAAAACAGCACCAATCTACAACTTGACAGGTTAGTATTCTCCTCGAGAAAGCTATTACATAAAAACTCCCAACCACATTAAAGTGGAGGAATTTGCAAGTGTAGGGAAATCCAACTTTTCTGACAGTATAAAAATCTTCATTTAGAAAAAGAAAAGAAAAGAAGAACAAGAAGAGCCAAAGGCCTCAAAATAGTAAATTGAAGATCAAATATGTTTCTTCTGTAAATGATGGGGAGAAAGGCTGCACTGAAGGGGGAGAAGAAATGAAAATGGGAGAAGGGAAATTGGTGGGAAAAGGGAAGGTGTTGGAGAACAGTAAGTCAACAATGGTTGACCGTGGAACCGCTAACTTCTTCAGAAGGTTCTTGGAAACAGAGCAGATCCCTTCCTGCCAGGGTCAGGACCAGTGAGCTAAAATGCCTCTCAAATGATAAAGTGCTCATGAAAATTAGGATCAGATCCTGTCTAGTGGCTGGTGCTGAAAGCAAGTCCAAGCAGGGATCCTTGGGGAAAGCAACAAATAAGATCAGTTGCTGATAGAACCCGTTTCCTGCTGCATCCCTTTTCTTGAAGACTCATGGGCAATGACACCAGAAGGCATTGAAAGCCAGAGAGTTTGGCTTTGTCTGCTCAAATCAAAGAATGCACCCTCCAAATGGAGATTTTGCAGGCGCAACTAGAAACCCTGATTCAACAGAGATGCTACAGGCACAAATGGGTGATCCACCAGAATCTTCAGCCTCCAACCAAGATTTCCCTCCTATTTCAATACACCTTCCCTTATTGGACGCCATCTGAAAAGTGATTGAAAAGAAGGGAATGGATGCAGTCAACCTTGTGGGGGTTCCTTCTTGGCAAAAATAATACTAATGATGATGATGATGGGCTTGGAAGGGGCAGCCAAGCGCTCTCCTCTGGCTGTTAGAAAAACAGAAGTGGGGGAGGAGGAAATGGCTTCTTCCAGCTTGTGAGAATGGAACCCTGGAGTCCACGTAAAAGGCAAAAGCCAGAGCAAGATCTTGCAAGGAAAGAAAAACCACCTGCCTGCAATGCAGAAGAACGGTGTTCCAACTGGGCAATGCATTTAAATCAGTGCCCTAGCATGGCCTATCACTAGATACAGATCTTTGTCTCCAGGGGAAACATTTGCCTAGGGCTGTGCGGAAGGCTGCTTCTCAGCAGAACACTTTCAAAACTCAAACCAACCCCGAGACCCGCCAAGAGACAGGCTGAGGAAGGAGGAGAGGGTTTAAACCTCCACACAGCCAGGAAAGAGAGCAACTCCACCTTTCCACAGCCTTTACACGGTGCCCCCTCTCCACCCCCGAGGACAAAATCTTAGGGCTACTATTGATTCCTCCTTGACTCATTTTTAAAAAGAAAAGAAAAAGAGAATACCTATTTTGGATATTTCCTTCTTCAGATGGAAATCCCAGTGACGAGGAAATTTGAGAGACATCCCAGCCCTGGGTGTCAGGTTTGCCTCCACACAGGGGGCCTGTAAGGTGGGTCCCTTTCGCTGCTCCAAATTGTGAGCCGTGGAGAGAGGTGGTTCAACTGACAGCTGAGCTTCCTTGAGAGAAACAGAGTCTCGTTGGGTTTGCCAACAACTTCCGCCTACCCAGCGTGGGACCTTCTGCAACACACAAGATAGTTCTCTCTCTCACGCGCTCGCCTTCTTGTGGTGCAAAGTCAGCTTGCTCCCTTTCCAGATGGTTAAGCCTGGCCTCAGTCCATTTGACAGCCCAGAAGAACCTGGGGGTGGGGTGTTACCCCTTCGTTCTTGGCAGGTCCTTCTTGGTTGCATTTAGCTCCATGTTCTCCAGAGCGTTCCTCTACAAAACCAGACAAAGCACCCACCCTGGGTGGCTGAACACATGGGTGCTGCTGTCTCACCAGCATTGAGGAAGTGAGTCTTCTGTGGGCGAAGCTGGTGGACTAAAGCCAGGGAGGGGAGTGAGTGAGTGAGTGAGTGAGTGGGGAAAGAACAGCTAGGAAGTCTTTGGGAGTGTTTTGTCTGCTCGACATCAGCCCACAAGGTTGCAAAATGACTAAAAGGCAGTGATGCACTTGGTCTAGGTCACGGGTGTCCAATCTTTAAGAGTTGTGGGCTTGAACTCCCAGAAGTTCCTACCCAGCATGGTTGAAGTCTTACAAAGGTTGGAGAACCCTTGACCTACGTCAAGTTGCCACCACCTCCATCTCTTGGTCTTATTAGGCCTTTAGGTAGAACTGACAGCGTGGGCTGTAGAGCCTTCAATTTTAATGCAAGGCGACATAAAATCTTGGCATGATGCATTAGTCAAGAGTAGGGCAAAACTGGGAGGGCTGGCAGGCCCCTGAGAGCAGGGCTCCCCAACCTTGGCCACTTTAAGACTTGTGGACTTCAATTCCCAGAGTTCCTCAGCTAGCCATGAATGATAGAGTTGGAAGAGACCAGAAGGGTCATCTAAGTCAGGGGTCTCCAACCTTGGCTACTTTAAGACTTGTGGACTTCGACTCCCAGAATTCCTCAGCCAGCAAAGTCCACAAGCCTTAAAGTGGCCAGGGTTGGGGACCTCTGTTCTAGGAGGTATCTATCCAAGCTTTGGCTCCCTTAGAATTACTGCTTGGAGGGAGAACTTTTGCAGAGATTCTCCGACATTGAGGCCAAAGAGGGATTTCCAAACGTCAAGCCGTCAATCCAAGCAGCCCAAAGCAACATAACCCAACATCAGAAGCTCCTTTTTCCAAAGTTGCATGTACAAATGATTACTTTAGATATGTTTTATTTAATAATAACATTACAGTATATAAATAGGGTAAAATGCCTTTGTACAGTAATTCACATTCTGACAGTCAGAACAAAACAATAACAACAACAAAAATGTTTTAAAACCCATATAACTCAAAGAGTAGCTTATGGACAAGGCTATCTTGTTGGGTAGGGTTAAGAGTCAAGATGGGGGCCATAAAGAGTGCAATGGAAGCTCCGCCTGCTTTGCAGCACACGTTAAAAAATGCGGAGGTTTTGACTGCGCCGGTGTGGCCCCTATCCTGAGCCTTTTGACCCCCATCCTGCAGACCCTCCTGCCTTATGGGCATCTGCAAAGAAACAATACAGCCATCAATCCCCCCTCCCCAAAAGGACATTGCACAGAGAAAGAAGCACAGGGCACAGAAAGAGGGAAAAAAAGAATTGGGCCGCAGACTAGGAAACACAACTTCTGAATGGAGCTCAAGGCTAGGAAGATTCACTCAGATGCTCAGGTAGCTACGCTGGCTGGACTAATTTTGCCAGATTTAGGTGCTGTCTACAGGAGGCCGGTGGGGCACTAGAACTACCAACGTTTGGGGTTTAGCAGAAGGAAATATGGGGAGGGGGGGAGAAGAGGAGAAAAGGGGAGGAACATGGCTAGAGGTTGCTGGCTTTTTCAGTTATAGCAGGGGTTAGGGCGGGCGACTTGACGCTTGTGGACTTCAACTCCCAGAATTCCCCAGCCAGCCACGGGCTGTTGGAAGTCCGCAAGTCTTCAAGTTTGGAGATCCCTAAAAAGCTACAAGATTGTTGACCTTTCTCCAGTACTCCATGGCGTCTTACTTGCTTCTCAAAAGAGACGTTCGGAGGTCTGGAGGTCTCCTAGCATCAGGGGGAAGCTGTCTAATCCTGCACAAAAGCATTTCTCCCCCTCAGCGGTGTTCAAGAATGGGGGGGGGGCTTCAACGTGCTGAGGTTGAGCCCCGTTTTCAAATGCCTCCCACAGTTTTAGGCTGCTGGACAGGGAGGAATGGAAGAGCTGCACCCACAACTGGTGCCCAACTGCTTTACACACGTGGCCCTCCCGTACCGCCCAATCAGGGGTGGGATTATACTGGTTTGGCCCGGTTCAGTCGAACTGGTTTGCTCCGAAGATCAAAGTATTTCCTTGTTTGTTTTCTCCCCCGCAACCATCAGATGTTTTCCAAAGATCAGCCGGGCTGGGTGATTTTCTAGCTAAATGGTGTGGCACAGCTGATCCCCCTTCTCGCTGCTGCACTGCTTTGCCCAGGAGACTGCCCTGAGTCCCAGGGGGCAAAAATAATATTTTTGTGTGTGCCTGCTGAGCCTCAGGGAAGCCTCCTGAGAACAAAAACAGGGTGCAAGGGACCGCACATACAATCCACTGTCCACATCTATCTGCGGTATCCTCGCCAATCCTTAAGTCTGGCTCCAGAGACCCCTACGCGAATGCCTTCACGGGACAGTTGCTCAAGAAATGGGAGACAAGGGCTTTGATCCAAGTCGAAAAAGGTGGACCATCCTGGTGTCTCTTGTTCCAAGAGGCGCCTCTTGTGACGTTCTCTTCATGCTGTCGAGTCCCTTGGTGGTCCCCTTGCTAAACAAGAGCTCCAGCCCCGTAGTAAAACTAGGAGTGGGCGGGTAGAGGTTAAGGCTGCAGGCCAAGAAGCCTGCGCAGACAGAGAAGGCAACCTATAACTTCCTTACCCAGAACAACATTCAGGTCAAAGGGTTCATCTATGACGTGGATGAATTTACACGCTTGGTCTTAAGCCTCACTTCTTCTCAGATTGACTTTTTTGAAAGGGTAAACCCCAGAGGTCTCCAACCTTGGCCACTTTAAGACTTGTGGCCTTCCAGAATTCTCCAGTCAACTATGCTGCAAGTCCACAAGTTTTAAAGCAGCCAAGTTTGGAGACCTCTAGGTTAAATGGAGACACTACTTTCTTCACTTCCTGTTCTTATTTCCCTGTTGCATTTTGGTATCAGGCCACGCTGTGGGTGGAGGTGGGGAGAGCACCTCTCTATGCATTGGGAAACCCCCCCACAAATCGAACAAGTTTCTCTGGAGCCGAGTCGTTTGATGCCAACAGCGTCCAGAGTCCTAGTTCTGCCTTCCGTTCTTTTCACCTTGATCAAACCCCCCCGCCCTCAAATTCTCTCCATAGCCGTGGCGGCTCACTTCCTTCCTGCCGTGGCTTCCCTTCTTAGAGAGACTGTAACAAGCCTACTCTGCTGTTCCTGTGGGCTGCAACGAGCTGCCTTTGAGAAGCAAACTCAATGCTGTGCCGATTTTCTGGGTTGCTTGGCGTCACGAAGAGGGATTTTTTCCTGCTGCCCTTCTCTCGCAAGCAGTGACATATGTAGCCATTCACACGTCCTGAAGCCCACGGGGCTTTGGTCTTCTGGTTCATGAACAGGTGCTGGGAAGGAAGTCGGCAATGGGTGGTGTCATCTTCTCATCCTCTACATCAGAGGTCTCCAAACTTGGCCACTTTGGACTTCAACTCCCAGAATTCTCCAGCCAGCCATGCTGGGAGTTGAAGTCCACAAATCTTAAAGTGGTCAAGTTTGGGGACCCCTGTTTTAGAACGATCTAGTTTGGGAGGTTCTGCAATCTTGTAGCTTTTCTGTTAGGTCTCTCTCTCTCTCTCTCTCTCTCACACACACACACACACACATACACACACACACACACACACGCTTCCCATCCATCAAGACTGCAAATTGCCTCCTGGCCAAAGGAACTGCTCAGCACCTCCCAGAGAGGCCAACGTGGGAGGCATTGGGGTTATTCTTGGTCTCTGGACCGTTTGGTCAACTGCCAACTACCATTATTTTCTATCCAACACAATTCAGGAACATCAGTGCACAACCAGAGGGACCCATCTCGTTTTCTGAGCTACGAAGGACTTTCTTCCCAAACGCCAGCTGCTTCCTTTTTCCCATCTCCCTGTCCACCTCATCGGGGGGGGGGGGGGGAGAGATAATAAGCAAGACCCCCCCAGCCTACCCAGCCCCGGGAGGAGGAAAAAACCCCAAGGGGAAAGGGCTGTGTTCTAAAACACACTCAGCCACGTCTGCTCCCCTGCACCTCAAATTTCTTCTCAACAAATTTCTTCTCCTCCTGTCTGCATGGAAGCAGACAAACTGTCCCCCCCCCCCCTGCCAAAAGCCCCCGACACCCCCACTTTTGATCTGGGAGGAAGGAGAAAGTGAGAGAGGCTCGGTTATCGGGCTAGACCAGGCAAGGTGGATGGGTGGGGGAGGAGGGGGGCTTGTTCAGTCACAGTCCGATCGCCAAGCTGCCTACGCGTCCTCGGAAGTGGGGAGCAGCCCCCTGTCGGCTAGGTGAGCCTTGAGTGTGTTGAAGATGTTCAGCTGCTGATCGGGCCGCAGGGTCAAGAGCTGCTGGATGAGCTTGCTCGGATTGGGGCCCCTGGAAAAAGGGAAACAAGAACAGAGGCGGTCAGATAGACGGTCCCTACGAGAACGGCGGGAGGCTCCCTCCCTTTGACAAGGGAGGTTCTCAGTCCTCCGGGTCCTGGTTGTCCCAAAGGGGCTTTTTTTTTTTTTTTGCTTTGAAGATGTTTCGCTTCTCCTCCAAGAAGCTTCTTCAGCTCTGACTGGATGGATAAATGCTTCCATTCCCCTTCCATTCCTCATCCAAGAAGCGAAACGTCTTCAAAGAAAAACAAGGAGAAGGGAAGGGAAATATCTATGGAGATTCTCAGCCATCCAGGTCCTGGTTGTCCCAAAGGTGCTTTTTCAAGAGGCCACTGGCCTTTCTGGTTTTCCTTTGAAGACATTTCGCTTCTCCTCTAAGAATCTTCTTCAGCTCTGACTGGATGGTGGGGAAGGGAAGGATTGATGCTCCTTGCAGGCAGCTGGTCATTTGCATCCTTTTGGAGGGTCCTTGAGGCCACTTGGAGGTTTCCCTGTGTCCTCAGGCTCACCTGAGGGGTGCAAATAAGTGTGGAGCCTTCCTGGAATGGCTGAAAAGGACTGTATGGTAGACTGGAGATAGGTGATGATGTATCCTTCCCCCTTTGTCGAGAGAGGGCTGTGCAATTTTGACAAAAGGATGCAAAGGACCATCTGTCTGAAAGGAGTATAAACCCTTCCCTCCCCCATCATCCTGTCAGAACTGAAGAAGCTTCTTGGAGGAGAAGCGAAACATCTTCAAAGAAAAAACAAGGAAGTCCACTTGCCTCTTGAATTAAAAGCACCTTTGGGCTCAACTCCCCTTTCAAGCAAATCCTTGTGCAGCTCCCTGGAGGTCCCAGTTCTACTTCCCGATTTTCGGGACCCAGAGGTTACGACGACCCAGAGCTGCAACCAACTGTGATACAGTCCGGATTCTGTAGAATGGGAGTTCATGACGGCTCCTTTTGCTGGTGCCCTCTGAGAGCCTTTTTCTTTCAACGGAAAAGCAGGGTAGAAACGGGAGGGTTAGGGGGGAAACACACACACAACCATCACCTGATAAAGCTGGCAATGTACACATTGACAAAAGTGGCCATCAAGTACTGGCAGTCAAATCGATCCATGATGCCCCCGTGCCCGGGAATGGTGTTGGCAAAATCCTGTCAATGGAAATGAAAATGGTTTATTGAGCCTTCGTGAATTCCGATATTTTAATGGTGGATTGCTCTCACTGTCAGAAAATGCCTCCTTATTTCCTGGTTGAATCTCCCCTTGATCAGTTTCCATCCATTGTTCCTTGTCTGGCCTTCAGGTGTTTTAGGACAGGGGATCTCCAACCTTGGCCACTTTTAAGACTTGTGGACTTCAATTCCCAGCCAGCAAAGCTTACTCTCTTGCAATCCCTTCCTCTGCACTCTCTCCTCTTTGGAGAGGAAAAGACAAAAAGAAACAGAAACGGCTGCTGAGGAATTCTGGGAGTTGAAGTCCACAAGTCTTAAAGAGGCCAAGGTTGGAGACCCCTGTTTTAGGAAATAGATTGACCCCTTTCCTCTTTGTGGCAGCCCTTCAAATATTGGAAGACTGCTCTCCTGTCTCCCCTGGTCCTTCTCTTCTGTAGACTAGATTTAGAGCAGGGGTCTCCAACCTTGGCCCCTTTAAGACTGGTGGACTTCAACTCCCAGAGTTCCTCAGCTGGCTGAGGAACTCTGGGAGTTGAAGTCCACCAGTCTTAAAGGGGCCAAGGTTGGAGACCCCCGATTTAGAGGAAAGAGAAACCAAGCTATTGACATCATAAAATTGGCTTAGAATACAGATTAACAGAGTTGGAAGAGACCTTGTAGGTCAACTAGTCCAACCCCACTCCCATTTAGTTTAACCCCTTCCTCTCTGTGGCAGACTCTCAAATATTGGAAGACTGCTATCCTATCTCCTCTGGTCCTTTTGTTCATCAAAGTCAGATTAACAGAGGTGGAAGGGACCCCGTAGGTCATCTAGTCCAACCCCCCGCCCAAGCAGGAGACCCTACCCCATTTTCTGACAGAGGGCAGTCCAGCCTCTTCTTGAAAGCCTCCAGGGATGAAGCTCCCACAACTTCTGAAGGCAACTTCTGTTCTGTTCTTACTGTCAGAAAATTCCTCCTTATTTCCAGGTTGAATCACTCCTTGATACGTTTCCATCCATTATTCCTTGTTTGGCCTTCAAAGGTGCTTTGGAGAATAGCTTGACCCCCTCCTCTTCCCTGTGGCAGCCCCTCAAGTGTTGGAAGACTGCTCTCCTGTCTCCCCTGATCCTTCTCTTCCCTAGACCAGCCAGGACCAGATTGGATGAGACCTTTTTCTAAAAAAAAAAAAATGCTTCCCAGCCTCTGGGACGCTGATGCTGATGCTCAGGTGTGGCCTACCTTGATCTTGAAGGCTCTTTTGAAACCACTGGCGAAGAAACCCCCAAAAGGTCCAATCAGGGATGCAAAAGTGGAGAGAGCAATGCTGTGGATCTGGAAGGGATACATCCTCACCATCTTCTGCAGGAAGGAGACGGAAATGAGGAAAAGGGGCCAGGTGAATGGCCCGCCTCCCACCTGCAAGAAGGGGAGAAGAGGGACGCCAACCCCCTCGCCCCCTCCCCCTCCCCCTTGGTAGTTCAGCATTCAGGCCAGTCCGTTAAGTCCCCCAAGATGAGTTCCTGCTTTGTCAGCCGGGGCTCATGAACTGCCAATAGGAGTGTCCAATGTGGGAAAAGCAGAAGTCCAGGCAGTTCAAATGAATATATAATTTTATTGAAAGCTGAGGGTCTCTACAAGAATCTGAACTACTAACGGTCAAAGCAAACGGGCGGTGGATAAGAATTAATGGAATTCAAAGTAGGCTGGACTCAGGTCTCTTGTGGGCCTGAAGGGACTCGAGGCTGATGATGCCTTTGACTTCTTCTTCAGGAGAAGGCTGGCCATTTCCTCCAAGGAAGTGTGTCCGTTATTAGTCATACTTTCAGAGTTGGACCATTTTGCTCTGAAGTCAATTTAAAGGCCAGAGGGCTCATTTATGAGAGAAATTAAACCGATACGGTCTGGGATTCAACCCTAGGTCCTGGGGGATGTCTTAAGAGCCTCTGTTTGCATTCATCAGTTCAGTTTTGGCTGGTTTCCAAACCATAATGAGATTTGGTGCCCTGCGCTGTCCTGACCCAACCTTGGAGGTCAACAGTGAGGCGTTGATGGAGCAAATGTTATTTTTGGCACCACCACAAGCTAATTTTCCTTTTGGTAACTCAAATATGGTGGGCAACCTTTGAACTATAACCACAATTCCTTCTTCTGTCTGCTTAGGGGTGAAGGGCAGGAGGCCAGTTAAAAGGGGGGGGGGAGAAGGGAAGCAAATTTTTCATCCAGAAATTGTGAATTCGTAAAGTGAAAGGGAGATGGGGCAGTTAAAAACTACAGTATATTAAGATTAATATATTAAATATAGATTAAATATATTTAACTCAATACATTCATAGTTCATATTTATGTTTATAAACGTTCTTAATATATTAAAGTACAACTTATATTAAGAAATATATATACACACACACATCTATTTTAAGCCTTGCAAAAAGTTTAAGATCTTATCTGGCCATTTAGCTCCCTCCTAAAATGAGAAATATTGATCCAAAGTTCTTTTTAGGGGCTGGCGAGTTTTAAGGACCAAAATGGACATAATATCAATTTCACCCCTTACTCCTCCTCTCCCCCACCAGAAATAAAATATGATGGCCATAATTCCCCCCTCCCTCTTCAGCACCTGAAAAGGAACACACGTTTTAGCCATTTTTGCAATACCGTCAGGGGAAATGGAGTAGCTGAATTGAAAGGCCTACCCAGCCAATCACGGACTGGAGCACCAGTGGGATGTTATATTCTTGCAGCTGGAAAAGCTCCGAAGGCTCACAATCCACAGTGAAGCTGTTGGTGTCGTTGTTGAATTCGACTGGGCACGTGAAACATCTGTATCCGGACATCAGGTATGACAGCTTGGTGGGGATTGATGGAAGAAGAGAAGAAGAGTCACAGAGTTAACTTCTGCCATGGTGCCTTAAAAATAAGGTCAAACTAGTCGACATGAAAATCAGAAGGGATTATGTCAGAGTATATTCATGAACTTGAATAAGAGCATGAGAACAAGGTCAGCCAATGAATACGCAGAGCAACTAAGTCAGCCAAGGAGGACTGTTTGGAAACTGAAACTAGAAGCTGCCTAGGGGTGGATCTATATATTAAACTCTGCAGCTCTGTTGAGCTCTGAGTCTGTCTATTGAAAGTGAAACTGCTTCTCTCCTCTGCTGTCTGTCTTGCTTGCCTGCTGAACTAAAGTGAAACTGATGTCTGTTTCTGAGCTAAAGCTGAGTTGCTGTTCTGCTTTGAACCTGTAACCTGTCTGCTTCTGTTTGAGTTTGGAGAAACGTTGGAGAAATTTACAACTGCTATTGTAAAATTTACTTTATATGTTTATTAAGAAGTTAAAATGAAGCCTCAGCCATCTGTGTTTACTTTTCTGGCCCTGAATTTATGCTGGAAAACTCTGAACAGATGAAAATGAACAATTTTTCTAAGGTTTAACCACAGGTACTCCTCCGTTCACTATCGCCAATGGGACAGGATTTCTGTTGCTCAACTTCACATGATCGTAAAAGCATGCTGTCACCTGGCCGCCTAACTCAGCTAACAGCAACTGAATAGTCACCAGATGTTGTTAACTGAGGACTAGTTGCATAACCCTCTCAAGCTGGCAGGGACCATGAATCCTTTTGCTGAATAAAGGTGGGACTTCTTTCAAGCTAATTTCAGCTGGATACTTCTCTGGAACTTTCTTAGCGGCAACCTGGATGATTTTGGCCACTCCTTTCTTTCAGGATGTTGGGTTAACTTTCCAATCTATTTTACCACCCAGGAATTCTGGCAGGGAATCAAATTTAAGCATCCCAGATAGAGAATCTTCTAGCGCTTTACCATACAGGGAATGTATTTTGGTTATCTAGTCTATTGCTAAACTCTTAATGTTGAGAGGATTTTTCAAACATTGAAACTGGAATTGGTCTGCCTGAGACTTAAAACTGTTATTCTGGAACAATGGAGAGCAAGAAACCTATGTTTTGTGCCTCCTCATTGTTCTCATGAACAATACAGAATTCCTGCAGTCTGTCTTAGTGTCCAAACTGTCCTAATTCAAAAAATGTTGTTGTTTGCTTGTATCTTTCCCAGTTTGTATAAGCCTTTCCTTGCGAATTTCTTGGTAGATTCTGCACCCTATGGGTCAGACCTGTGTTTTATAGAAATGTTCAAATTCTTCCTGTTTTCCCCTCTTGATTTGTGTGGTTCTTATTAAAGTAAAACAAATACTTACTAAAAGGCCAAACACAACAGTGGCAAAGAATCCTCCAATGAATCCTTCCCAGGTTTTCTTTGGGGACAACTGCAGATTCAAGAGGAAAAAAAAAAGAGGAATGAATCAATAAATAGAAAAAAGGGGAGAAAGAAATTAGGAAGCGCAAGACTTCCAAAACTAAAGGATTTCCAAAACTAAAACTAGAACAGAAGGATTAGGGGTGTCATAATAGCAGCCTTCCAATAATTGTAGGGCTGTCAGAGAGAAGAGGGGATCAATCTATTCTCCAAAGCATCTGAAGACAGGACAAGAAGTGATGGGTTGAAACTAAGATCCAACCTAGAACTAAGGAGAAATTCCTTAGCAGTGAGGACAACCAACCAGTGCAAAGGTCTTCAAGCTTGGCAAGTTTAAGACTTGTGGATTTTCAACTCTGGCCTCGACTGAAGCCCAAGGCTGTCCCCCTGCAGATGTTCCTATCACCCCAACATAGGAACTGACCTTAATCAGTGGGGTGCGTCCGAAGAAGAATCCAAACATGTACGCCATTATGTCATTGCAGATAACACAGGAAATGGGGACGATAAACCTAGACAGCATCCGAGGTGGGTAAAAGAGAAGGGAGAATTGGATTCAATCGTAGTTGACATAACAGAACTGCCAACCAAGAGGGCTCTTCGCTTGGATGATGGTTGGGAAATTCAACAGCTCAACACAACTGGAGCAGGGGTCTCCAACTTTGGCAACTTTAAGGCTTGTGGACTTCAACTCCCAGAGTCCTTAAGGCTCCTTTAAAAACTCCCCCCACCTCCTTGGAAGATTATTTGTCACAAAGATCTTTTATTTATTTTCAAGAGGCAACAGGACTTTCTGGTTTTTCTTTGAAGACATTTCACTTCTCATCCAAGAAGCTTTTTCAGCTCTGACTGAATGGTGGGGAATGGAAGGACTGATATTCCTTGCAGACAGCTAGTCATTTGCACCCTTTTAAGAGGGTCGTTGAGGTCACTTGGAGACTTTTAGCTATACAATTTGGGATGAACACCCTTGGAATGGATTCCCAGAGGAAAAAATTGCAACTACAGAAACCATTTGCACCACGTTGGTGACCCTGAGGACACAGATAAACCTCCAAGTGGCCTCAACGACCTTTTAAAATGATACAAATGACCAGCTGAATATAAATCCTTCCTTGACTCTTGAAAAAACACATTTGGGACAACTATGACCTGGATGATGGAGAATCTCCATAGACAAACCTTTTTGTCTTTTAAACACAATAATATTTTATCTTATATAAATAAATATTTTTGTAACCTTAAAGCTAGTAGATCTGAAATTTGGCAGTTCTCAGCTGGGACATGCTTCACTTTTTTTTTTTAGTAAGTAAGGCTCAATATCATTAGTATTTCCACTAAAATCCCCCACCAAAACCCTAAAAAACCCAGGCAGAAATATCTAGCTCTTTCCCTCTCACCACTGCACCCCACTCCCCCAGGGTGCTAAAACACCAACAAAAGAAAACTTGCCTGCTCTAGTTTACGCCTACATTTCTTTATACTTTAAATGGCAATAAAGGAGCCCATGCCTTTAATATGTAAAAAAAAGCCCCATTTTTAATATTGGTTCCATCGTTCCAGTTTGAAATAATTCTCTTGCTGCTGCAAAGCTTAGTTTAGAAATTACATCATCATCACGCTCTCCTTCTTAATAAAGGCCACGGTCTATTTTGGTAAATGGATTTCTGTCATTTTATTTAAAAAAACAAAAAAACAGAGGTATGAATCAACTTCTGTTAACTGTTTTCAGGGCACTAAAAATGAACTCAGGATGAACCTGCTTTGGTGAAACCTACACAATTTGTTCTGTGGTGTCAGCTAGTCTTCCCTTGGGTCCTCCACTCTGGTGTTCAAATGGAAATGAGGTCTACACGTTTTCAAGCTGCCAAGTTTGGAGGCTCAACACAAGGGCGGCTTGGCTCTTAGAAGGCCTGGTTGTCAAGAATCAAGGAATGGCATCCCTGGGGGGAATCTGGCAATTAGGTCTCAGTCAACGGACGGATGGATTCATAGGTGCTGCCCTTGCACACGTAGGTGTGAGAGCACAATGGGCTCAAACTAGCCCAGAAATGAGAATTGGCAAAGTGTAAGTGGATGTTCATCCAAACCTAGCTAAACATTTGCCCCTGCTGTGCTGAGCTCCTTCCAGATGAAGGAAGCCCCTGGGTTGCAAAAGGGCCTGGCAGGTTCCTATGAACTGAAGACAAATTCTTTGTGTGTCCAATCACACTTGGCCAATAAAAAATTCTATTCTATTCTATTCCTTTTCTCTATTCTATTCTCTATTCTATTCCTATTCCGACATTCTATTCTCTATTCTCTCTTCTCTTCTCTTCCTATTCCGACATTCTATTCTATTCTCTATTCTGTTCTCTATTCTATTCTCTATTCTCTTCCTATTCCGACATTCTATTCTCTCTTCATTCCAATATCTATTCTATTCTATTCTATTCTATTCTATTCTATCCTATCTCTGTTCTATTCTCTCTTCTCTTCTCTTCTCTTCTCTTCTCTTCTCTTCTCTTCTCTTCTCTCTTCTCTCTTCTATTGTCTTCCTATTCCTATTCCGAAATTCTATTCTATTCTCTCTTCTCTTCATTCCAATATCTATTCTATTCTATTCTATTCTATTCTATTCTATTCTATTCTATTCTATTCTATTCTATTCTATTCTATCCTATCTCTGTTCTATTCTCTATTCTCTTCTCTTCTCTTCTCTTCTCTTCTCTTCTCTCTTCTATTGTCTTCCTATTCCTATTCCGAAATTCTATTCTATTCTCTCTTCTCTTCATTCTAATATCTATTCTATTCTATTCTATCTCTGTTCTATTCTCTATTCTCCTCTAAGCGCCTAGAGGTGGCTTGATAAAAGACACCTCCCCACACACCATAACAGCTGCAGAGAGGCCCAAACGGCCCTTCCCCCTTCACCCAGAACTGAACCAAGAGACACCCATCAAGCTTTGACCCCCCTTCCCCACCCGATGATCAGAGCTGGACTGCCAAATAGCAGTGTTTCAAAAGCACGCAACCTACGAAGGTCTGATGTGCGCCTTTCACATCGTGCTCAAGCGAGAGAAAAGCTTCTGAACGGAAGGCGCTCCCAGGGAAGCCTGAGCCTGGCTTAATGTGTTAACACAGCTCCCGCTCAAGACCTTCAAAGGGGCAATCCGCTCCTCTTTAGTCAGGGGTCTCCAACCAGGGCCACGTTAAGCCTGGCGGACTTCAACTCCCAGAATTCCCCAGCCAGCAAAGCTTGCTCTCTTGTAATCCCTTCCTCTGCAATCTCTCTGGTAAGAGAGAAAGAAACAGACACGGCTGGCTGGGGAAATCCTGGGAGTTGAAATCTTCCAGGCTTAAAGCGGCCAAGGTTGGAGACCCCTGGCCTACAGACGTTTTGAGACTGAGCAGGGGGCCTTCTGCTCTGTGGAGACTGGAAGCGCCCCAGAGACCCTGGCCCATAAACGCGCCCTCCTCCCCCATGGAGCCACAGACCCACGAAAGCCAGCCTCTCCGTAGGACCCATCCTGCGGCAGCTCCATGCACAAGGTCTCTCCTATGGGAGGCCGCCAAGCCCATCCTCCCCAGCAAAACGGGAGCGGGGGTCTCGCCACACCCCGCCCGCTGCGCTCACTCACCAGATCATTCCTTCAAACAGGTTGTGAATGATGAGGTGCGACTGGGTAACAATTATTAGCAAAGTCACATGGGTCCAGCCAAACTAGAAAGAGAGAACATGCAGTCCAGTTTGGAGAGGAAAACATTTATCAGAGATGAGCCAAAATGCTAAGAAAACACATGCCCACATATAAATATATATGAACATGTATATGACAAAGGGGGAAGGGGGGAGGAGGAGAGAGAGAGAGAGAGAGAGAGAGAGAGAGAGAGGGTGGGGTCAGCCAAACTCCCATTAATGTTCCTTTTTTCAAGACCAAAAGTATTTTTGTAGTATTTTGTGATCAAAACCAGAAAGATACAGCAATCTTCTACTTACAACCATCCATTTAGTGACTGTTTGAAGTTACAAGAGCACTAAAGAGAGTGACTTACAACTGGTCCTCGAACTTACAACTGTAATAGCATCCCCGTGGTCACATGATCAACATTGGGTGTGCCTTACAGACTGGATTCAAAAGCTCCTGAACATTTCGGAACAATTCCTTGTTGTGTCAAGGTGCCAATTTTGGGGTTCATTTCCATCTCTCTCTTCCTCTCAGCCTCCCCCACGCCCCCCCCCCCTAGGTGGGCTATCAAACTCTGAAAGCACGGAATCCATTTACTTAAATCTTACCATGTAGAACTGAAGGCGATAATGCTTTTTCACCAGGCTCAACACGAACATGCAAAAGCCTGTAGTAGAAGAAAGAAGACGAGATTGAAGAGGAAGTAGCCTGCTCTCTACTCACCCCACAAGGAGCAGAGTAGAGAGCAGGGGTTTCAAACCCACGGGGTGCTTAGATCTGGCCTGCGGGGTCACCCTGGGAACAACAAAGTACCAGCTCACGGTGCCTCTGTCAGCTAAAACGGAGCTCGGGAGGGCCGTGCACAGCCCTCCCGAGCTCCGTTTTTGCTGACAGAGCACCGCAGGAGGCTGTCGCAGCCGAAAATGGAGCCTGAGAAGGGTGTCCCGAACACGAGTGATGTCGAGCTGGCCATGCCCATCCCAGCCGCACACACCCGGCCCCGAGGCTGAACAAAACCTTGATGCGTCCCTCAATGAGACTCGAGTTGGACACTCCTGCTATAGAGAGCCCAAACTGGCCATGCGTTTGACTCTTCCTGGGACTCCAGCTGGTCATCTCGTACGTAAACCCAAGCAAGGGGTCCCAAGGTTTACCTGTTAAATAGAGGGTGAAGGAAATGAAGCGGTGATATTTGCTCAGAATTCGCAAGGGCTCCTCCCTCTGGACCAGAGTGAAAAAATAATCCGTCACCGTCTCGCCATAGAAGAAATAGTTGACACAGAGCAGGAAGTACCTGAAAAAGACACATCCAAGCTTTTCTATTGAGCCTTACTAGAGCTTTTTCCTGAGGGATGGTTAGAATTCCTCGGGGGGAGTGGCTAAATCTATGGTAGTTTTGGAGGTATGAAGGCCATCACACTCTCGCTTTCCTTTAGGGGCACTTTTTCTTTTTAAACATTTTTTTTTGTTAAGTTGATTATATAGTACACAAACTTCATACAAAAGTAAATGAGTTAGGAAATAGAATGGCAGAGTTGGAAGGGTCCTTGGAGGTCTTCTAGTCCAACCCCCTGCCTAGGCACGAAACCCTACACCACTTCAGACAAATGGTTATCTTCTTAAAAAACTCCAGCGTTGGAGCATTCACAACTTCTGGAGGCAAATTGTTCCATTGGTTAATAGTTCTCACTGTCAGGAAATTTATCCTTAGTTCTAAGTTGCTTCTCTCCTTGGTTAGTGTCCACCCGTTGCTTCTTGTCCTGCCTTCGGGTACTTTGGAGAATGGCTTGACTGCCTCTTCTTTGAGACCCAGTTCCAGGAAGGGAGGATGGGAAAAAAAAGAGGGGAAGAGCTAAAAAAAAAAAGGGGGGGGGGCACTGACTTCTGACTCCTTTTGGTGTAGCAGAATAAGGCATTATCAAACATCAACTTTTTATTTTTTCCATAATAGTATAAACGAGCCATTTCTATAACAACACATCTATCTAAATGGTAAAACCCCAAATCAAAGTTCCATGTTTCTTCTCAACCTGAGCACAAAGTCCAAGTCAAAATAAAAGTATTTGTATTTTTTGTTTCCTTGATCAAAACAGTCAATTCAGCCATTTCTGCTCTCTCTGTGGGTTTTTGCAGCCATCCTTCCATTGTGGGGACTGAGGTGACCTTCCATTTCTGTGCACAGTCTTGCTCCCATAAACATATATAACGTCCTGAATTTTTCTCTCTCTCTAAATCTTTTTTTCATTAAACCCAAAAGAAAAGTCTCTGGTTTTTTTTTTCCTACATGATAAGATTCCAGCAATCACTCTAATTAAATCATGATTCTTGAGCCAAACTTCCAAAAACTTCCAAGGATCCATTTGAGGCGACATACCGGCACTGCCCTGAATCCGTCATTTACAGTCCCCTGTGACCCCGTTTCTCCCTTCCCCCTGGGTGTGTCATAAATAAGATTCTGCAACTGAGCCCGTTTACAGGTTGGGTGTCATCATTCATATTCTCCAATTAAATATATTTTCAGGCAAAAGCTCTGGTAGTTTAGTGACAGTCTTTTCAAGGTAAGAGTTGGAATGTACTCTCGCTTTGCTGCACTGCTATTCCAGATTTCCTTCCTTCCCCCCTTTTTTAGGGCAACAACCAAAACAGGCATAGGAATTTTATGAGTTGACACTATTTTCACTTTATGAATTTTCTGTGTTAAGAGGCACTTTCTAAAGAGGTGGTCACCCAAAAAGGACTCTCACCAAAGAGGACAAATCTTCTTGGGTCATCCTCGGTGAGAGTTTCTCCAGACCAGACAGACAAATGAAACAAAACACACCCCTCTGCCCCCTACTTACCAACTCAGTGTCCTGAACCAGGGCAGCTCATAGGAATGGTACACATTGTAACCGATGGTGATGATCTCGTGGAAGCATTTGATCTGGACACACATGACCTGCAAGACACGGCCTTCCCTTTTACCCCGTCGATTTGGGCGGCAATAATTTCTTCAGATAGGTAAGCAGGGATCTTTTAGCCCCCAAACCTTTTAGCCTGAGGATAGTATAATTGTACCAAGAGATGTGTGGCTCGGATCAGTTTCTCTTATCTACAGTTGCTCTTAACTGGGGAGGATGGGAGCTGAAACTCAAACAGCCAGTTTAGTCTAATGGTTAAGGCACCAGGCTAGAAAGAAAGATGGACTTTGGCATCAATCACCAGGAGGCTGGGAGTTCTAGTTCCATTTTAGGCATGAAAGCTGGCTGGGTAACTTTGGAATGATAATGTCTCTCTGGATAAGGAGAGGACTTGAGGTTGTCCTGGAGCGCTCCAGACAGCTGCTGCTTGTGAAGGGACTTCAAGAGAGCAGGAGGTTTATAGCTCTGGGAGAGAAGGAAATAGCCTTCTGGCTCAAACCGCGGTTGATGCCTTTGAAAGCTGATGCATTGTTCTTTTCCTTATTACTTTTGGAAATTGCTTTGTTAATTGCTTTTTGCCTTTTAGAAACCTTTGGATTGGCAAGTTTGAAAGCATTAGGTAAGATATTCTTCTTTCAAAAAGAAATTTTCAAATATAAGCTTAAACATTTGTTTGGAATAAACCACAAAACCGCTGATTAGAACTTGGGATTCTGGAAAGTTGCAAATGGTTCCTTTCTCGGACATGAGTGCAGCTTCTCTTCCAATTCCCACATACCCACCCAATTTGGATTACCTTCTAACCTGAGATCCAAGCCATCCATCCATCCATCCAGAGGACGGAACTTCTCCAAAACCTTCCGCTCCCAGAGACAGACAGACAGACAGACAGATGATAGGTAGATAGATGGTAGAGATGAGGAAGATAGATATAAATAGATAGGTAGATAGACAGACACACAGACATAGAGGGAGATGACAGAGGATAAACAGATAGATGGTAGAGAGAGATCAGATAGATGGATAGACAGACAGACAGACAGACAGACAGACAGACAGATAGATGATAGGTAGATAGATGGTAGAGATGAGGAAGATAGATATAAATAGATAGGTAGATAGATAGACAGACTCACAGACATAGAGGGAGATGACAGAGGATAAACAGATAGATGGTAGAGAGAGATCAGATAGATAGATAAATAGACAGACAGACAGACAGACAGATAGATAGATGATAGGTAGATAGATGGTAGAGATGAGGAAGATAGATATAAATAGATAGGTAGATAGACAGACACACAGACATAGAGGGAGATGACAGAGGATAAACAGATAGATGGTAGAGAGAGATCAGATAGATAGATAAATAGACAGACAGACAGACAGACAGACAGATAGATAGATGGATGATAGGTAGATAGATGGTAGAGATGAGGAAGATAGATATAAATAGATAGATAGACAGACACACAGACATAGAGGGAGATGACAGAGGATAAACAGATAGATGGTAGAGAGAGATCAGATAGATAGATAAATAGACAGACAGACAGACAGACAGATAGATAGATAGATGATAGGTAGATAGATGGTAGAGATGAGGAAGATAGATATAAATAGATAGATAGATAGATAGACAGACTCACAGACATAGAGGGAGATGACAGAGGATAAACAGATAGATGGTAGAGAGAGATCAGATAGATAGATAAATAGACAGACAGACAGACAGATAGATAGATGATAGGTAGATAGATGGTAGAGATGAGGAAGATAGATATAAATAGATAGGTAGATAGACAGACACACAGACATAGAGGGAGATGACAGAGGATAAACAGATAGATGGTAGAGAGAGATCAGATAGATAGATAAATAGACAGACAGACAGACAGACAGACAGACAGATAGATAGATGATAGGTAGATAGATGGTAGAGATGAGGAAGATAGATATAAATAGATAGGTAGATAGACAGACTCACAGACATAGAGGGAGATGACAGAGGATAAACAGATAGATGGTAGAGAGAGATCAGATAGATAGACAGATAGACAGTTCAGACACAACAAGAACTTACAATCATCATCAACACCATGGGCCCCAAGTAGATGATGATGAAGAAGAAGACAATCATGGCCAATGTCAGGATACCCCTCACCCACCAGTTCTTCCATCTGCAAGAGAAGATGAGTCAAGTTTGAACTCCAGAGAGCTCTGGTTTCAACAGCACAACCAACGACTACAATCCATCCCTCCTTGTCTGTTTTTTTTTCTTTTAACGTCTAAAAACAATAAAACTGAAAGTCAGGAGAGTTTTGTTATCAAATAACTAGCTCGATTTGGAAAGGAAAATAAGGGGGGGGGAAGGGTGGAAATTCTACCTTTACCTACCAGCATCCACCAGTATTCATCTGGCTAGCGTCCTGTCAGTCTGTGAGAGGGTTGAGGGCTGTTTGGAAACTGAAAGAGTATTTGCTGTGTGAGCAAGAAGCCTGGGCATGGCTTAACTCAACTGTTCTGGACTAAAGCTGCTTGATGCTGCTGTGAAACGGAAACTCCTCTGCTTGTGTTTTGCCTTTGGAACAGGTTTCTTTCCAGGTGGGGAGGGGGAGTAGAACTCCTTAGCATCAGAGCGTGATAATAATAATAATAATAATAATAATAATAATAATAATAATAATAATAATAATAATAATAATAATAATAAATAATAATAATAATATAGGAAATACTCTAAATGCTCTGAGGGTCATTTCGAACAATCCTTTCTTAGTGAGCCCCTAGAAGCCAAGAGGAACCTATATGCCACATTTCAAGTTTGCAAGACCTTTATGGTTCTGGAGATTTTGTGATGATGCGTGAGTGGAATTTCACTTCTAGCACAAGCATCTCCTGCCAGAACACGAGGGTCCCCTGAGGGTCTCCCTGCAAAAGCTCAGGGACTAAATGCTGCTCAAGACAGGAAGGATAGAAGGATCTGAGCTGCTGAGCCCAGCAGTTAAACGTGAACCCACCCGGCAAGCAGCCTTTAAATGCAAATTGAACTGTGTTTAAATTTATCTTTAGGTCTTTGTAAATATTTATGAAGACACAGACATCCTCGTCAATGAAGGACATGCAGTCCAAGTTTCCAACCCAGAGAAGGCAGGAGGAGATCGGCAGGTGATCAGCTGAACCTTGGGAAGAGATTCCGACTGGCTTTTCCAAAGTTAGGTAGGCCATGGCTAGATTACACCCAAGCAGCATTTGCTTGGCCTGGGGGTCCTCAACCTGACATTCCTGGGAATCCCAACATCCATGACATCCGGAGTGGAACCATGCTGCGAATCCCGGCTTAGGAGGCTCAGCCAATCTCACAGTACACATGTTGTGCACCAACAATAAAGGTTTGAATTGAATTGAGAATGTGGGGCACATATGGTTATGGAACAAACTTTTAAGCGATAGGTGTAATAACCAGACAATCCCAAATATACTGAACGACCAATTTGGGGTTCAAATCACCTGAAGTTGCTTGTTTTCCCCCATGGGAAAGCCCCTTCCCCAACCTGCCTTCACAAAGCCTGGTTTGCTTAATGATGGTTACCAAATAAACTACAACTGGTTGTATTTGCAGCACAGAGTAAGCTATAAAGCAAACACAGCATATTAGTTATTCAAAGCTGGGTTTGATAGCGAGGAGACAAGTTTTCTGCCAATGTCTGAATGAAGCCCTTCATCCTGACCTTAAGCCTGTAGCGAAGGGGCAGGAAATGGGTCAGAACTCACCTGGGAAAATTCCTGGAACCCAATGTCACACGGCAAGAGGGGGATGATATTCGCAGTTGTGCTACTGCCATTTTGGCACCAGCTCCTCCTCCACAGGATGGTCCACCAGGTAAAGCCACAGTAAACCCCCCTCCTCCCAACACAAAAGGATATTTTGGTATCACGGTTGTCAACCCTGAAGAATGACCTGACCGAGGGTTTCTGGTTCCGCGTGGCTTTGGTGGCAGCAGGAATTTGCGACCGTTCGCAATTCCTGCTGTGCTAGCCGCCGAGGTACCCTGATCCAAATGGGTCAGGGGGATATGGCTGCCCTGTAGGGACAGCCAAAGAGAGAGGGGAGCCAGACAGAGGGTTGGGGGTGTCGCAGACCCCCTCCTCGTCCAGAAAAACCCCTTTTTCCCGAGGTGATGGAGCGGCGGTCAGCAATGGCCGCCACGAAGAAGCCTGCAACCGGGTAAGATTGTGCTGGAGGAAGCAAGAAAAGTGAAAGTGCTGGCTGAGCCGGGTCAATCAACATCTTTTAAACTCGCTGGAACTGAACTGTCTGAATTGCTGGAGGATACATTGTATCCCTAAGAAGATTGAAAGCTTGGAGAAGCTTTTTTTTCTTCACTCTCCCACCCCATGGAAACAGCAGATGAAGATTTGAAATTTGTTTGGGCACTGAAGGTGAATTATTTTGAAAGTTGAAGTTAAGGGACAAAAGAGTTCTTGGACATTGGACTTAAAAATTTAAGAAATTGGGAAACCCTTATTAGAGGTATGGATTTCTGATCATTTAAAAATTGATGTTGCAAGTGGGAAGGGAGAGGAAAAAAATTGGAGCAGAAGTGGAAAAAGGAGGAGATTGCCTAGAATCTCAAAGAAAGATATATGGTAATTGGACCTCTTTGATTAAACAGTAATCCCAGAAAGAGAAATAGAAGAAGGAAGAAAAGTATTAACTTTTGGAACTTTTTTTGAATTATTTTTGATTAAAAATACTTGGGTGGTTGTTTTGGGAAAAGTTTCTCTTTTCAGGATGGCATCGCTTGTGGATGAACTCAAGACTGAATATCAAAAATATAAAAAGGAAGAACAAGATGGAAAAGATACTTTGGGCACTTCATTTCAATTTTTAGAAATGGTGTTATGTACTTATGAAAAGTTGATTACGCAGCAGAATGACTGGGACAAAGAAGAAGAGGAACAAGAAGCCATCTTTGATGAACAATGGGTTCTTTCCGGGGAGGAGGAGAAAGAGGATAAGAAAAAGGGGATTTTAAGGTTTGAAAAAACAACCAAAAAAAGAGAAAAATGAGAGGAAAGGTGGATGCAAGGTTAGAAAGCAACGGAAAGGGAGTAAGAAAAGGGAGGAGGAGAGACAAAAGGGTAAAAAGGGCAAGGAGAAGAATAAGCAAGAGAGAAAGGGGGGGAGGAGAAGCCTCAATGGTGGGAAGCAAGATCTAAAGAAAAAAAATTTATTTAGAGACAATGGGTGAATCTAATTAAGGATAAAAGGGGGATTCTGGAAGGTACATAAGATTGTGTTTTTATATGTGTATTTAGAGTACCTTTCTTATAAAATTTATTGTGTACTTTTAGAATCTACTAAACAGAATCCCAAGATAAATTAAGTGTTATGTGAAGTACTTTTAAGTTAGGGTAATGAGTTAAAGGCGTCACTCCAATTAGTGTATAGGAGAAGTATAGTAAAAGAAAAAAGATGAATGGATAGCTGGAAATAGAACAGACAAAGAATGTTATTGAAAATAGTAATAAGATAGGGAAGGATATATAAAGTGAACATGATGTGTAAATTTCGTCTGTGTGAAGAGTTTTAACTCGGGATCAGAAAAGATGTTTTAGGTTTGTTATGTTTTTTGGGTTTTGTATGTTGATAAAAGGCAATAAAATTTTAATTAACAAGAAATAATTTGGATGAAAAGGAGAAGTTGGGATAAGATATGAAGTTAAATAGATAAAGTAAATATTGATATTATAATTGGGAATCATTATGTTCTATTGGTTTTCTTCTTTAATTATTATTATTATTTTTTTAGAAAAGAATTTATAAGCTGTTATGCCTTGATTGTTTGTGTACTGTTTTTGTAAAATTAATAAAATTGGTTTAAAAAAAAAAAAAAGAATGACCTGATGGAGGCCATTTTGAGGCCTTGGTGCTGCCACACTGGAACTGAGGAATAGGTAGGGAGGAATAGAGATAGCTGGGATTTGTAGCCAAAACAAAAAAAACTTTCTCTTGAGAACCAAGGACATCCCACAGGTGGCAGGAGAGAGGAGGAGCAATGTTATCAAGCAACCAGACAGGACCCTGATTGGACTGTGACTGATTTTTTGGGGAAAGGGGAGAAAATTTCATTTTTAATTAGGTGAAAACTGTGGGAATATTCAGAATTGGTTTTCACTGTGCCAATAGGATATGTCCAATAAACTTGTTCTTTGAGGAACTTACTTGCCTTGGAATTCTGTTTGCTATGGGTGTATTATGAGGAACCCTGACAACGGTACCTTGAGGACAGGTGGGACAGTGCTCTGTTGAGGACCTCAGGGGTATCGTCGGCTGAAGAGGGAGGGGCGGCCTCCGATTTATTCTCACTATCCGATGCAGTTTCTCCTCCATCAAGCTTGTTTTCCAGCTCCGACTCCTGCAAGGTAAGACACAGGAAGGGATGGGCAGCAGAAGCAATGCAAGATTGCCTGCCAAGTAAAAGTCTATTGGTTCCTAGGCTCTTTAGCTTGCTGGAAATTTTACTAAAGAGCAGGGTAAATAAAAACAAAAACAGGAAAAAATAATGGGTCAGGGACAAATTGTTCAAAGGCCAAACAGGACATTTTCTTCTCTGAGAGGTGAGCTGGGTGCAAAGCATAAGAATTATCCATTTTTTTTTAAACCATGATTGCAAATAAATCCCAGTGTGTATACGGTTTGGATTGCTTTTGTGTCCTCTTAATTGTAGTTTCATTTTTATTTTTCAATTCTAATTGCACTTGGCCCCAGTTAAGGTCACATTATAAATAATGTGTGTTTTGTTTTTGCTTCTTTACCATACGAACACACAATCATAAATGGCACATTTTGATTTATACACATTTTTCATTCATTTGCCATCAGTGAATCAACCTTCAATATTTCTTAAAACACAGATGCAGAGAAAGACAATAAGTAGATAGATGGCAGGAATAGTTTGGGCAGGAACTTCCTGCAGTCAGAAACACCAAGCACAGCTTTGTGCAGCTTACTTGCTTTGCTCAGGCTCATGTAGGTCTGAGTAGGGCCAGACTGAGAGGGGATGCAATTGCAGAGCATCTCCTGGCCGGATGTATTCTGACAGCACTGATAATTATACAGCAATGGGCTTTAAGTGTGGACAGGGGAGAAGGAAATCAACAATATAAGCAACCCAGAAATCAAAATGCCAGCTAACCGGCCCTCCTTCCATCTCCTCCTCCGCCAATTCCTGGTTTGTGCAGCTGCCTGGAAAGGCCAGTGAGATGCTCCATAATGGTCCAACCTGGTTTCCATAGCAACTGCCTCCTGCTCTCTCTCTCTCTCTCTCTCATGCACAATGACATGCCAGATTTCCTTGCGCTCCTTGCAAAAAACTGGGCTAGCAGGCAAACACAAAGCAGGGTAGCTTCCAGCACAGCTGGCCCTCCACTTACGACCACAACTGGTATGGCTAAGGGAGACATTCACGCAGTGAGTTTTGCCCTGTTTTATGACACGGCAACCATAAATGAGACAGTTCTCAAGCATTTGAATTTTGAATCAAGTGGCCGTGGAGATGCTACAATGGTCGCAAGTGTGAAAAAGGGTCGTAAGTCACTCCTTTCAGTGCCTTCAATTGTAACTTTGGTCACTAAGCAAACTGTTGCAAGCAGAGCACTACCTGTACTTCCACTACACCTACACCCACCATCTTCCAACCCTAGTAGGCCAAATCAAGCTTGTCCCTATTAACCATCATGGCAAGGTAGGATTTTAAAAAATGGATTAATATTGCCTTAAGCACTGAGCTTTGATCAGCAGTTGGTTGGAAGTGAAAGTGATCCAGATGAACCGTTGGCCTCGAACATGAACATATTTATTTACAGATTAACAGAAGTGGAAGGGACCTTGTAGGTCATCTATTCCAACCCCCCACCCCCCAAGCAGGAGAACCTACACCATTTCTGGCAGATGGCAGTCCAGTCTCTTCTTCAAAGTCTCAAGTGATGAAGCTCCCACAACTTCCAAGGGCAACTTCTGTTCCATGGGTTGACTGTTCTCACTGTCAGAAAATTCCTCCTTATTTCCAGGTTGAATCTCCCCTTGATCAGTTTCCATCCATTATTATTTCTTGTCTGGCCTTTAGGTGCCTTGAAAAATAGATTGACCCCCTTCCTCCTCTCTTTGGCAGCACCTCCAATATTGGAAGATGCTCTCCTGTCTCCCCTGGTCCTTCTCTTCACAAGACTAGCCAGGCCCAGTTCCTGCAACTGTTCATCATATGTTTTAGCCTCCAGTCCCCTGACAAACATGTCCAAGTTTGAAGCCATTGATATGTGATATAGGCATGTCCATAATTATATGTTTATGGGTGAAAGTTCCTGAGAATATCGTGGATAACCAAGACCTCGAGATCCTGCAGCTGATTCATGTTTATGCATTTGAATTTTGATCACATGAGCCTGGAAATCCTGCAATGGTCGTGAAAAACGGTCAGTCACTTTTTTCAATGAATTGAGTTATAACTTTGAACAGTGACTAATTGAACTGTTGTAAGTTGTCGGCTATCTGTATTTGTCTAAAGGCTAAGCATACCCCAAGACCGAAAGCAGGGCATTCTCAGTCAAATGGGGAGAACCAGAGAAGTGGAATGTCTTTATCTTATCAGAGAGGGGTTTGCATCGACCTCTGACAACAATGGCCTAAATATGGACACGCTGGACTCATTCTGGAAAGGGGCACCAAACACAGCCACTGTCAGTTTTGGAAGCCATATTGTACTTAAAAGCTTCCAAATCTTAGTGCCTGGGAATGTGGGAGGGGGGATTTCATAGAGAGGTGGAAGATTAGAGGTAACAACATTTTTCCCATCAAGTCAAAGACAAGTTATCATGCACCTGGAAAAGGAGTGGGTGGGTGACTTTACAATTTGTGGACTTCCACTCCCAGAATTCCTCCTCCAGTCAGGTTAGCTCAGGAATTCTGGGAGTGGAAGTCTACAAGTCTTAAACTTGCCAAGCTGGAAGACCCTTGGTCTGGAGGAATATCTCCAGTTGGGACGAAGATTTCCTTGGGCCATGGGATGGGCTGGTGGGTGCAGGGGATGGGTTTTTGAATTCTCAATTGGGAAGGAACTCTCAGATTCTGGTTTTCCCAGATGTGCTGGTATGACTTCCTTAATAAATTCTTACTTGGATGAACTTGTTTTCTGAGTGCTGAATGAAATGGGGAGTTTCACTGGAACGCTGACAGCCACATCACAAGGGTCACTCTGCCTGCAATCTTGTGGTGTTATCAAATGTTCATCGATGGCCTTGCTCCAAGGATGGTACCCTTTCCCTCCCATTTATTTCAGGCTTAAAATACTGGAGTGACCTCCCTTCGATTGGCATTCCTGGGCTGTTAGTCATCAGTCATGCAGCTGCAGAGAACCCAAACAAAGGGCAGGAACGGTTGGTTGAGCCAAGACTTGAAATCCAGGATTCCCCAACCTGGATACTTGGCATAATTCACCATTTATTTTTTTCAGTATTCAGGCTGCTTCTTCTAGCTGGGAAATCCTTGTGAAGTCCAGCAGCCCGAGTGTGTTGATTATTTAGCCGGAGTGCACCATGAGGCGGTTAAGTCTACATTGCATTCCATTTAATTCTATTCATAATTTATTGCTCATCCTGTGTATTTTTATAATAATTCACTGGCGTTTTATATTTTTTGATGCATGTTTTACATGCTCTTTTGGTGAAGTTTACACTCTACGGCTGTAACGCCATATGAAATAATAACTCAACTGCAAATGCCCGCTGTTCTCCTCCAAAAGGCAACGAGAGCTTATCGTTTCTAAAGCAATAATGTTATCTGGGAGTTGGCGATACAACCACACAGTACACACATAACAAGGCAAAACCCACCAATTCTGGATGCTGTCCCTTAACATCTAGCCACCACAGCACCATCTGGATCTCTCCAGATGGCCCATTTCCACCTCTTGATGGATAGCCATTGAGATGTCCTAGTTTGGGAGGAAAATAATAGAGTTGGAAGGGACCTTAGAGGTCTTCTAGTCCAACCCCTTGCTTAAGCAGGAGACCTTATACCATTTCAGAGAAGTGGCTGTCTAGTCTTTTCTTTAAAACCTCAACTTCTAGAGGGAAGTTATTCTGTGCTTTGATTCAAGTGTTGAATATAAAGACAGATTAACTCTACAAATTCTTCCATACAAAGTTTCTTTTATTGGATTATATTAGGTACCCTCAAGGTAACTCACAGTTATGTCAAGATGCATCTAATGTCCAATTCTTTGCATAGTTGAAATCATAGTGTAAAATGATAGTAATCTCTCTCCTCCTATTTCATCCCATAGTAGTAGAGCCAAAGGAGAAGCCCTAGCACGAAGCTAGGGTCCATTCAGTGACCAATCAGGATTACAGATGTGACCACATGACATGGACTACATTTCCCAGGATACCTTAACTACATTTACCATGATGCATTCCCTTAAGGGGAAAGCTCCCAATTCCTAACTAACTATCCCAATTCCCATATACTGGCTGGACAGCACAGAAACCATTCCACTGATTTATTGTTCTCACTGTCAGAAAGTTTTCTCCTTACTTTTAAGTTACTTCTCTCCTTGGATTCCACTCACTGCTTCTTGTCTTGCCTTCAGGGGGCTTTGGAGAATAGCTTGACCCTTTCCTCTTCTTTGGGGCAGCCCCTGGGATATTGGAACATGGCTATCTTGTCCCCCTTACTCCTCCTTACTCCATTATTGAGACATATCCAGTTCCTGCAACCGTTCTTCATACGTTTTAGCCTCTAGACCTTTCACCACCTTCATTGTTCCAGATAAACTTCTGCTAAAGTATCAAGGTGCTGGGTTGCTAAACCGAGAGGCCAACAGTGTAAACGAGCCCGCAAGCCTCATAAGATCACAAGGTAGGATTGCTTAACAAGTAGTATCAGGTTGAGACACCTCCTCCACATGAGCCCTGAGCTTCCTCCTGTGAATCTATATAAACAGAGGCACAGATTCAAAACCATGTGAAGTGTTAGGACCGCTTTGTAAAGCCTTAGTAAGGCCACACCTGGAATGCTGCCACCAGTTTTGGTCACCACGTTACAACAAAGATGTTGAGACTTTGGGAAAAGTGCATAGAAGAGCAACTAAGATGACTAAGGGCCTGGAGGCTAAACTATATGAAGAATGGCTGCAGGATTTGGGTTTAGCTAACCTAGAGAAGAAGAAAAGAAGAATTTGGGGGACAGGAGTATTCCAGTATTTGAGGGGCTGCCACAAAGAGGAGGGGGCAAACTTATTCTCCAAAGCACCAGAGGGCAGGACAAGAAACAATGGATAAAAATTAATCAAGGAGAGAAGCAATCTGGAATTAAGGAGACACTTCCTAACAATGAGGACAATTAACCAGTGAGACAGCTTGCCACCAGAAGTTGTGGTGCTTCATCAATGGAGGTTTTTAAGAAGAGTCTGGACAACTGTTTGGCTGGGATGTTATAGATTCTCCTGCTTGAGTGGAGGGCTGGACTAGAAGACCTCCAAAGTCCCTTCTAGCTCTATTCTGATTAATGGATTCAACCCTTCCATAATCCAAATAGCTACTCATATTCTGGAGGGAAATTCGCAATGGAGGCAATGATATTTCTGAAATGCCAGCCTATTAACCCATTAAAATGAAGCCATTAGCCTGACAGCTCAGGAATGAGCTATTCTTGGTTTCCAAACATCCTCTCTCTTGCTAATGATCTTCTAAGTAAAGGAAGGAAAAAGGTGCTTTGGTGCATCTTCCATTTTTTGCTGCATCCTGTCTGATTAGCAGGCATTTGCCAAGTGTAAAAACTCAAGTGTGCACAGCTCATGGAAAGGAAAAAAGCTTAAGTTCCCGTGAGTTTATTTTAACTACACATACAGAGTATGGGCATGCTCATGAATACACACACACACACACACACACACACACACAAAGGGCAAGTAGTAGAAGGATGCTTTTCCATAAAAGGAAAAGCATTCCCTAGAATGCACTCAATAGGCAAGATCCTACTTGCAGAAGTCAATAGCAAAAACCTAAAATGAGGTTATATTTTGCATTGTAAAATGGGGGGGGGGGAATCAAAGGAAAACTGTCTTCTCTATCTTTAATAAGAAAAAAACATTTTTAAAAACAATCCTGCAAATAAAAAATCTACCCTGTTATACAATCACACCAGACTAAAGCCTCAAGCGGTCGCTCATCTTTTATTCCGTGCTAAAGGTGACTTTCTCTTCTTGGTCTATTTCAGGATTGCAAACCTCTTGAGGCAGGGGTTTCTCTCAGGTTCCACTGAACAGGAAGAAGCGTCCTGGCTTAAAGTAATGTATGCCAAGATTTGCCTGGAGATTAGCAAGATGCCCCTTCTTGCAGAACTCCAAAAAAATAGAAATACCAAAATAAAGCATTTCCTACCCACTTTTTGTTTTAGCATCAAATTTGGGGAATTGTTTCGGGGGGATAGAGGGGTTTTTGTTCCAAGCCAGAACTGAATTACAGCCCATTTCCAAATATTGGAATTTTCCTGCTCTTACTTGACATGTTCACACTATTGGTTGCAAGATACATGGGTGTTACTGCCATAGGTCTTCCCAGAGAGGAATAACAGGCAAGGATTATCTTGGTTCAAGGCAAGGCTGTTCAAACTTGGCAAGTCTGAGACGTGTGGACTTCAACTCCCAGAATCCCTGAGCTAACATGACTGGAGGAGGAATTCTGGGAGTTGGAAGTCCACAAGTCTTAAAGCTGTCCCATTTGAAGAGCCCTGCTGTAGCTGGCTCAGCTTTATCCCATCCTCAGCCTTCTTTTCTGAATTGCACACACTTCCTCTCCTTGGCTTCCTGGTTTTTAAGTCAAGCATTTTCCAACTTGAATTAAAAATCAGAACAACAACAATGAATGCCCTCTCTGGCACTTACAGGAAGCAGAATCCAAGGAAACAAGATTATTTCTGGCACACTGCATATGGTGAATGGAGGCTACTCAGGAACAAATCACAGAAACCAAGAATGTGGCTGGTATCTAACGTTGCATATAATGCGACAGGTAGGGATGTAGAGGGTAGGCAGGCAGGCAGGCAGACATAGGATAAACAGACAGGCAGATAGACAGACAAAGACTGCTGGTTGCAAGTAATCTAGATGCCCTGAGTTGTTGGTCTTCTTAAATAAATAACTTGATTGCATCCAGCCATTCCACCTAATCTAGATGTCCTGAATTGTTTATTAAATCAATAAATAACACAATGCAGCAGAGAAAGATTATTCTCCATCCTTGCTTGAATGTTAGTTTGAAGCAGGGGAACGAAATGAAACCACAGTAACAACAACAACAAAACCAGCAAGACCACTCCAACCAACTGGGCAAGCCCCTGGAATATAAATTGACAGCAAACCCCATACCGTAGCAGCACTGATGATGGCACCTTGTTAGGTGGTGTAATGCCTTGTCTGAAAACAAGCCAGCTCAGAGAACAGCTCGTTTCAACTCTGAGCTGCAAATATTCTCCTTTATCTGAGTCATAACACTTCAGCAAAACCCCAGAGGGAGAAGACATGCCCACTTAAGCAATCACCCCAAATCATTACTGCCACTTGATATTAAACCCCCCAGGACCAGTCTTGTGCGGATGGAGCTTTTTAAGCCTGGAGTTTGGAAATGTGTGGAAATGACTAAGCAAGTCCCAGACACCCTTGCTTGGAAGAGATTTTAGGAGAATTGCCAAAATGTGTGCCTGTTGCTTCTCCCTAATCCTGGGAAGAGAGTGCCAGAAGCAGACAACATACGCAACCAGGAAGAAGCGATTTATACACATCTAGGACAAATCACTAATTTATAGTACCTTAACCTAAAAGCGAATTTTTTGTTTGGCACCCAACCTTCTTCTATTCTGAATTATTGGGGAGGAAGGGGCTCATGTGATCAAAATTCAGGTGCTTGGCAACTGGTTCGTTCATACTTAGGATCCCTTTTTGACAAGCAAAGTCAAAGAGAAGCCAGACTCACTTTGCAACTGGGTTACAACCTTAATAACTGCAGTGATTCACTTAACAACGGTGGCAAGAAAGGTCGTAAAATGGAGCCCATGCACAAAATGTCTCACTTAGCAACAGAAACTTTGAGTTCAATCGCGGTAACTCTATACAGCCATTTCACTTCTTTCACTAAATATTCACTCCATGCCTTGCCTTCATACAGCATCTGCACATATTAATGTTTCTCCAAACTCTTTCCCAATTTCTACCATTGCAAATATTTCTACCACCATAATAATTTCTACCACTGAAAGAAGCTCTTTTTTACTCTCTTTCTTCCCGAGCCTCTGAATGCACTAGACTTCAATTCCCATACTCCCCAGCCAGCTTAGGGTCTTTCAAAGACCTGGAGGGCATCGAGTTGCAGAAGGTTGCTCTACAGAGTAGAAACGCTGGAATAATTACAGTTGAATCATCATTTAAACGAGCTCGATCATAACACCGAAGCGGTTTTTAAATCATCCTCAGAAGCTGCTATTAATGGCCACATGAGGTCATGTTGGACACCCTGCTGAACCCAGCAAGGCTTGCTTCCAACGCACCCAAGAGGACCAATTTTGCATTTTAAAAAAAATCTCTAATGCTTCTCAGAAGAGAGAGGTTGGGATGGCTGTGTGGTTAAAGGCACTGACTGGAAAGCTGGCGGCCCAAGTCTGAGCCCCACAGGATGGGGTGAGCTCCCGTTCCTTGCTTGAGCTCCTCCCCACCTAGCAGTTCAAAAGCATGCAAAGGCGAGTAGATAAGTAGGTACCACTTCGGTGGGAAGGTCACCTCATCCATGTGCCTCGGGGTTGAGTCATGCTGGCCACATGACCCTGGGAATGTTAGACAACGATGGCTCCCTTGGCCAGGAAACAGCGATGAGCACTGGCTCCTGGGTTTGGACACCACTAATAGCAATAGCTCTTAGACTTATATGCCGCTTCACAGTGTTTTTACAGCCTTCTCTAAGCAGTTTACAAAGTCAGCCTATTGCCCCCAAATGTCTGGGTCCTCATTTAACCAACTTGGGAAGGACGGAAGGCTGAATCAATCTTGAACCACTAAAAAAGGAGAAATCTTTGCCTTTAATGCTTCTACGAACCAAATGTCAGAAATTATGTAATATAACAGAATAAAAGGGTTAGAAGGGACCTTGGAGGTCTTCTAGTCCAACCCGCTACTCAGGCAGGAAACCCTAAACTATTTTAAGCAAATGGTTGGCCAATCTCTTTTTAAAAACTTCCAATGTTAGAGCAGCCACAACTTCTGGAGGCGAGTTGTTCCACTGGTTGATTGTTCTAACTATCAGGAAATTTCTCCTTCGTTCCAGGTTGCCTCTCTCCTTGGTGAGTTTCCCCTCCCCGTTGCTTCTTGTCCTGCCTTCAGGGGCTTTGGCGAATAGCTTGACTCCCTCTTCTTTGGGGCAGCCCCTTTGATACTGGAGCGCTGCTATCATGTCACCCCTTGCCTCAAAGCTTCAATCAGCAGTGACAAGGGATGAAGTGCTGTGCCACTGTTCTCCGGCACCACAAAGGCCAAGCTTCATCCAACCTTTCTCAATGCATTTTCCAGATGGGTGGACATCAATACTCAGAATACTTCTCATCAACAGCTGCGGTGGGTGGAGGGCATGTGTGTTAGGGAGGCGTTGCCATCTAGTAGTAGACCTAAAGGTGCCTTTTTTTTCCCCAAGAGGCCACTGGACTTTCTGGTTTTGATTTGAACACATTTCCCTTCTCCTCCAAGAAGCTTCTTCCGCTCTGACTGGATGGATAAATGCTTCCATTCCCTTTTCATTCCTCATCTAAGAAGCTGAAGTAGCTTCTTGGATGAGAAGCAAAATGTCTTCAAAGAAAAACCAAGAAAGTCCAGCTGCCTCTTGGGGGGAAAAAAGCACCTTTGGGACAGCCATGACCAGGAGGACTGAGAATCTCTATAGCAGGGGTCTCCAACCTTGGCTCCTGGAAGCCTGGCGGACTTCAACTCCCAGAGTTCCACAGCCAGCTGGCTGTGGAATTCTGGGAGTTGAAGTCCACCAGGCTTCCAGGGGCCAAGGTTGGAGACCCCTGCTCTATAGACATCAAGTAGTAGAGAGGGAGCTGCTATTAAAGCTAGTCAGATTGAGGAATAGCTAGACAGTTGTAAGAATTGGGTGAGAGTTCTGAGGACTTTCCCGCCTGCACTAAATCCAGGCCAGAACTGGAGGCAGATGCTGCAAAGGTTGGGCAAAAACTGAAACCTGACAACTGTGGCCCAATGGAAAGAAGACCAGCACAGTGCTTTGTGGCGCCACTTGACGCAGCTGGAATAGAAGCTGGAAGGGACCTTGGGGAGGTCTTTGAGTCCAGGGGTCTCCAACCTTGACCAACTTTAAGACTTGTGGACTTCAACACCCGGAGTTCCTCAGCTAGCAAAGCTGGGAGTTGAAGTCCACAAGTCTTAAAGTTGGTCAAGGCTGGAGACAAGTGGCTGTCCAGTCTCTGCTTCAAAACCTCCAGTGAACCCACAACTTCCGGAGGCTCTGTTCCACTGGTTGATTGTCCTGGCTGCTCGGAAGTTTCTCTTTCCTTTGATGAGTTCCCATGCACTCTTTCTTGCCTCGCCTTCTGGTGCTTTGCAGAATAATGGGACGCCCTCCTCTTTGGGGCAGCCCCTCAAACAGTAGTTTTCCCTCTCAGTTGTCAGGAACGCCACAGGGTCTTTGTCTGAAACGGTGCTTGAGCAGGGGGCTGGACTAGAAGACCTCCAAGGTCTCTTCCAGCTCTATTCCGATTGACTGGCGGACGGGCTCCTGAGCAGCGCGCCGACCTCTGCCGTCCCGCCCCTCCGCGATGCCTCGCTCCGGTTCCCCGCGGGCTGCCTTTCCCAAGCCCTGCCCGCGCAGCGGCTCGGCGCCCCCTCACGACCCCCGGCCCTTTGCAAAGGAAGAAAGCCTGTGGCTTTAAGAGCCCGGAGCCCGGAGCCGCGCACTTCTCTCCGCGACCGCCGCTCTTCCGGCCCGGGGCTACGCAGGGCTCGGGGGGGGGGGGGGGCTTTTTGCAAGCCGCCTTGCACGAGCCCCCCGGGGTGGGTGGTGGGTGAAAGCCCCTCTCCTTGCAACCCCAGAAAGGGAGGGAGGCGCGCCCCCCCGCCGCTCCAGGAAACCCCCCTCTTTTTTCCCCCATGCGCGAAACACGCGTCACCGCATACAGACACCGCACGCTGGCTGGCCGGCCGCTTTTCATCCCCGCTCGCCCGCTTCGCCTACCTTCCCCTCGGCGTCGTGCTGCCCCGCCGGCTCCCGGGCCAGCCGCTGCCTGAGCTCGCTCATCCTGGGCCGCCGCTCAGCCCGCGCTAAGCTTCGCTTCGCCTCTGCAAGAAAGCAGCAGCAGCAGCAGCAGCAGCCCCGCCCAGACTGACAGCCGGGCCCGGGAATCGGGGCGGGACTTTAGGGGGAAGAAGCCAATCCCGGCGCGGATCGACCTAAGGGGGCGGGGCCCACAACGGGCAGGCTTTTGCAGCGCAGGAATTGAGCAGCCAGGCTCGGGCGGGGAACGTTTCCGACGCGGGTGGGGTTTGCTTTAGCTGAAGCGAAGGGGCCGAAGCGCCCATGGGTCAAGGCGTCGTGCAGCCGCCTGAGCGTTTACATCGAACCAGGCCAGCGGGGAAGCCGATTCTCCGCCATCTGGGTCCTGAGGACACAGGTAAACCTCCAAACGGCCTCAGCGACCCTCCAAAAGGATGCAAACGACCAGTTAGTTGTCTGCAAGGTGTATCAATCCTTCCATTGCCCACCGTCCAGTCAGAGCTGAAGGAGCTTCTTGGGTGAGAAGCAAAACGTCTTCCAAGAAAAAAACATGACTTGGATGGCTGAGAATCTCCGTCGTCTTTTAGCTATCTAATTTGGGATGAACCCCCTTGGAATGATATGGGAGTAGGAATGGATTCCCAGAGGGGAAAAATTATAGACTACAGGAACCATTTGCACCACTCAGGGGACCCTGAGGACACAGAAAAACCTCCTAGTGACCTCAAATACCCTCTAAAAGGATGCAAATGACAAGTTGTTTGCAAGGACTATCAATCTTTCTATTCCCCACCACCCTGTCAGAGCCGAAGAAGCTTCTTGGATGAGAAGCGAAATGTCTTCAAAGGAAAAACAAAGTCCAGTTGCCTCTCGAAAAAAAAAGCATCTTTGGGACAGCAAAAAGGGGCGTTTCTACAATTTGCACATTTCCATCTGGGCAAAATAACTCTCCAATTGCTGAGAAGGTTCTCCCTGCAGAGAGAGGACTTGTCTCTATGTGCATCTCAACAGGTTAAGGAAGGGTTTCTTTGGGGAACAGAATGATGTGAACTGACAGTTTTGATGTACACTGCACTGGGGAGACCACACTTGTGATACTGCATCCATTTCTAGTCACTACAATATGAATAGATGCTGAGACTCTAGAACAGGGGTCTCCAACCTTGGCTCCTGGAAGCCTGGCGGACTTCAACTCCCAGAGTTCCACAGCCAGCTGGCTGTGGAATTCTGGGAGTTGAAGTCCGCCAGGCTTCCAGGAGCCAAGGTTGGAGACCCCTGCTCTAGAATGAGCACAGAAAGAGCAACAATAGCCCTTTGACTTATATACCACTTTACAATGCTTTCCAGCCCTCTCTAAGCGATTTGCCCACGTGCTTATTTTCCACATACTGCTGCTGTATTGCAACTTCTATTGAGATGTTCGGAATTCATTTAATACTTTTGTGAGAATATGCCAAAGGGACCTTTATTACATAAAGATTCTAATTTCTAAGTGGACAATCTGGGGCCCCATTGAGTCATCATTTCAGGTATTTCCTTAGCTGAACAGAGAAACAGAATGAACTTTGGGAGGGGGGTCATAAAACAGTGAGAAGGAGCAACTTTTGACTTCCTGCT
This sequence comes from Hydrophis major, assembly GCA_033807585.1. NCBI lineage: Eukaryota > Metazoa > Chordata > Lepidosauria > Squamata > Elapidae > Hydrophis > Hydrophis major. Next base: position 9,313,767 of record CM066334.1, read on the forward strand.
GGCTGCCCCATTGAGTTTCCTTGCAGGAGGGTTGCAGGGAGGAAATCAGTGGGGAATTTTGCCTTTTTTTTTTTTTTTTTAAAGTCAGTCTTGCCACATCTCTTCCAGCTGCATTTTGCAGTTTTTTCCCAAGTAGGATTCCAATTCCAATCATCCACAGCTGAAGGCCATCCTGCACAGGTGAAAGTGGTCCGTTCTGGGGAAACAATGTCCACTCCTGTCCAGATTGGACATCCCTCCTCACGGCCTCTGATCATATTTGAGGAGGTTGATGGGGAGGGCGCCAGGTTGGAGAAGGAAGCGGCCTCCGCAGCCCAGGTCAACAAGTCCGGGCAAAACCCCTTCCAGAAACTGGCAGCAAAGCCGTTCTTTCCCTGCACTCTGATTGGCCAGCAGAGCCGCGAGGGGAGGAGACAACAATGATCTCCCATTTTGATTGGTTCTAAGTTACGGACAGCCTCTTCGGGGGGCCGAAGCAAAAGGCGACATCTCGGCGCGCACGCGCACTACATGTTCGTGGGCTAGGGGCCGGGCATCGGTCGGCCAGCTCTATAAAGAGACGCAGGCGAGGCGGTCCGCGCGAAAATTTTCCCGCTCTCGCCGACAAGATGTTTGAGGCGCGGTTGATTCAGGGCTCGCTGCTGAAGAAGGTCCTGGAGGCTCTCAAGGACCTCATAACGGAGGCCTGCTGGGACTTGGGTTCGGGTGGCATCAGCCTGCAGAGCATGGACTCGTCGCACGTCTCCCTGGTGCAGCTCACCATGCGCTCCGAGGGTTTCGACACCTACCGCTGCGACCGCAACATCGCCATGGGCGTCAATCTCGTCAGGTAATGGCCGAGCGAGCGAGCGAGCGGTGGAAGGGCGGAGGGGAGAGAGAAGTCCACTAAGGCGCGAATTCTCCTCATACGCAAAGAAAGGCGGGAACCATTTACTGCGCCGGTCGCGTTGCTGTGACGTAATCCCCTCGCGCCATGGCGGGAAGCGTCAGTGTGTCAAAGCGGGCTTCGCGCGCTCTAGTTCTGGAAGGGGATTGGCTGCCCACGGTTCCTCTCTTTCGGCGCGCTTCCGCCCGATTGGTCGTCCTCTCCCTCTGGGCGTGGCTTGTCTTTTAGGCGCGGGATTGTGCGAGGCAGCATGGCGGCTTTTGCCACTTGGGGAAAGGAAAGAAGGCGGGAAGTGAGGCAGGGAGGGCCGGCGTCCCTCTTGGCCTCCGGGTCCAATGCTCCTCCTGCCCAGCCGAGCTTCCTCTGTGGAGGAGGCAGCCCTCTGGGGAATCCCAAGCCCAAGAAGGCGTGGGGTACCCCCACTCCTTGCCAGAGTTTGCCTGGCCTCCTTTGCAGCTGGACTGGACCTTTCCCAATTTTAGCTCATGACTGCCCTGGTCCTCCACAAAAGGGCAGCTTGTGGCAAGTTATTGCAATTCCTGCACTGGCAGAGTTGCTGGAGGGTCCTCCTTTCCCAGTTGATCCCTAACAGTTGAATCCTGTCTGAGTCCACAACAAAAATTACACTAAAAATGCAAAAATAAATAAATGAATCTCCTCTCTCTATATCATATTTTTTTTCTAGCGTGGGAAAAACCGGTTTATTCTCAAGAATGTAACCTAATAGCAGAAATGACAATAGCGTGCTTTCTAAATGTCCCCCTAGAACAGAGTCCCCAAACTTGGCCACTTTAAGACTTGTGGACTTCAGCTCTCAGAATTCTCCAGCCTTCTGGGAGTTGAAGTCCACAAGTCTTAAAGTGACCAAGTTTTGGGGACCTCTGCCCTAGAAAGTATGTTATGTGACCAGTTAATCATAGAGAGGGACTGGATCAAAACCAATTTTTGGATCAGGAAATAAAATTGGGAAAAATCTAGGCTGTTGTGTTTGATTTTAAATAATACCAGCTGGATTACAAACACGATCCACACAAACTGCTGTTTCCATCCCTTGGGACAACAGCCTACTTGAGCCTCTTGGCTTGCAGTGACTTGTTCAATGTGTCTCATGTTGTGTATTGTCCAAATAATGCAGTATATCAAAACAATGACATGTGCATTTCTTTCTCTTTCCTAGTATGTCCAAAGTGCTCAAGTGTGCTGGTAATGATGACATAATCACCCTGAGGGCTGAAGACAATGCTGACACACTGGTTTTGGTATTTGAAACACCAAGTAAGTTTAACTGAATCATTAAATCTGCTTTTTCTCAGAAGTAGGTGTTCATTGTAAAACTAGAAGAGGTTAGGATAAATTCTGGTGTCAGAATAGCCCACAAGTTGCATTGATTGCAGTTTGCTAACACCTGTCAAAATACTTTTTTACTCCTATGTTTAATGTACTGATGGCAGCTTATAACTGAAACAGAGCACTCATTATGTGATATATGAATAACAAAACATGCACAATTGGACTAATGTGCATTTTGGTGTAACAATTTGGAATATACAACATTTTAAAAAGTAATCCCAACCAGCTGATTATATGCAGATTTATTTGCAATACTTTCAAACTATGAGCAACCCTTCATTTAGGACTACAGTTGGACTGACATTTTGATTGTTGAATGAGAGATACCCACATGACTGCTTGGTTCAACAACCACAATCCTGGTTCTTCCAATCATTAAGCGAGCAAAAATCTTGCCTGCAGCAGGTGGGTAGGCAGCAGCTTCCTTCCCTACATGAAAGGAACTCCCATCAGGTTGCAGAAAGTTTGGATCTTTGGACTGCTGCAGGATTTCCCCTCCCTCCCCTCTGTGTGTGGAAGGGAACCTCTGCAATGAGCTGCCAAAACACCTTAAATCCCAAAAGGTTCAACCTTCCATTCTGCAGGCTGTTGGAGGAATTCCTCTCCTCTCCCCTTGGCAAGAAGCCCTTTTCCCTCTGCAATCTGGCAGGCGGGAGCGAGCAACCTTCCCTGCCAGCTTCCCCGCTGACTTTCACAGGAGTGCAGAGCATTTGGCAACTGGTTCTAAGTGCAAACATTGCCAAGTGGCCGGATCTCAATCAAAGACTCTGTGCTTTTGTTGCTGTCTTTTATTTAATAGGTATTCAAGTAGCTGCAGATTATGGCTAGTAAACAGTATTGAGTCAGAATGATTTTCTTGTAAATAATGTTAATTATATGATTTTTTTTTTTTAATAGATCAGGAGAAGGTTTCAGACTATGAAATGAAATTAATGGATTTGGATGTAGAACAGCTTGGAATTCCAGTAAGTGAGTTTTTATCTCAAAGGTACTATTAATGAATTCATTAAATGTAAATGTTATGATGGATGGTTACTGGCTTGTTTGTTGTCTTTTGACTGAATCTATAGCAGCTGCAAGAATCAAAAAACATTACTATGCTTACTAATTCTCTGTGTTGCCAATTTGATATAGGTAATCTTCGCTTAATAGCCTAATTAAAATCAGAATTTCAGTCACTGGGTGAAACGTGTCCCATTTTGGGAAAGAGTTTTTGTAGTCCTGAGTAAAGACAAGCCAGGATCTCATGCTTCTGTCCTGTCACCTTTTCTTCAACTCCATCTCCCTGCAGCCCTAGCCCCCAGTTGACCTCCTGTCTTCATCCCACTGCAGATGAGGCGTGCCCAACCATGACCCTTTGCCAAACGACAGGGTGGCTAAAAGGACGGACTGGGAGGGAAGAGTTGAACTATATCCTGTGGTCATGTGAGCAGACTGCTAAGCACCCAGATTTTGATTATGTGTCTGGGGTTCCTGCAACGGCCATAACTTAGGGGACTAGACGTACATCAGTGCCTTCATGACTTCATATGGAAGCTTGAATAGGTTACTGTTAAGGAGGGGGCTACCTATGCAAGCAGTTTGAATGGCATCTGCTTTTAATGGGGAGGAGGTTAAAAACTGAAGTGTTAAAATGTTTTGTGTTGCAGGTTTGTGTTCTAGTTCTGAAGCGGGGGAGTGACTAATACTTAACTCATAAAATTCTTGCATTTTTTCATTCTGTGCTTGAAGCCATTAGAAAATGTGAGATTAAAAATACATGTTGTCCCCTCAACTCTTAATGACAGTTGGGCTACTAACAAGTGAAATCTGGCTTGCCCAATGTCTTTGCTTTATCAGAAGGTTGCAAAATGTGATCACCAGTTGGGGACTACCTGTAAAACTCTTGCAAAAATAAATATTTGCTCCTCGTTAATTTTTTTTTCCTTAAAAAAGATGTCCATTTGATTTGTATCTGTTTTACTGACCCTGCTGGTTTCTGTCCCGTGAGAAATGGAAACGCAATCCAGGTGTTGCCTTGAGCCTCAGCCAGCCCTACAATTCCTTCATATGGTCTTTCAGGAACAAGAGTACAGCTGCGTGGTAAAAATGCCCTCGGCTGAATTCGCACGTATCTGCCGTGACCTCAGCCACATTGGAGATGCCGTTGTGATCTCCTGCACAAAGGATGGGGTCAAATTTTCTGCCACGGGAGAACTTGGGAGTGGAAATGTCAAGCTGTCACAAACCAGCGATGTTGACAAAGAAGAGGAAGCTGTAAGTAGGCAGCAGGAAAGCTGAAACTCCCCTTGGCATTGTTCCCCCTCTTCTCTCTGTTCTTTAACCTTCATCTGTTTTTTGGCAGGTATCCATAGAGATGAATGAGCCCGTCCAGCTGACTTTTGCTTTGAGATACTTGAATTTCTTCACCAAGGCCACACCTTTGTCTCCTACAGTTATACTCAGTATGTCTGCGGATGTTCCCCTAGGTAAGTGGGGGCATTGCGGGTCTCACTGAGAAATAGTGCCAAAGTCTGTTTCCTTGATGGCTTCCGACAGGCCATTAACTCTTTTTTCCTTGGCTCTTTTGTCTCCTGCAGTTGTGGAATACAAGATAGCAGATATGGGACATTTGAAATATTATTTGGCCCCAAAGATTGAAGATCAAGAAGAATCGTAAGAAATTAAAGGGTGGGGGGAGAAGGGATGTGATTTTGCGAGACTGGTAGCCCAGGGTCTCTTTCAGTTATATTCAGTCTTGGTGCACCAGATGCACTTAGACCTTTTTGTAGATATTTCCATGTAAATACTTCTCCTTTTTATTATGTGAGTACCTAAAATAGTTGTAGAACCTTTTTTTATTGTTCAGCTTTTAATCCTTTTTGTATGAAAATGAATGCGGTATTTAAAAACAGAGTAACTTCTGTGTGGAGAGCCTGTGTAACCCTTTAGATGCCATCCATAATAACCCTGCTTGAAAATCAGAATTTTGCAGTATTTATCAGCTTCTTAGTTGAAACAAGAATGCTAATGACTGCAAAAAAGAAATGTTTGGAGGAAAAAAAGTTCTAATGGCTTACCTTGAAATGGGAATCTTTGGAAATGAATACTTTTTTTCAATAAAGGATACTTGTTGTTGTTTTTTTTATTTTGCCTCGGGACAGTTTATCGTTACTGCCCAGTGTCTTGGATCCATATCTTCCCGGCTTATACTGCTCATTTCTCCTGTGGATAGGATTCCCTTTCCAACTACATTTCAATTGTAGGTGATTAATTTTTGCCTGAATGTTTAATAAAACTACCAAGTTTCAAAATATAAAGCCTTTTGAAGCAGCATTGGTCAAGATGACCTAGGAGTAATCGGATGTATTCAGCTACATATGTTTGGGAAACAAGTAAATGTTGACTTTTGGTGAGTCCATGCAGTTTTCTTGACCAGATTTCTGGGGGTGTGATTTGTCTTTCCCTTTTTTTCTGGGGGAGAGAAAGAGAAGTATTGTTCTTGGCACAATGAAGTGTGTTGGGGGAATCATTGGAGTGTCTAGAAGAATAAAGCACCAGTTAAATCCCTGGCAAGGAATGAGTAAAACTGAAAGAAGAAAGTCACCTTTTCTGGTAAAGCTGTTTTTGCTGCCTGGGGCTGTGAGGAGTTGGCTTGTTGCTTTTTTAGGGTGAAAGGGGGATTTAAAAGCATGTTGGCCAGTTGAGCTGGCATTATGGGGCTGAGAGGCATTTTTACACTTTGGAATTTAGCAAATTTGGACAGTGAGATCTGGATTAAAGAATATACGTATCTCCCTTCCCCTTCAGTGGCAGAAAATGGGGTAAGTTTGCTTAGACACACAAGCCCTTCTGGCTCAAATAGGAAGGGTGCAATCATCCCAATAGAAATATGAATTGGAATGGGAGCCATTTGAGGAGAGGGTGCTGCAGAAGCCCAATTATTTTTGGGGGGGGGTTTGAGGTGGGCCCACGAAAAGGCTGCCCCTGGGCTTCAAGCTGGCAGGAAGCGTCTCTCCTGAGCTGCCTATGTGTACAAAGTCTTCCTGAGAGCTCCCTTTGTGGAGATACAGGCGAGGGGCCTCGGTTCTCCTTGGCTGGACTGGCCCAATATTGTCCCTTATTGTATAAGTAGAATGCAAGAAGTGTTTTCGAGCCAAAATGTTCAGTTGAAGTGGGATAGGATTCACCCTGGATAAAAAAGGATGGAAGGAAGAAAAAAAACCCCACCCTGACCACACACCCCACCCCTGAAGACTTGAGGAGGGAGTCCTGGGAGGATAGTTAGAAAGATTTTAGTATACAACTAAAATGGGAAAGACAAGACGTAATCAAGGACAGCTGCCCAAATGCGCTTCCTTTAAGACTGGTGGACTTCAACTCCCAGAGTTCCTCCGTGGGAATTTATTTCCCTGGAAGAAGCAGAAGCTCCAATGTAGAGCTGCCTCCTGCAAAGGACCCTCGTCTGCACTTCTAGCCATAAAGCCAAGCCATCCACCGGGCCCTTTAGGCTCTCCATCCCCATGGAGCCCCACATTCCTGTTAAGTGAGACAGCTAAGGGATTTCACCCCGTTTTGCGACCTACCTTGTCAGTCAAGGGAATCACCAGTGCACAGCACCACAGTCGTTAAGGGAACCTGGCTTCCCCAATTGATGCTGCTTTGGGGGGGGGTGTCTCAAAGGGGGTTGCACAACTGCCCTGGGGCACAGTGACCATCATAACCATGAACCAGTTGTCAAGTGCCTGGATTTTGGTCCTGGGGAGGCTGCAACGGTTACAGGAAAGTGGTTTGTAATAAAGTCACACGTTTCAGTGCCTTGTAACTTTGGTCACTAGACGAGTCAGGTTGAGAGCTACCTGTCCTTCATGGTTTGGTCAGTCTGCTGTCCAAATTGACCAGGGAGCCACCTGCAAGGCCACAACCCGGGGCGCAAATCCCCAGGACCTGGCCAGAGCAGTGAAGGGTGTGACTGCGTGAGCCTTTGCTGCATGAGCGATGGGAGAGGGGGGGGTTCCCCTCCCAGGGGGATCCCAGCAGCGCAGCTTCTGCACTTAGAGCAGTTACTGGGGTGGTGGTCTCAGTTTGGGTCACCACACTATAAAAAGGATGTTGATACCCCAAAGAGTGCAGAGAAGAGCAACCGGGAGGATGAGGGGACTGGAGGCTGAAAGATAGGAAGAACGCTTGCAGGAACCGGGCCTGGCTGGTCCAGGGAAGAGAAGGACCAGGAGAGCAGCCTTCCAATATCTGAGGGGCTGCCCCAGAGAGGAGGAAGGGGGTCAAGCTATTCTCCGAAGCACCCAAAGGCCAGACAAGGAATCATGGATGGAAACTGATCAAGGAGAGAGATTCAACCTGGAAATAAGGAGAAACTTTCTGACAGGACAATCAACCCATGGAACAGAAATTGTCTTTCAGAAGTTGTGGGAGCTTCATTCGTGGAAGCTTTCAAGAAGAGACTGGCCTGCTATTGGTCAGAAATGGTGTAGGGTCTCCCGTTTGGGGGGGGGGGGGTTGGACTAGATGACCTACATGGTACCTTCCACCTCTGTTCATCAGACTTTAATGAAGAAAAGGACCAGGGGAGAAAGGAGGACAGCCTTCCAGTATTTGAGGGGCTGCCGCAGGGGGCGGGGGTTCTCCTGCTTGGGCAGGGGGTTGGACTAGATGACCTCCAAGAGTGCCTTCCCATTCTTTTCAACCTGGAGCCAGCTTGGATGCCTTGGCACCAGCCCAACCTGCTCGCGGGGCTTAAGCGGGGCAAACCGAGGCGGGGTGCCCGTCTCTGCGCGCTCTTGCCCGGCCCGGAGCGGAGGGAGGGAGGAGGCGGCCGCCGCCCCGCCCCCCCGTGGGACCCGCCCGTGGGCGGCGCAGCTGCTCGGCGACCCGGAAGCGGCTCCGGCGAAAACTTCCTGGCGCAGGAAAGGCTGCCATGGCTCGGCCCCGAAGGTAGGCAGGCGAGGCCGGGGAGGGACGGAGGGAGAGAAGCGGCGCCCAGGCGGGGGAGAAGAGACCCCCGAGCCCGCCCGGGGTCTCCTCCCCTTTGGAAAGGGGCGCTGACTCCACCTCCCAGAGCTCTCCGCGCGCGCAGCCCTAAGGGACGCTGGGAGTTGGAGTCCGCCCCTCTGGAAAGGGGCTGCTGAGGACATCGGCGTGTCCTCTCCTCCCCCCCCCCGGGTCAAAGGAAGACCTGGATGCTGGAGGGAGTGGGGGTCGCAACATGCTGGCTCTGTGAGCCGCTTAGGGGTCTCCAACCTGGGCCCCTTGAAGACGGGTGGACTTCAACTCCCAGAATTCCTCAGCCAGCAAACCTGGCCTAGAGAGGGCTGGAAAGCACTGTCAAACAGTGCATAATAATACGAAGAGTAACAATAACAATACACAGCAAAAGAAACCCAGCATAGTCATTTTTTGTGGATAATAATAATAACAAAATAACAGCAACAGATTCACAGAGTTGGAGGGTCCCTGGAGGTCATCTAGGGCTCAGCACTCTTGCTATCTTCCTGCCTCACTCCCAGAAGGCAGTGCAGTATTGCTGGCTAACTCTGCCCACTTCCAGGAGTTCGATCCTGAGTAGCTCAAGGTTGACTCAGCTTTCCGTCCTTCCGAGGTGGGTAAAACAAGGATGCAGATTGGGGGGAGGGGGGCGAGGCAAGAGGCTGACTCTGTGGACCACTTAGAGAGGGCTGTAAAAAGCCCCGTGAAACGATATAGAGGTCTGAGGGCTATTGCTATTTTCCTCCCTCCCTCCAACTACACCAATTTACAACCCTAGCGGTGCAGCCTCCATAAAGTCATTGTAGGTTGAGGATTATTAGTTCTCCCCATCCAACCCAGGAACAAAAGTTTGTTTTCTGGGGTCTCAATGGGTCTCCACTTTGTAATTTCCAGGGCCTTGAGTGCCTTTTCCTTCTTTGCATGGCTTAAAGTACACAGGGGTTCCTTTGATCGGCTCTGATCCAGGTTGTAGCTGGGAGGAATTGTCGTTTTTGCTGAAGAAGATGCCGTCCAGAACGAATTTGGCTGCTTCCATCCCCAGCAGCAAAGTAAAGTATTCGAAGCTTGCTTGCACGGATGAAGGATACATTGACCTGCAGGTAAAAGGAAGGAGGGAAAGGGAAGGGAAGGAAAGGAAAGGAGGAAGAAGAGAAGGAAGGAAGGAAGGACCGCATTTTATTTTATCCTTATCTTTTTAATCCCACTGTTATGTTGGGTAACTCAATTTATTTTTATTTATTTATTTACCTTTTTTTTTTAGAGTTATAGTTTATTGTCACTGCACCTGATACAACAAAATTAAATGCCATTTTATTTATAAATAAATAAAAAGAAAACAAAAGACACATCCTTCCCATTCTATACAATTGAACTGAAAACCACTGATATCTGTTTGCAGAGATGCCCACCAGGGGGCAGCCTTGTCATGGCACTTCTTACTTTTTAACCCAAAGGTGCTTTCCCCCCCCCCCCCAGGCAAAATTGGATTTTCTGTTTTTTTTTTCCTTTGAAGATGTTTTTCTTCTCCTCCAAGAAGCTTCTTCAGTTCTGACTGGATGGTGGGGAAGGGAAGGATTGATACTCCTTGCAGACAGCTGGTTCTTTGCATCCTTTTGGAGGGTCCTTGAGGCCACTTGGAGGTTTATCTTTGTCCTGTTAACTGTTGCATCTAAAACAGGGGTCTCCCAACTTGGCAACTTTAAGACTCCCAGAATTCTGGGAGTTGAAGTCCACCAGTCTTAAAGTTCCCGAGTTGGGAGACCTCTGATCTAAAAGGATGCAAATGACCAGCTGTCTGCAAGGAGCATCAATCCTTCCATTCCTCCCCATCCTATCAGAGCTGAAGAAGCTTCCTGGATGGAGAAGTGAAACATCTTCAAAGAAGAAAAAAAAGCACCTTTGGGACAACCGGCGCCTGAATGACTGACAATCTCTGTAGACGTTCTTCCCTTTAAGGCAGGATTGTAGAGATCTTTCAGACAATAATAACAGGAGCTGCACTAAAAAGGCCCCTGTTAGCATGCCTCCCTCCCTCCCAAATAAATATGGTAGAAAAGAAAAATGTAATGAAAGTGCTTTATTTGATGTCCCCACCCTCTGTTTTCTCTTTCTGGAGTCTGAGCCTGAACTGAAAGACACAGGTGAACTTCAAGCCAGCATATCATCAATTAGATTTAAAGGCATGAAGAATGTTTATAAAACCTTGTCATAAATCCCTAGAGATGCTCCAGATTTGTTGACACAGTTCCAGGAACTGCTGGTCCACCCAGTTTTACCACCTAACCTATTCTTCACCCCTTTGTTTTACATCTGTTCACATCCCAGTTGGCGTGTTTTGCCACAGGCTCCATTCAGGAAAAGAGCATCTTCCCAGGATGGATATTTTTCACATTTGGTTCTCTACTTTAAACAGTTTTTATTTTTTTATTTATTTTTTGGCATAAACGTCACTCAAATGCCTTGCACCGTTCCTTTCAATTGGTGGGGAATTCTGAGCATGGCAAACATTGGGAAGGAATGCAGTCAGGGCAAGGGCTGAAAATCTTTAAAAAGTTATCTTTGGTTTCACTTCCAAGGAAGAGGACTCAGGACCATTTAATCTATCTATCTATCTATCTATCTATCTATCTATCTATCTATCTATCTATCTATTAATCTATCTATTAATCTAATCTATCTATCAATCTAATCTAATCTATCTATCTATCTATCTATCTATCTATTAATCTAATCTATCTATCTATCTATCTATCTATCTATCTATCTATCTATCTAATCTTATCTATCTATCTATCTATCTATCTATCTATCTAATCTAATCTATCTATCTATCTATCTATCTATCTATCTATCTATCTATCTATCTAATCTTATCTATCTATCTATCTATCTATCTATCTATCTATCTATCTATCTATCTATCTATCTATCTCAAAGCGAAATGCCACTCACACATCATCACAAAATCTCCAGAACCTTCAAGCCTACAAACTTGAAATTGGGCACTGTCGTAAAAATAATTCAGTAAAAGAGGGACACAGACAAACCACAAGCAATAAATCCTATTTTAAAATCAGAGGTTTATTTCATGAGCAATTTAGGACGTGTGAATAGCCATCGTAACACAACTTATATCAAATAACTCATTGCAATGAGCTCCACCGACATGGCTGAGTCCAGCAAGGAATAGCCATGGCCAGTGGCCCTGAACACATCCCAAGTTATTCTTTTTATTTTATTCTGCACTCATTTCACAACTTACTTCTCTGTTCTTTCTTACTGACAGACAGTCTCCACATATACCTGTGTACATCTGAAACCTCTATCCATTGGCTACTTTCTGTTCCCTAGTTTGGTTTTCAGAACTAGGTACTTCGCAAAATCACATTCCACAGCAACAGCTCAGCAGGATCACAAATAGTTCTGATACACTTTGAAATCATCCTATCTAAAACTTTGGTTTGTGTCTCTTATTCTGGGGTCTGCTATCATCCAAAGGCCTTATTGAATCTGATAGATCAATAGCCTATTTTTATCTTCCTACAGCATTGGCTTCTAAGGGCTCACTAATAATTTTTCAAAATGACCATTAGAGCATTTCCTATATTATTATTATTATTATTATTATTATTATTATTACGCTCTGATGCTAAGGAGTTCGACTCCCCCTCCCCACCTGGAAAAAAGAAATCTCTTCCAAATGCAAAACACCAGCAGAGGAGAGGAGTTTCAGTTTCAGAGCAGCACCAAGCAGCTTTAGTACAGAACAGTTGAGCTAAGCCATGCCCAGGCTCCTTGCTGTCTCCTTGCCCACACAGCAAATACTGTTTCAGTTTCCAAACAGCCCTCAATTCTCACACACTGACAGGATTCTAGCCAGATGAATACCGATGGATGCTGGTAGGCAGAGGCAGAATCCCCCCGCCTTTATTTTCCTCTCCAAAAACTAAGCGCACCACATAGTTTTGTAGCAAAGCACACGAGTATCCAGCTAGTTACTTATATATTTCGCTGGGAAACGGCTCTTAAAAAGAATTTTGTGCTGCCCAATGTGGGCCTCTTCCAGGTATATGAACTACAGTTCCCAGAATTCCCCAGCCAGCGCAAAGCGTAGCTGAGAACTTTAGGATGTGGGACTCTGGGCCCGGAAGCCCGTTCTGTGCTCAACCTGTTTTTCTCCCTAGTTCAAGAAGAGCCCCCCGAAAGTCCCCTACAAGGCGATTGCGCTGGCCACGGTGCTGTTCCTGATTGGGACCCTCCTCATCATCATCGGTGCACTGCTCCTTGCTGGGTACATTAGCCAAGGGGTAAGTCGTGAGCGGCGATTCCATCCTGGGAGACTCTGGTAGGCCGGTCTGTGCAGGTGGGCTGTATTGTCCAAGAACAGGGCCAGAGAGACCACCTGGGAAAACGGCCCCCTCTGGGACCAGAGGCAGAGGTGGATGTTCAGCCAGTTCTGACTGGTTCTGCAGAACTGGTAGCAGAAATTTTCAGTCATTTGGAGAACCGGCCAATCCCATCTCTGACTGGCCCTGCCAACCCCATAAATTCTCCGCCTCCCATTGAGTCCCAGCTGACTGGCTGGGTCTCCTTTGGTTGCCCTGCACAGGAGAACGGAGCTGGAAAGCAGGTTGTGTGGTGGAGGGGGGAGGGGAGTGGATTCTGCAGTAACCTTTCCCTGCCGTGCCCACCAAGTCACCCCCACAACTGATCGGCGGGGTCTCCTTTGGTTGCCCTGCAAAAGGAGGTCAGAACTGGAAAGCAGGCTAGTGGGGTGGGGAGGGAATGGGGATTTTGCAGTATATCCTTCCCCTGCCCTGCCCACCAAGTCACGCCCACAGAACTGGTAGTAAAGAATTTTGAACCCCAGCCCTGATCAGAGGGGTCAATTGGGGCTCCAGTATGCAAGAGGGCTGTGGTGGCTTGGAAATTTGGAGGTCCCTTGATGGCGTTTGGCCGATTGATTCCTGCCTTGGAGTCCGCTGCTTTCAAGGTATTTGGAGTCCCGTAATTTTCTTCTCTGGGTCCCATAATTTCCATCAGGTGTCAGCTGAAGTCCATCATACCTAGAGGAGGAATAGAATTGGATGAGTTGGAAGGGACCTTGTAGGTCATCTGATCCAACCCCCTCCCCCCCGCCCAAGCAGGAGACCTTACAACATGTCTGACAAATGGCAGTCTAATCTCTTCTTGAAAGTCTCAAGTCTCATTCCCACAACTTCCGAGGGCAACTTCTGTTCCATGGGTGGATAGTTCTCACTGTCAGAAAATTCCCCCTTATTTCCAGGTTGAATCTCTCCTTGATCAGTTTCCATCCATTATTCCTTGTCTGGCCTTCAGGTGCCTTGGAATATATCTTGACCCCCTTCCTCCTCTCTGGGGCAGCCTCTCAAATATTGGAAGATGCTCTCCTGTCTCCACTGGTCCTTCTCTTCCCTAGACTAGTCAGGCCCAGTTCATGCAATCATTCATCGTATGTTTGAGCCTCCAGTGCCCTAATCATCCTGGTTGCTCTTCTCTGCACTTTTTCTAGAGTCTCAACATCTTTTTTTATAGTGTGGTGACCAAAATTGGATGCGGTACTCTAGGTGTGGCCTTACTAAGGCCTTAAGGCTTTGGAAATTGCTTGACTCCCTTTTCTTTGGGGCAGCCCCTCAACTATTGGAAGATGCTCTCCTGTCTCCCCTGGTCCTTCTCTGCACTAGACTAGCCAGGCCCAGTTCCTGCAACCGTTCTTTGTATGTTTTTTCATACGTTCTTTTCATCTCTTCCCTCCTCCAGGGAACCGATCGCGCAGTTCCTGTCTTGATCATCGGAATCCTGGTTTTCCTTCCGGGCTTCTATCACTTGAGAATCGCCTACTTCGCTTCCAAAGGCTACCGGGGCTACTCCTATGACGATATCCCGGATTTCGACGATTAGAAGGCTCCGAAAGGCCACGGCGCCAGAGAGATGATGCCAAAAAACAACCCCAGGCTTAATTTGGAGTGAGGCTCTCTCTTTGGACCATCAATCCTAGCAGCCGTTCATACTCCTTAAGGGTTTTTTTGGCAGGGCTTTCAGTTCTTGCTTTCCTCCCGGGGCCCTCTGAGAGGAAATTAACTGCATCGCGTAGAGGAAGAGGAGGCCTTGTGAGAACAAGTTTCTAGTTTGAGAGGGGAAAGTTCTTGACAGATGTGTTTCTACCGAGCAGCAGGAGGAAAAGAAACTCGGGGGTTTAATAGGCACTTCTACTTTATAATTATTATTTCACTTCTTCCTCTAGAGCAGAGTCTCGGCCAAGCTGACGCCTGGAACCAGGGATGGAAGGGAAGCGCTCATTAAATTGGTCTAGGCCACTTCAAGACTCGTGGACTTCAACTCCCAGAATTCCTCCTCCTCCAGTCATGTTAGCTCGGGAGTTCTGGGAGTTGAAGTCCACTAGTCTTAAACTGGCCAAGTTTGGAGACCCTTGCTGGGGCTGATGGAATCGCCTTCTCAGAGAGTAAGCCGGGAGTATGGTGGTATCCTCAGATGGGATTGGGCTGTGAAACCAGAACCCGGGGCCAGACAAGACTCTGTGAGAAAATAATGTGGAGCGCATTTCAGAGACATCAAAACGAAACGAAATGTAAAAAAATAGGTTAAATGCAGAGGCAGAAAAACCAAACACTTGTTAGTTAAAAAGCAACCCCTTTTCCCACAGACAAGTACTCTGTTCCATGCTTTTTGAAAGAGACACGTTTTAGTAACAGCAAAAGTCTGTGTGAATTAGGGATGGGCAACTATGGCCCTTTTAGGACCTGTGAACCTCAACTCCCAGGAATTCTGGGAGTTGAAGTCCACAAGGTCCTAAAAGGTGTATAATTGCCTAGAGGGAGGAAGACATAACTCTCCCTGGCTAGGTGTCCCCAGGAACGGATATCGGAAAGCTTGAAAAATGCACATGGGGATATGCAACCTGGAGCCCTTGAAGTGAAGACAAACCCTGTTGGAAGTTGTCCCCAAGTGTCCATGTCAGCAACACCAAAGCAAAACCACACTAATTTTTCCATTCGTTGATGTTGAAGTCGCCATGATTTCATGAAGGGGTTTGGGATGTGTTTTTTTGGACAGGCTGCCTGGACCCATTGCCTTGTCCTCGGCAGAGATGGTGGGCTTCCTTTTGCCGCCAGTGAGTTATCAGTTATTTTTTTTCTCTGGATTCTCTCCCAGGATTTGCAGCCTGTGGAATGTGTTGGGAAAGCTTAAATCTGCAGGTTCCGGTTGCCGACTTAATAAAGAACTTGTGATGTTCAGTCTTAAGGTACTTTTCCAGCCTGACGTTGCGTCTGTTCTAGGGTAAAGCTGTGGGAAGGAGCCCCTTGTCCCGGGAAGCCCCCGGACTGATATTTTTAATTTGAATTTTTGTAACAAGGCTTTGGACTTTCGAGTTAAACTCCCCCCCCTAAAAACCTGGGTTAACAAAACATAGTTGTTGGCTGCCCCCCTAATACGTTGCGTCTGAACAGACAAGCAACAATAGCGGTCCAACTTAATTTGAAAAACCACCACTACTCCTTAGTGGCAGAGTTCTCACAACGTGCTAGAATCCTATTTTGCCGATCAGCTGGGACTCAATGGGAGGCGGAGAAGAGATGGGGTTGGCCGGTTCTCTGGACTACTCAAATTTTCCGCTACCGGTTCTCCAGAACTGGTCCAAACCAGCTGAATCCTACTCCTTCCTTCCTTCCTTCCTTCCTCTTTCTCCTGTGATGTTCTATCACAGCTGAGCATTCTGTGTGAAGTCAGCAAATTGCGTTCATCCAATGAGCCCCAACTAGTCCCACAGGGACACGGAAACCCAGTCGAGGCAACTGTTTGTTTTGGCTCACCGTTGTCTGCTGATTCCATCACCCATGATTTATTGCATTGTGCAAGGTCAGTTTGCTTTTGGGATAGACGTACCCAGCCACGATCAACACAGGGAGGGGTTATGTAGTCCGTTTTCTTTCCACCTAATTGGGCTAATGAATGAATCCCTGGTCAGGGAACATGACGCAAGAGGGCTCAGCTGCCTCCTGCCGATGACCTGTTTTCCCCCCCTTGCTCCCCCCCCCAGCTGATTTCCATGCCTGCCTGAGATGCTCCTGCATTAATGGCCTCGTTCTTGCAAGCAAACCCTGCTTCCCAGAGGCCCAGCTGACTGAGACACGGGGATGATTCAGGTTCGTGGTGGGGGGGGGGGGGTAAGGCCAAGATATACAGCATTTTCCTTCCAGCAGGCTGGGAGTGGCCCGGTGGATGGGTGGGCGATGTTTCTGGAAGGTGTAAGGTTGGAGCCTTGGGATGGGGAGGGAACAGGAAAACCGGATGCAGTGCTGAGCATTTCTTTTGCAGGCTAAAATAAGGGTTGTAGGAATTGCACAGCTCCAGTCTAGTGAAAAGAAGGACTAGGGGGGATGGGACAGCAGTGTTCCAATATTTGAGGGGCTGCCCCAAAGAAGAAGGGCTCAAACTTATTCTCCAAAGCACCAAGAAGGCAGGACAAGAAACAAGGTTTGGAAACTGATCCAGGAGAGAGAAGCAACCTGGAATTCAGGAGAAACTTCCTCCAAGTGAAGACAATGAACCTTTGAAGTTGTGGGTGTTGGAGGTTTTTAAGGAGAGACTGGACAGTCCCTTGTCTGAAATGGAATATAGGATCTCCTGCTTGACCGGGGGCTGGACTAGAAGACCTCCAAGATCCCTTCCAGCTCTATTCTGATGATTCCTGGCACTGGACTCTTTGGGACAGAGGGTTCAGGTTGCTCCTGGGATCTGTTGGAGCTGCCTTAAAACCTGTGAAGTTCAGCTTTGCTAAGGCAGCCGAGGAATGGAGAAAAGTCAAAGTGTGGTGCAGGATACCATCTGGTTTATTTGTGGTGATGTTGTCGCGATGATACGGAGAGCAGGTGGGGTTCTCTGCCTCCTTTCAATACCCAGAAGTTTGTACTTCTGCTGGGTTTCCAAAGAGTGAGTGAGTGGCCGTCTCGGGCGGTGTCCTTCTTAAGCAGGCCCGACAGAGCCATGGGCAGCCCTCCATTCCCTTCTGGCCTCTCTTGCAGTTCAACAACACCTCTTCCCCCTCACCCCCAAACCCCCCCTCTTTTCTTGTGATCTCTTAAAAACCAGCTGGGCAGAAAACACCCAACTCCTTTGCAACAGATCTTGAATGGGCCTCAAATCTCCTGCAGGAGGGGAGGAAAAAAAATGGGCCCACTGATGCTCTAATCCAGCTAATGCGTGTGAACCTTCGACTGTTTGCTCAACCCACTTGGCTGGCTCTGGAGGGTCACGGCCCTGTTGATGTAAGGACAACCCACTCCCCAAAAAGAGCCAGCTGGTGTTCTAAACCAGGGATCTCCAACCTTGGCCACTTTTAAGTCTTGTGGACTTCGACTCCCAGAATTCACAAAACACTTTCCAAGCATTTAGGATAATAATAGCATTTATTATTATTATTGTTGTTGTTGTTGTTGTTGTTATCCTAAATGCTTGGAAATGTCATATTCTTTTAAGCATCGTTAAAATTGAGAGAGAACATTTTACTTCCCAAGGTACAAGATCATCCTGTGGCTTGAATTTGAGATGCTCTGGTTAGTGGTAATAATAAACCAGGTTTTATAGATTAGCATGCACCCAACCCCTACATTTCATACAATACAGTTTATTGACCAGATCATTATTAAACAAGCCTATAGGTAAACATGAGGAGTTAACTGGCCAGACTTTGAACACAAAGCACAGCAAAGTTCAAGGTTGTTCTAACAGACCTTAGAGAGTCAGTGGGCTTTTTACTGGTCCATCTATGCCAACTGGATGCAGCTCATTTCCCTTCCTGATACTCATTTGCAAATCCCAATAACAAAATCAAGCAGTCAAAGCTTTGTGAAGCAACAGTCCTTCCCGTGACTTAAAAAAAATTGAAACCACTGCAAAATTGGCTCACTTATAAATGTTGACGCTCCAAAATGCATTTGGAAACCACTACAAACTGCAGTTCCAACTTCTGTATTCTACTAGCACACACAATAATATTTTTGCAGGAATAAAAAATTTATGCATTCTATGCGTGGCCCACAATGCAGCTGCATATGCCATCGTACAAGGTTGGCTAATTGGTTGGATGTGCAGTGCAGAATTGTTACGGTTTTTATCTCCATGCTAACTTGCTGATAAATTTGAGACCATTCCTAAGATCTGTTCTGACCAGGAATTGTTGTTTGGGCTGGATAGTAAAATTGTTTAACTTACCAATCAACCAACCAGGCATATAAATTTTTGCTGCTGGCATTTTCTTCTACATCACAAACCCTGGCCTTGCCCAGTTGTGGCTTTACAATTTAGGATAAGAAGATATAAATCAGGAACAGGAAATGTGAAGGACAAAAACAGATAAAAAGTAATGTATGAGTTCCAAGGCTACACCATGATGTGACAGGCATGGACAATTTTTGCTGACTGGAAGGCCATGTTTGGCTTTGAAAGAGGGAATAACTAGTGGAACAGCTTGCCACCAGAAATCGTGGGTGCTTCACAGAGGTGGGATTCAGCCACTTCTGACCAGTTCTACAGAACCGGTAGTGGAAATTTTGAATAGTTCAGAGAACTAGCCAATCCCCCCTCTGACTGGCCCTGCCAACCCCATCTCTTCTCTGCCTCCCATTGAGTCCCAACTGATCGGCTGGGTCTCCTTTGGTTGCCCTGCCCAGGAGAACGGAGCTGGAAAGCAGGTCAGTGGGTGGGGAGAGAAGGGGGATTTTGCTGTATCCTTCCCCTGCCACGCCCACCAAGCCACACCCAAAGAACAGGTAGTAAATTTTTTTGAATCCCACCACTGGTGCTTCATCACTGGAGGTTTTCAAGAAGAGACTGGACAGCCACTTGTCTGAAATGGCATAGCTTCTCCTGCTTGAACAAGGGGCTGGACTAGATGACCTCCAAGGTCCCTTCCAGCTCTATTCTCATTGATTTGATTGATTGATATCAGCAATTACAGAAATGATAATGAGTACATTTTTACTCTCATCCTTGTCACCAAGTGATCGTCTTGGTTTTCATCCTGATGACAACGGCTCCTGTTTTGTCTGCACAGGGGCCCAATTCAGCGGCCCGATTACTAGTTCACACCAGGATGATGCTACCCACACACTCAACCTACTAATAATCGCAGAGCAGGCTGAAGGCAGTGATTTGCATATCGCGTGGTGCACAGCTCCAAAATAACTCTTCCAATAAAAGAATAGGGAAGTGGAACTGAGAGTCGTCATGCTGTGGAAGAAAACAATTTTCCCCTTTAATTTAATGATAAATAAATAGCCTTCAGATATACTGCAAAAAAAAAAAGTGGGTCTGTATTCGGCCAGTGTGTTTTAACACTGACAAACTCATCAAGGTATCCCTTATAGCAGGGGGTCTCCAACCTTGGCCACTTTTAAGCCTGGCAGGCTTCAACTCCCAGAATCCCCCAGCCAGCACCTCCCAGTTGGCTGGGGAATTCTGGGAGCTGAAATCCACAGGATTAACATGGCCAAAGTTGGAAACCCCCTGCCTTTTAGGACTTACAGCAGTGGTCCCCAACCACCGAGCCCCGGACCGGTACCGGTCTGTGGACCATTTTGTACCGGGCCGCCTATTTTGCTTGGGTGCCGCCATCTTGTTTCAACGGCGCTTGAGAAAGTGCTTCCGGGTGAGCTTGTCAGTTGTTGGTTGGCGTTTGGGTGTTGAAGGAATCCTTGTGCCTTAGTTTCGTCGAAGGGGGGGGCGGCTTCGAACAAAGAGCCGTCCCGATGGCGGTGTAGTCTTGCGTTACTCAGGAGGAGATTAAGAAAGAGCCCAAAAAACCCATCGACCACAAGAAGGTACAAAGGAGGAGTTGAAGGTGGCAGGGAGAAGCAGGGGACGGCTGGTACCGGTCCGTGGATCATTTTGTGATGCCGGTACCGGTCAGTGGTACAAAAAAGGTTGGGGGCCACTGACTTACAGGATTTAGTGGTTAGCTTCCTTAGATATTGCATTATAACATCCTATTGCAACTCTGTGGCGCCATATAGAACAGAATATAGAATATAGAAAATAGAATATAGAATATAGGATAGAATATAGTAGAATATAGAACAGAATATAGAAAAAGAATAGAATATAGAATAAAATATAGAACAGAATACAGAATAAAATATAGAACAGAATATAGAAAATAATATAGAATATAAAATTCTTTACATTATGGTGATTTTATCATAGCTCTATCCTAAGTTAATATTTTCTCTTGTATTGCCCCACCTTATTTTATCCCTCGCGCTCTTGCCCTCACTCTCTATGCTTCATTAAACTCATATATGTAGGCATGTTTTCTTAGTGTTGCATATCAATGATTGCACAAGTCTGTAGATGCAGTTCACTTAACAATCCATGCAAGACATTTTAAGCTCAGTTGTGGTTGTAAACTGAGAAGTGCTTCTACGAGGTCTTGAAACCAGAGCTCCACATGCCAGAGCCTGGGACCCAGGCCAGGGGAAAAGAACCGGTCTCCTGGCTGTGCGGACCAGTGGTTGGATTACACCTGGCAGCTCTTAAATCTTATAGGGCAAGGGTCTCCAACCTTGGCCCCTTTTAAGACTTGTGGACTTCCACTCCCAGAATTCCTGAGCTAACATGACTGGAGAGGGAATTCTGGGAGTGGAAGTCCACAAGTCTTAAAGGGGCCAAGGTAAGGGGGATTGTTATGTATTTCATCGCAATCCACCTGGAGTCGCCTGGAAGCGAGATATTGGATGCATAAACGAAGATCTATGGAGGAGAGCAGCTGCGCACCACACACACACACACACACAGATCCAGCACTGCGCATCCTGCAGTTGCTGACGTCACGGCGTGACGTCACGGCGACTCCCAGGCTCCCCCCCCCCCCCCAGCTCGCTCTCTTCCCCTTGGCAAGGCGCGCTTGCCTTGGCAAAAGCAGAGAAGGCGGGGGACCGCTCCCCCATCGTCCGCAGCCGGCTAAGGGCGACCCATCAGCCACAGCGGGAAGAACCCAGCGCGGCAAGGTCCCGGCCGGGGTCACGTGACGCCAAGGAGACGGGGGGTGGGGCCGAGCAGGCGCACGCGCTCCACACGCCGAGGGCGGGTCCCGTTCTCCGAGCCACGCCCCCTCTTTCCCTCCCTCCTCCGCCGCGCGGCCGAGCCACGCCCCCTTTCCCCTCAGGCCGCTGCGGGTCGAGGCTCGCGCGCGCTCCAGATCCGCTGACGCCGCAGCCGCCGCCGCCAGTCCGGTTCCTTCGCCTCAGCGCCGCCGGCGTCGTCCTGGTCGCCATTTCCAGCCGCTGCTCGCCGTGATGGCAGGTGAAGGGATGAGGGAAGAGTGAGGCGGGGGAAGGGGAAGCTGACGACCTTCACCCCCGGCCGGCCGGCCGCCCTCCTTCCCTGAGGCTCGGACTCCCGCTCCCATCCTCCCCCGCCGGCTGCTCCGCGTTTACCTCACGAGGTGTCCCCTCTTGTCTCTCTCTCTCTCTCTCTCTCTCTCTCCCGCCCCCCCCCGGCTGGGCAACCTGTCTTTCGTCCCCCCCCCCCCGGGGTCGCTGCTCCGGCTGCTGGAGGCTCGGGGGTCGCCCGCCTTCTTCCGCAGGCGCCACGCCCCATTTGGGTGAGGAGGGGGCGGGGGGGCTCCACGGGGTCTGCCCCTCCCCGCGATGCGGTGCCATCTTGCTGCCCCCCCCCGCCTTGTCCTCCGGGATCGATGCCCCCCCCGCGTCTCCTCTGGCTGCCCCCCCCCCGTTATGTCCCCCCCGCCCCCATGGAGCCGCCGCTTCCCAGCCGGGCTTCGAAACCCCCCCCCCCCCGGCCGAAGGCCCCGTGCCTCCCGGGGCGGCCTTGGGGGCTGGGAGAGGAGGGGGGGAGGCGGCATCGGCGGCCACTTCACCTGCGGCGAGGCTGGGCGATCTCGAGCGGTTCCCCGGCACGTGGCTGGAGCCTCCTGGGGAGGGGAGGGAAGAGGAGGGGGGGGGAGAAGCTGCTTGCTTTCAGGAGGAGGAATCCGTCCCCATCCGAGGGAGGCAGCCCAGGACGGACAATCTCCATCCTGCTTTGCAGAGGCCGGGTCTTCGGTCTGCCTTGTCTATTATATATCTTTTACATTATATATGTAGCTTTACCTCTAAGGTATATCTATGTGTATCCTATATATCTTATTTGCATCTACCTTATCTATCATTTATCTGTCTCTGTCTATCTACCATCTTCTATCTATCATCTATCTCTCTATGTGTATATTTAAGACAGAACGTTCGCCATTCCAGATAGATAAAATACTTAGATAAATGGATGGATGGAATATGTGTGTGTGTGTGAGAGAGAGAGAGAGAGAGATAGCAGACAGATCTTTATTATCACATGTATCTTTATACTTCTTAGATATAGTGTGTGTGTCTATATGCATATTATACACACACACACACACATATATATATACACATATACATACATACTGTGTGTGTGTATATATATAGTATATATATATAGTGTATATGTGGATCTTTGGTTATTCGGGTTTTCTCCCACATAAAATTGGAAGTGTCTTGGCGACGTTTTGACGAAATCTCATTCGTCATCTTCAGGCTTGTGTCTTCGGCTTTGTGCTTCTCAGAGTGAAGAAAATTCAGAAAACAAATAGTGTATATGTGTATATATGTATACATACACACACAGTATGCGTATCTGTAATATATATATATATTTTCTTAAGTTTTTGCGGGTACTTACATGTCTGGCATTCAGCTTTGTTCGGGTATTTTCCCACGTCATAGTAGTGGTGCTTTTAAAGTTGTAGCAACGTTTCAGCAGAATCTTATCTGCCAAACACTATACAGAAGCCTGATGATGGCAGATGAGATTCTGCTGAAACGTTGCTACAACTTTAAAAGCACTACTACTATGTCGTGGGAAAATACCCGAACAAAGCTGAATGCCAGACATACATATACATATACATATATATAACTTTAAAGCACAGCTTTAAAAGCACAGCTACTATGATGTGGGAAAATACCCGAACTAAGCTGAATGCCATACATGTAAGTACCCACAAAAACTTAAGAAAACATATATATATATATATACACACACCCACATCATATATGTATGTATGTATAATATGCATCTATCTAAAAAGTATAAAGATACATGTGATAATAAAGATCTGACTGCTATATCTCTCTCTCTCTCTCATACTCCATCCATCCATTTATCTAAATATCTATCTGGAATGGCGAAGGTTCTGTTTTAAAAGTGGCCTGGGGTGGGGTAGGGGTATGAGTTCTAGACCTTCCTTAGGGTTACAAGCCAGCTGGGTGACCTTCGGGCCAGTCATTCTTTCTTAGCCCAAGTCACGTCATAGGGTTCTCCAGGCAGGGAAAAAAATATAATAATGCACATTTTTTGAAAGCCGAATAACACACCTGAGTTCCGTCTATGTGGCTTTAAGATCTGATATTTTACCATACCAAGGGGTGTGATTTTTATATTCCCCCACTCTTCTATATTTCTGATAAGTTCTTGATGGTTTCTATGGACAGTAATTTATCAGGTAAGTTGCTAGCAGTTATTGGATTTTAATTTATCTATACAGAAGGTTCTTGGTAAGGGACCTTTTTAAAGCAAAGTTGCCTTTGAATCGAGCCCAACCTCTGCCAGCCTGCCTCTAGACTCAGTTTTTCTCCTTACAGAAATGGTTTCCCCTGGTTGTTTTCAGGGGTGTTTTGTGGAATTCTCGGTTTGATTCTACTGCTGAACTTCCTATACCATCCCAGTTAAATACCAACCAGGACAAACCCACGTTAGCCAAGCTGAGTTGGTAATATTTAGTCTGATGTAAAATGGAAGCATTATACTAATAGCTAGAAATTATTTTCATCATTGACCAATAAAAATGTAGCCCGATATTTAAGTAACATAGAAATACAGAAGAGCTGTATTAGAACACTTTAATATATTATATACAGCCATCTGGAACTAGTAAGAAAATCCCAGGGGAAGATTGCCACTGCAGAATAGACCTTTTTGAAACCATAAGCTATTTTAGTTACACAGTATAGTATTTTTCATTAAGACTTTGTTGCCCAATTCTGTAAATATTAATTCTACAAGAACCACTGTTGAGTATGAATGGATTGATTTCTCTAAATGCTTTTGAATATTATGTTGCCTGTAGAATTCTAATTACTTTGTGATTGATGATGTCAATTTAGTAAATATATTGTCTGTCTTGCATATTTGTGATCTTTAATTGTGTGACTTGCATATTTGTGATCTTTATCTTAAGAATAACAACACAGTAACTCCATCTCTGACTTTCTCGCTGTTCATTTTTCAGTCACTCTGGTTTTATGGTTTGATTTTAGTTATTCTTACTACTTTTAATCAAATATTCCATCTTATAAACAGTGTGATCACTTTTGTATTCTGTCCTGATGCAGGAGGGAATGTATTTTGAAACTTCATAATTATTAAATTTGTGTTGTGATTTTTTTAGGTGAATGATTTGTTCTAACCATTTGCTTATATCCATTCAATCTTGAAAATGAGAGAATGAACTAATAGTTTAAACAATAGTCTAATAACTTTTTCTTCTCATCAGAATCAATAAGAAATAGAACAATGCCCGGAATGATGGGGGATATTACATTAAAAAGATAATGCAACCTGGTATGTACATCTCAGTATATGAGACATGACTACAGTATTCAGTTTTGAGAATGGTGACACAGAGCTGAATCAGCAGAATGATAGCCTGGGAAACTTATAAAATAAAAGCAGAGTCATCTTACATAGTTTGTAGTGGTTCTAAAAGGATTGTGTTTGCAGTTTGTAATATTGTTGACAGCCTGGAAGAAAGAGTGACATGTTTTAACAATAGACAATAGAAATATTAGCTATCTTGGAGTAAGTTTATGGGTTGGTTAATCATTTACAAATAAGGATATTTCCCGAGAATCTGGAAAAAACTGAAAAACCTAGACAACCCATGTCCTGTTGGGTCATTGTTTTGAAGATAATTCCTCGGTGCCTTCAAAAATTGCAGAGCTTCTGATGTTCCGGAAAAGTTCTTAAAATTCAGGGATATTCTCAGAGATGTTTCTGCCTTGAAAGTATTTCATGTTGAACTATATACTATGGTCAGATGGTTTTTCAAATCCTCAAAATAATGATGTGAATTCACTGAAAATTCATTTTGCATAATTATTAAAGAATATTATGCAGGAAGGGTTGTAATAATAACATAATGCAAAAATATTCCAGGAACTGCACAAATCGTTAAAAGATGTGCTGATTGAGTTTACTTAAAAAAGAAAACAAGTTATCTGAAAAGTGCTTGGATTGGTGAGAAATGATAAAAGAATCAATGATAAATCTGTAAGCCATTCAGAGTCACTTTGTAGGGGGGATGGGCGGCATAAAAATTAATAAGTAATAAATACAAAGGTGCTCAAAGGGCTAAATTGGGAACAAAATAAAACATGGAAACAGAAATTTATAAGCTTAATTTGGCATAAGTGCAGTGTGTTCTATTTTTAAAATGTTGATAGCAATAGCACTCTAACCACTGCGTGACCAGGGCTCTAAAAGAATTAGAGAAGCAGTGGTGGGATTCAGTTTTTTTTTTTACTACCGGTTCTGTGGGCGTGGCAGGAGAAGGATATACTGCAAAATCTCCAGTCAGAGATGATATTTGCTGGTTCTCCGAACTACTCAAAATTTCCGCTACCGGTTCTCTAGAACTGGTCAGAACCTGCTGAATACCACCTCTGTATAGAAGTCTAGTGTGAGAATTTTTACAGTACAGTTTGTTTCTACACAAAATGACAGTAGTATCTGATTACTCTATAATGTAAACAATGACTTCTCATTACACTACAGATTAATTTTCTTTATAGGGAAAGATATGCAGAAGAAAAATGACTACATTGCACAAGTTCTTAAAATGATATTTTAACTTATTAAGATTAATAGATGATAAGTGTCAAAATCATTTAAGCTTATGTTTTAGTTATTTATTTAAAATTATTTTAGCTGCCCAATATCTATTAATTTTAATATTTTGCATTCTGTATGTGGCTTTTTTCTGTTAGCCATTTTGAGTAGATTGGGAATTAAAAAGGTATAGTAGTAAAAGTCACAGTCTTTCTCTAGTAGAACTGAACTCCTGGTGACAGCCATGGGCACGTCCCCCCATCTACAACAGGCAGGTCATTTGCTGTAGTCTTTCCTGAGTGTTTTTTTTCAGCTTCCAGGGTTAGGGTATGTGACCCTGGGATTTTCTGGATATTTCCCATTGAAGTACTAAGCAGGCCTGATCCTAGAGATGTTTGAGATCAGTCAAGGCTACCTCAGTGCTGCCACCTGCCGCCTGGGATGAAATATAGGGCATTATATTTATAGGGCAGTATAGCAGATGGAAATAATGCTGGTTGTGTACAGTGCAGTATTTATTCAGTAGAAGCCCATGAAATTCTAGTGCAGTTTAGTTTCATTAGTTCACATTACTTAACGTGTGTGTGTGTGTGTGTGTGTGTGTGTGTGTGTGTGCATGCGTGCACATGCACACACACACCCCATACTGTATATACCGAAAGGTATGTGCTTGCATTAGAAGAAAGTCGTTTAAGTCCTGGATTCAAATCGCAGTTGGGTCATTTAGATCAGTTTGCACAGTCATGATGCTTTTTGGCAAATTTGAGACAAGGTATTTGGTAAGCAATGGCTGCTTTGCTACTGTATCACCAATCCCATTTTCTGATAAAAGTTATGTGCTGACTTAGAGTCCAGATTCCTGGTTTTTATTTATTTTTGATATTTGTGTGCCACCTGATAGAACAATTCTTGACAAGTTACATCTCATGAAACCATTAAATGTGCAACACAGAGAGACAAGATGAGGTCCGAAAATCAGTCCCCATTCAAAGAGCTGCCATAGTTATGTTGCCTCTTGCATTCTGAAAGATAAGGAAAATGCTGTCTCAATAGTCTTTCAGAATGCTAATAGGAAAGAGCTGTTGTAATCTCCGAGGATAGATAATTGAAGATAATCTTACTCTATAGACTAGTTTAGAAAATAAGTTGTCCACCACTATCTCAGCGTTTTTAGAAACTCTTGAAAATAGAACTATTCTGGAGGGCCTATGGTGAGTGGTATGATATCTGGTTTGATTATTTTTATGATGCTTACTTAATTTTATATTTACATATTCTACTTTCAACTGCGGATATTTTATTTAAACGACTGTTGTTTGTAATTGAAGTAAACCAACATGACGGTTATACGTGCAATAAATAAGCAGAAGTTCTGCATTGAGGCTCTGGCTTCCTTAACATTTCAGGGTGGGGAGGAATCCAGAGTTTATTAGGACATATCAAATGAGCTAATTGCAACTGGCAGGGAGTCCTATCCAGATGAGTCCTCTAAATAAACAGTCTTGCCTCTCTTGTTGAGACTCATTCTAAACTCTTCTACCTCATCCAGTCCTTCAAAAGCCACCAGGCACCAGCTCAAGACTTCGACTTTCTGCTCTGATTAGGATGGGGGGAATACATAGCTGGGGATCACTAGCATGCTTCACCCCACAATTAATGAAGTCCTCTTCCAGCAGTTTCATTTAGATGATTTCTTGGATACTTGTCCGCTGTTGTTGGGAAGCAGTTTTGCCGAGAATGACCATTTATTTCTGATGATTTGTATTTATCTCGAATCACCTTTATGACACTGGATTGGTGAAAGCTTAGAGAAAGTTTCACAATCATATCCAGACTCACAACTATCAATGATCTTTATATAGGGATCTTCAGAACATTCTTTTGAGTGGGACAAAGTGTGCTCTTAGACTAGTTTTTCCCAACTGTGGCGACTTAAAGACATGCTGGCTGGGGAATCCTGGAAGTTAAAATTCACATGTCTTCAAGTGGCCAAGGATGAGAAACTATGCTTTAAAATCTTGGTGATTGGAAGTTTAGTAGGATGAGGGGGGAGCCAAAGTTTTAAAAATGTATATAGCAATAGCAGTAAGGCATATATATTGCTTCGTAGCGCTTTTTACAGCCCTTTCTAAGTGGTTTACAGCCTCTTTCCCCCAACAGTCTGGGGCCTCATTTTAACGACCTCCGAAGGATGGAAGGCTTAGTCAACCTTGAGACTGTCAGGTTCGAACTCCTGGCAGTGGGCAGAGTCAGCCTGCAATAATGCATTCTAACTACTGGGACAACAGGCTCTTTGTCTTCAGTTGTATGTCATTTATGTCTCTGGGACATAAGATGTTTTGTAATATATTTTATGTCTTGAAATGTTTTATAAAATTTGTAAAATTTGTGTTCCATGGGAGTCACGGGTTCCAGACTTTTGGGGCACATTTTGTAAACTACCCCATTTGAGGTGCCTTGGTTCAAAAATTGTTGCCCTAAGATGCATCATGTCCCCCAGTTAAAGATTATATACCAACAAACTGGAAAATTTTCATAGAACATAGTGATGTGGGTGTGATGTGTATATATTATGTATGTGTATATATTTGTGTGTAGCCACAGGAGATGGCAGCACTTAGCCAGCATTGGCTGATGTCAAAAAAGCTAGATAAGAGTTCAGCCTGGTTAAGACTTTGATGGCTTCCATTGCCCTTTTGCAACTAGGTACTTAGCTAACTGCCTTTACAGGTGTATAATTGGAATGGCTTCACTTCCATTTACCTTCATGCAGAAATAGACAGTGGGAATTCCATTGGCTTTTCTGGTATTCAGAACATTTCAAAGAAAACGAATTCCTTTTTCATCATTGATGAAAAAAGTAGTAGGCAGTAGATCTTGGAGGATGGGAGCAGGGATGTTTTGAATATGACAAAATAATAATGTGTAGTTGTATATAGAGATTTAATTCATATATATTAACCCATAATGTAATTGTTGAGTTTTAGTTTCATATATTATGTAAATCCACAATTGAAAATGGTGGTATCTGAGTTTAGTTACTGTGATTTATTCAAGAAACTGTTGAAACCAAAGTGGGATAAATTTAATCTGTGTCTGAATATACACATTGTCCGGATTCCCATATGCTAAGCCAAAATAAACTGCTTTATGATTTAACACAGTATATAAGATTTTTTTTCCCTTTTGATAAGGTCCTTTAGTTATTGAATATTAGGTTAAACATTTCTTTCACTACAACAAAGATGCTTTTACCTTGATTAAAGCTTAATTTTAGAATCAAAAACTTACATTTTTCAGTTCTTTTCAACATAGTCACTAATGAAATTTACAGAAAATAAAATAATTAAAACAGGGGTTTAATTTGTACTGTTGCTTTTTTCCATCATTGCTAGTTTAGCATGTTCAAAAGTACAAACACAAATTTTGAGATATTACTACCGGATATTTATTGCTACTTTAAAAGCAATACTTTTATCTTCCAGATGTTTCATTTTATTGTTATGCTTGAATTGGGCTATGCAATACAGCCACACCTAGGGCTTTAATAACTTAAAGGAAAGCCTTTAAGTAAAATAATTGTTGCTATATGATGGGTGTTCTTGTATAAATAGGCAAGTTGGCAGTTTTGATATAAGGGAACTCCAGCCATAATTAGGCACCAAAAGTTTTTGGAAATTTGATGCCTTTGGCTTATCCAAAATATTCTGTCATCTGATTTGAAAAATTCAGTGGATGTTTTGCTAGAGAATTAAGAATAGAGTTAGTTTGAAATTTGTATTTGCAGGCCATGTTGAAATGAACAAATTGTTTAAATGTTTGGGTCTTTTCCCCTTCTGGTTTGTTGTGTTCCAAGTCTGCTGTATTCAATGTCACTTGCTTAGTGCAGCCACCTCATTTTGTTTCATGCTGTGGATTGAAAACACTGAATTTGCTCAAATAAGAATTATCTATGCTTTCTCACTGTTCAATTTTTTTCACTAAGAAATCCCCAATGTTGTCATCCCATTTGCAAAATAAGTAAAGGTGACATAATTGCATCCTTTACTTTTTGTCAGTGGAGCTTTATTCAAGGATGATGAGCTTTCAAATGGTTCTTTAATGGGTCATGACATTTGAAGTTCTCTTCAGCCCTGCAAGGATTCTTCTTCCCCATAATGCACTTTGATTTTCCCACCAAAGAACAACCTTGCTAGTGACCCAGGACAAAAATAAACATAAACACAATGTGGCCTTGGAAAGATAATTGTGTTGGTAACTATTGTTTAAATTATTGTCAATATTATAATCAGTTACAGTTTAAAACTCTTTTTGCTATGGATTTATGCCAGAAATAGGGAAAGCAGCCACTTAAAAAAAAAAAAATTGAAATTTTTCTTGCAGTGCCAATGGTCTATTTATTATAAACCAAGGTTTTTGGAATTTGGCTCCGTTCTCAAATACTTCGCAGAGCACTGTTCCCGATAGCAGAATTCTTTAAGTGTATCCGTAATATTGGTAATGGCACATGCATAGAAGTGGATATTTTACCTTGAGATTAGGCAAGCTATGTTTGTATTACTGTTACTCAATCTTTTCACTTAGCAAGGTAGCCTAGATTCTTAGCTTAGATTGCATTCTTTGTGGATGAAACAATATTTTATCTGTCAAAAATATTTACTTTGCTGGTTATGTTTGGTTGTACCTGTTTTCTGTAGGTTCTCATCATGAGATGAACCAAGATAGCACCTAGAGAGCCAGCTCATAGGAAGTCTTAAGCAGCATCTATTTGGGAAACAGTCTCTTTATACCTTGTGTCTCAGTCCTTAAAATAATGAGACTTCCTGTCCCCAAATAGTAGAGAGATCATGCTGTCATTTTTCAATCATCTTGACTTCCAGCTTGCTGATTTGTACTGAGGCTTAATTCACCTGTTGGCTAAATGAAATCCAGTATCAACCAGGTTTTTGCTCCTTTTTTTGCTGAATTCCGAACATTCTCAAAGCTTACTCTGAAGTGGTAGATACTGTGCAAAACGAGGTATATAAACAGGGCAGAAGCAAAGTTCCACTATAAAGGATCCGTTTGAGTGACTCTAAATGTTGTCCACTCTTGCTTAAATGTACAGGCAAAAAACAAAGTGTGAAAGAAGTTTTGCCGGAGTATAATCCACATAGCAGTTGGGAGGAGCTGTGAGAGATGAGTTGCTGTTAAGTCACTCACAAATACAATTACAACATAATCATGGAGCAAGTCTTAACGGGGGAATTCTTATCTCCAAGTTAGTATCTTTCGTTGCATATCAAATCTTATCCTTCTATGTAAAACCTGCAGAATTTGCTTCCCTTTCTCACCTTTCATTAAAATTAGCTTCCTTTTTAGCTTCTCCGCACATAGAGATGGCAAGTCAACAGATTGCTGTGCCATTTCGCCACACATTTCACATAAGGAAGCCAAAGTCTGTTCCCCCAAATGATCAATTGGCAGCAAATACTGCTGTGCTGTAGTGTTCTAACTGAAGCTTTGGGGCAATCTCGGTCCTTTGCCTGAACCATCAAATCTGTGTGAGATCAGTAGCCGGGTGGGGACCCTTGACCATCAAGCAGAGCAGCTTTCAGTTGCAATGCCTGTTTCTTGTTGGGAAGATTGAGGACTGAGGACCACTTGTACTTTT
The DNA here is from genome assembly GCA_033807585.1 of Hydrophis major. Taxonomy (NCBI): domain Eukaryota; kingdom Metazoa; phylum Chordata; class Lepidosauria; order Squamata; family Elapidae; genus Hydrophis; species Hydrophis major. Next base: position 9,345,602 of record CM066334.1, read on the forward strand.
GGACAGAGCCAAAACTTCACTGATTGCATAAAACCATCAGTTTACATATTTGGTTTGGCTTAGTGACAGTGTAAAGCATCCTCTGGCAGCAAGAGATTATATCCCATTTGCCAAGTTGGAAAAGTTTGCCTTCCTATCTGAATGGGAGTTCTCAGCAGTGCTTTATTCCTAAAAAGGAACAATGAAGGTGGCTTGTGGTTAAGATGCTTGCTTGGCTTAAGTTCAGAAGGTCCAGGCTCACATGCATCCTTACCATGGAAAGTCCCTGGGTGGTTTGAGGTCAGTCCCTCTCATTACAGTCTGTAATGCTGATTATTGATGGTTAAAATGGGAAGAAATAGCATTCTGTTTAGTGCCTGAAGCCTTTGACACATATGTTGTATGATTTAGGATTCAGTATTTTGTTAACTCAGGTGGCTTTTTTGAGAGCCCGTCTTGCTGTTGGATGCCAGACTGATTATAGGCAGTCCTCAACTACAATTGAGCCCAATGTTTATGTCACTAAGTGAGTTTTGCCCCATTTTACGACCTTTCTTGCCATAGTTGTTAAGTGAATTGTTGCAATTGTTAAGTTAGAAACATGGTTGTTAAATGAATCAGGCTCTCCCGTTGACTTTTACTCGTTGAAAGGTTGCAAAAGGGGAACACATGGCCCCGGGTCACTGCAACCGTCATAAATATGGGTCAGTCACCCAAAAGCCAAATTTTGAAAAAGGTGTGAAAAAAAGTGTGAAAAGCGATCCTAAGTCACTTTTTTCAGTGCTGTTGTAACTTTGAGTGGTCACTAAATGAACTATTGTAAGCCAAGGAAAGCATCTGGGATTTAGGATTTAGGATTTGCTCCCAGGTGAACATGTTGGCCTGACATGTCTCATGGACAGCTGGTTAGATAAAGGAGGAATGACCGAGCACGGCCACCAACTTCCTCAACGTAGCAGAAGGCGGCTTCAAGAAGTCCACAAATTTTCTGGACTACTTGTTCTGCAGGATTTGAAGTTTATCCTCAACTCATTAGCTCACTTGATGATGTGGGCCAGTTTACGTTTGGGTAGTTTTGTAACAGGACTCCTTTGTAACACCTTTGTAAATAGACTTTAATGCTCAAGGATATGTAAACAGGAAATAACGTTTGCTTTACTTTTGACTGAGAATGGAATGCTTCCCATCTTTTCTGTCCAAGTTCCCTTCATTTTGTGATTCCAAATATGGTTATCTGTAATTATGGTATAGTTTTGCAATAATAATTCCACATGTAACAAAACAACTACAGTGAGACCTTCCTCATCCGTTATTTTGAAATCACCTACATCCACAAACACCTGCGAGTTTTTAAGTATTTATAACTGTTATAAAATGAATACATATAAAATGTCCTATTCTGCTTAGTAATGCAAAGAGGTTTCTGAGATTTGTTTTATAAAATGTAAAAATAAGGTCTGTTACATTATGGTACCATGTTTATAGATATTTATAACCCAACTGGTACAGGAATCTTGGGCTCACGGTATGCTGTTATGTAGTTATTCAAAAAATTTCAGTGAGACTTAATAGGTTATTTTCTCCAGTTCCAACCCTAGTAATGTTACATTTTGCTGTTCGATCAGAGTTTGCAGAGGGTGGTGATTTTGAAGTTTTAAAACATTATAGTTAAGATTTCCTTTCAGTTATTTCTATAATGTCAGAATGTATGTACTGCTCAAAAAAATAAAGGGAACACAAAAATAAGACATCCTAGATCTGAATTAATGAAATATTTTTATTAAATACTTTGTTCATTACATAGTTGAATGTGCTGACAACAAAATCTCACAAAAATTATCAATGGAAATCAAATTTAGCAACCCATGGAGGTCTGGATTTGGAGTTACATTCAAAATTAAAGTGGAAAAAAACACTACAGGCTGATCCAACTTTGATGTAATGTCTTTAAAACAAGTCAAAATGAGTCTCAGTAGTGTGTGTGGCCTCCACGTGCCGGTATGACCTCCCTACAATGCCTGGGCATGCTCCTGATGAGGTGGCGGATGGTCTTCTGAGGGATCTCCTCCCACACCTGGACTAAAGCATTCCCCAACTCCTGGACAGTCTGGTGCAACGTGGCGTTGGTGGATGGAGCGAGACATGTGCTCAATTGGATTCAGGTCTGGGGAACGGGTGGGCCAGTCCATAGCATCAATGCCTTCGTCTTGCAGGAACTGCTGACATACTCCAGCCACATGAGGTCTAGCATTGTCGTGCATTGGGAGGAATCCAGGGCCAACCGCACCAGCATATGGTCTCAAGGATCTCATCTCGGTACTAATGGCAGTCAGGCTACCTCTGGCGAGCACATGGAGGGCTGTGCGGCCCCCTAAAGAAATGCCACCCCACACCATTACTGACCCACTGCCAAACTGGTCATGCTGGAGGATGTTGCAGGCAGCAGAACGTTCTCCACGGCGTCTCCAAACCCTGTCACGCCTGTCACATGTGCTCAGTGAGAACCTGCTTTCATCTGTGAAGAGCACAGAGCGCCAGTGGCGAATGTGCCAATCTTGGTGTTCTCTGGCAAATGCCAAACGCCCTGCACAGTGTTGGGCTGTAAGCACAACCCCCACCTGTAGATGCCGGGCCTTCATACCACCCTCATGGAGTCTGCTTCTGACCATTTGAGCAGCCACATGCACATTTGGGGCCCACTGGAGGTCATTTTGCAGGGCTCTGGCAGTGCTCCTATCCCTCCTTGCACAAAGGTGGAGGTAGCGGTCCTGATGCTGGGTTGTTGCCCTCCTACGGCCTCCTCCACGTCTCCTGATGTACTGGTCTGTCTCCTGGTAGCGCCTCCATGCTCTAGACACTACACTGACAGACACAGCAAACTTTCTTGCCACAGCTCACATTGATGTGCCATCCTGGATGAGCTGCACTACCTGAGCCACTTGTGTGGGTTGTAGACTCCGTCTCATGCTACCACTAGAGTGAAAGCACCGTCAGCATTCAAAAGTGACCAAACCATCAGCCAGAAAACATAGGAACTGAGAAGTGGTCTGTGGTCACCACCTGCAGAACTCCTCCTTTATTGGGGATGTCTTGCTAACTGCCTTATGCTTTCCATCAGTTGTCTATTCCATTTGCACAACAATATGTGAATCAGTGTTGCTACCTCTAAGTGGATTGTTTGATTTCACAGAAGTGTGATTGACTTGGGGTTACATTGTGTTGTTTAAGTGTTCCCTTTATTTTTTTGAGCAGTGTACTTTATTAATAAGTGATATCCCTATGGTGGAGGAAGTTAGGGCCCTTTGTAATATTCCTGCCACCCACTATCCAGCTGAACGTCTTTTATTGTAGTACATCTTGTGACATAAAACCTCCAGTTTTGCTGATAAGAAGAATCTTCCACAGTTACTTATTACCTATTTTACATGGATCCAGGGTGCTTTGCTCAGTGCTATAGAGATGTTGGTCAGGTGTAAAGAAAGGGAGGAAGTCTTTGTGTATCCAGCTATGCAAACTGTAGCCTACTTGGCAAGTAGAATAGCTTTCATTTATGGAATGGAAACTCATGTTCCTTCTGTGTCCCCCTGAGCTCCAACAAGCGTCCTCCAAGGGTCAGATGCTTCTGAAGCATTGCTCTCTGGTGTGCTGCAAGGACAGGGATTGGCAGTGCTACTACAAGATTAACCCCCCCTCCTGTTTTCATGCTCTCAGGTTAGCTAAGAGTTTCGTATTTCTCCTGCTAAACCAACAGAAAAGCTGTTCTGTTGTGTCTTAGGAGAAGCAGGGAAGCATACAGGAGAAAACAAATGTGAATGAATAAACGAGCCTTTTATATGAAAAGGATTATGCACAGGAAAACAAAATTTTAAACGCTGGTGAGGTTCCATGAATGAGATTTTGCAGGAAAAAGAATATAAGTGCAAGGTCTTATTTCCTATGATTTACCTAAGGTGCAAAGTGGTAAACAAGCATATAATCCCGTATTCAGCAGTCCAGGTGTCCAAATAAGTGTTCCCTTTGTGGGAACAATAGCCTGTGTTTTCAAATAAGGAGAAGTGAGACCTCATTTGGCTATTTGGCCATTGAGCAAATACCAAAAAGGAGGAATGTAGTTTGACAATACGGCTGGATTGAAAAATGTAGAATTCTTCCGGATTCTGATCTGGCAGGTAACAGTTGCCTGCCACTATGATCGCTTTCGTTGGATCCAGCCATTATCAGATGCAGATAAAAAAACATTTAATGGTGCTTTTTATGGTTTGCTTAGTATATCATCTGAACTAGGACACTTAATTTTTTTCCTCTCTCAGAAGTCAGCCACACCAAGCCATTGTATTAGAGTCTCCATTGTGCCAATAATAAAAGGGCTGTTAAGAATGCTGAATGTCTTATTAAAGTAATCATTTTATTATAATATTACATTAGTCTTTCAAATCTGCGTAGATTGATGGTAAGAATGGTACATAAAACACTGACTTACATGTCCAGACACATCATTTTTTTTTTTTTATAAAAGTTTTATTGATTTTAACGACAAACAAAAACATATAAAACATAACATAAAAAAATATCATTCTTCATAAATTTACAGTGTATCGGTTGGTTTACGACTCCCTTTTGTGCATCCATTTCATAGTCATCAAAATAATTATATTACATAATAACTCACATTATCAATCATCAGTTAAATATCCTAATATCATTATTGAACAATCATTTGACTATAATTTTACGAATTCATATTTAAGCGAGATAACTATAATTGAGTTAAATTATTTTATAACAAATCATAGAATCATACCAAATCTATCTTAATAAAGTATTCCAAAAAATTATCAAAACCAAGAAAAAATATATATTCGTTATTTCCTAAATTTCTAAATATTCTATTATTATATTGTATTATCTAACCATTAATAAAAGAGATCCCAAACTTCATAAAATTGTTTATCTTCTTGTTCTCTAATTTCAAATGTCAAATCTATTCATTTCGGCACATTCCAATATTTTCTTAATAATTTCTTCCTCTAATGGTATTTTCTCACTCTTCCAATGTTTAGCAAATACAATCCTAGCCGCTGTTAATACATTTACAATCAAATACTTTAAGTTTTTATTATATATATCAGGTAAGATTCCCAATAAAAAAATCTCTGGTTTCAAATCTATGTGTTTCTTTGTCATTTTTTCCAGCCATATGCGAATTCTAGTCCAGTATTTCCTGGCCTCCTCACAAGTCCACCACATATGGTAATATGAGCCAGGTATCTGATGACATTTCCAGCACTTTTCAGATTTATTCTTGAACATTCTTGCTATTCTTGTTGGGGGAAAGTGCCACCTGTAAAACATCTTATACAAATTTTCTTTATATGCTGTTGACATTGTCATTTTATAATTTTGTGACCACAATTTTTGCCATTTCTCTAAATCAATCCCATATCCAAAATTCTTCCCCCAAGCAATCATTGTTTCTTTAACTTGTTCTTCCTCTAATTTAATTTCCAACAAATAACTATATAGTTTTTTAATCACTTTTTCATCAGTACCTATCAAAATCCTATCTAAGTCAGTCAATTTATCATAAAATCCTTCTATTTTAGAATCTTTAAGATACCTTGCATGTATTTGCACATATGAAAACCAATTCATCTTTATACCTTGTTCTTCTAAATTTTGCATCGTTTTAAGTTCACCCTTTTCATCCAATATTTCCCCATATCTAATTGTTTGTTCCTTCTTATAAGTTATAGGATACGAAAAAGCTTCAATAGTTGATAACCAAACTGGAATTTTCAAATAACATTGTTTCTTAATTTTCTCCCAATTCAACCATAACGATTCCCGTATATAATGCCTTCTAAAATAACCCTGTGATTTAGTTCCCTTATACCATAAAAAAGCATGCCAACCCAATAATAAATCATGACCTTCTAATGCCAACAATCTAGTCTTTCTTAACATTATCCATTCTTTAACCCACATTAAGTTTGCAGCTTGATAATACAACTCCCAATTAGGAAGGCCAAATCCTCCTCTAATTCTAGCATCCTATAAAAGTTTTAATTTTATTCTCGCTTTCTTGCCTTGCCATATATACTTCAACACAATTTTATTTAATTCTTCAAAGTAATCCTTACTTAACCTAATTGGTATTGTTTGAAACAAATATAAAATTCTGGGTAAAATATTCATCTTAATTGTTGAAATTCTACCTATCAATGACAATTGTAGGTTTTCCCATTTTTTCAGGTTGGATGCTATCTGCTGTTTAAGTTTAATATAGTTATTCTCTTTCAGTGTAATACATCTTGACGTCAGATATATCCCCAAATATTTAACTTTGTTCGTAACTCGAATTTTCAATAAATCTGCCAGCTCTTCTCTTTGTCTTAATAACATGTTCTTTGTCAGAATCTTTGTTTTGTCTTTATTTATTTTCAAACCAGCCATCTCACCATACATCTCTATCTTTTCCAATAGTTTTAAAGCTGTCTCTAAAGGGTCTTCTAGAATAAAGACCAAGTCATCCGCAAAGGCTTGCAATTTAAATTCCTCCTTTTTGACTTTCATTCCTTTTATGTTTATATCCTCTCTGATATTTCTATTTAAGACTTCCAAGGTCAATACAAATAACAAAGGAGATAATGGGCATCCTTGTCTTGTACCTTTTTTTTAATATTGATAGAGTCTGTGAATTCTCCATCTATCATTACTTTAGCCGTTTGCTTATAATATACAGCTTCTATTGCTTGGATAAATTTTCTAGCAAAGCCCATCTGTTCCAATAGTAATAACATAAATCTCCAGTTCACATTATCAAATGCCTTTTGGGCATCTAAGAATATCAAAGCCATTTGTTTTTTAGGGTGCGCCTCATAATATTCCAATGTGTCCAGGATTACCCTCATATTGTCTTTAATCTGTCTCTTTGATAAAAATCCATTCTGATCAGAGTGAATAAAGTTATTTAGATATTTTTTAAGCCTTTCTGCCAAGATTGAAGCAAAGATTTTATAGTTTGCATTCAATAAGGAAATAGGTCTATAGTTCTTAATTTGTAATGGGTCAACCCCTTCTTTTTGAATAAGTGTAATATAAGCTTCTGACCATGTTTTAGGTATTTTTTTATTTATCATAACTTCATTCATGACTTCTAACAGTGGAATGCTCAACGATTCTTATAATGTTTTATAAAATTCTGCCGGGAAACCATCTGGTCCTGGTGCTTTTCCATTGTTCTGTCTGTTGAGTGCTTCGGTTATTTCCATCATTGTTATAGCACTTTCTAACATTTGCCGAGTTTCATCAGGTATCTTAGGTAGGTTAGCAGTTTATATAATTGTCCATAAAAATCTCGAATGATTGCCTTTTTCTCCTTATTACCATAACAAATTTGACCATGATCATCTATTAACTGTGATATTTTCCTTGATTCTTTCTCTTTTCTCAACTTATATGCTAACCATCTACCTGGCCTATTTGCATCTTCAAAATAGTTCTGTTTAGCACTTCTAATTTTTTGTGCCAGTTCTTCTTTCTCTGCTTGATCCATTTTATGTTTAATTATGTCCATTTTAAGTTTGATATCTTTTTTCTGTGGCGTCTTCTGTAATTCTTTTTCCAGTTTTTTATGGTCATCTTCTACAGCTTTAATCATTTGCCTCTTCCTAATGTTCTTTTTCTTTGTATAGTCAATTATTAATCCTCTTGCATATGCCTTCATTGTATCCCAAACATTCTGTATTGAAATATCTTCTTTTTTGTTTTCATTAAAGAAGGCCAATTCTTTTTCCATCCATTGTGCAAAGTCTTTTTCCTTTAGAATAGTATTGTTTAATGTCCATCTAGATCTCCTTTTTTGTCCTTTCCATTTAATTGTTATTGGATTATGGTCTGCCCATGTACTTGTTTCAGTATTTATTTCTTGAATATTAGATAATAATTCTGTTGATGTCCAAATCATATCTATTCTGGACCACGATAAATGTCTGTTTGAATAAAAAGTATATTGTTGAATTTTAGCATTTCTTTCTCTCCATATATCTGTTAAATTTAATTCATCTGTCATTTTGAAAAAGGATTTAGGGAGAATTTTCCTATTTTGTTGTGTTGTTTTTACTGTATAGTCCAGTTTATTCTACAATTCGATTGAAGTCCCCCATCATAAGTATATTAACATAGTCCAGTTCAATTATTTTCATATGTAATTTTTTATAAAATTCTTCTTGTTTATCATTCGGGGCATAAATTGCAACCAAGAGTGTTTTTATATTATTATCCACTATTTCAAGTATTAATACTCTTCCATATTCATCAGTATAAATCAGTTTGGCTGGAGTGGTTTCTTTGATGTACAAAACCACTCCTCTTTTCTTACAATGAGTCACAGAAGTAAATATTTTCCCTAACTTTGATCGTATCAATAATTGTTCATGTTGTTTTTTAATGTGTATTTCTTGTAAGCAAATTATATCAAATTTTAGCTTCTCTAATTTGTAAAAAGTTTTCCTTCTTTTGGTAGCTGAATTCAGTCCATTTATATTCATAAAAATCAGTTTTTTTTCTCCCATGGTTATGCTTTATATTTAGGTCTAACAGCTCTCGTGGATCTTATTTCACGTTGTTCTTTGATCTCCATTTGTCCACCTATTGCGCCTTCTTCTTTTTCCATCTCCATTTGGTCCTCTTCCGATTCAATTAAAATATTCTCTTTTTCTATCTCCATTTCTCTTCTTTCGAAAAATTCCTTATAGAATATTTCTGCTTTCACAATTGAATCAATTCTGTGTTGTCCAGACACATCTTTGTGAGCCCAGAGCTGTTTTGATTCATGTTTGTGTGAATTGGATTGAAATTCTAACATAAACTAGGATTCAGCTCTTAATGTGAGCTTCAGTTTGTGGTTTGTTCAAGCCATAGCATAATATATGAACTCTTTATGAATATATGAGCCAGAAGAACTTCATTCTTTCCTGGTTACATAAAATAAGATAGCATCTCAAATGGCAAATTGTAATTGTAATTACTTCCAAGTCAGGATTGCACAACAGTGTTTTCAATTTTTGGTTTCCTGTTACATCTAAGCTAACACACTATAATTTGTGTTCAGGAGGAAGTAAATTTGTATTGTTTGGGGAAAGTTTATGTATTTTTCCTCCAATAGAATAACGGAAGGGATTTCTTGTTTTTTTGGGGGGGGGGGCGTGTCTGTAGGTACTTGGAGTAGGTGGGATTTTAGATGTCTGAGTATTTATCTGGTGTCTGTGTCAATCTTGTGCTTCCAACTTAAACCCAACTTCATTATACAAACAAATCTAAAGTCTGTAGGGAAATCAGAACACTTTAATATTTGCTATTTAATAACATTTTGAATTAAAAAGTTGCAATGGCCAGTGTTTAGATTTGACCGGATTTATTCATTCCAGGTAACAAAGTTGATGTTAAATTTTAGGAAGCTTCACATGTCTCCCTCCTCCTCCCCCTCCCCCCCAAAAGCCCTCTCGAGCCAGTTTATAACCTTTCAACCATAACCTAGATTTGTCGGCAGAGGGTCAAAAGAGGTGACGTCTAGAGTTGTGCATGGTGCTGCGATTGGCTTGGGGCAGAGCCAGAGGAAGCAACTGGTCGCTTTGCCTGCCTCAGGCTGCACTTGCAGAACCAACCCAAAACAGTTAGTTGGTCCTGAGTCAGAAGAAAGACAAGATAGGGATCAGCAAGGAAGGCAGCAGAGTTCATGCCAGGGTAGTTTTCTGCTGACTCAAGGACGGTGGAGTTGAGGAAGGCCCAGTAATGTCCCCGGGTGATAATCTTGAGAGAGGATTTTTCAGAACAGCTGGGGGGAAAAATGGGGTGGGGGGTGGGGCTAAACTACCTAACCAAGGTAATGATAAACCATTCTTTCAACACTTGACACGAGTATTACAGTCAGTGTTTCTAAGGAAGAAAGTTGGAATGATACAATGCTTTTAACAGTTGGGAGTAATACTGAACAGGCTATATTCAAATTTCATTTGTTATGAAGATAAACTTGATAGTGAAGAGGAACTAAGACCCTGAGACTTTTAGGGTTATAGGCAGACAATGATACAATCAAATGAAGAAGTATAGCAATAAAAAGCAAAATCTTGTTTATTTTAAATAGAACTGCCTTGCGCTGCCTTGCCCATGCTTGGTCTGTGTTGTTTCCCAGGCCAGTGTTCAAACCTTGTAGTGAAACTTTGCTGAGGCTTGACACAGATGAAGCCTCCCAATTAAGGTGGGTGGGCAGAAACTCTTTTTGTCTTGTGGGATTAAAAACAAGCTCTGTAGCAGCAGTGCTTTGCATGTGTGTGGCAGAACAAAAATCCTTAATTATGATGCCATTGCTTTGAAATCTGCAATTAAATCTGCATAGTTTGCAATTTGCATTAATTGTGGTATAGACCCTGTGTAATTGCACTCTCCAGAGGCAATGTGAAATCCTTAGTGAATTGAAGATGTCTTGAGATATGAAGAGACTGAAAAAAATATTTTGGACATTTGACTGCATACATTGACAGTACATGAGCATTCGAACAAAAATAAAGAAAGGGGAGGTTACCCATTTTTTAAAAAAAATTATATCTTAAAATCATAGTAACAGCCTAATCAGGAATCACCAAAGACCACTCCCACCATTGGCAGGGCAAGCCCCTTCCATATAAGCTGAAAGCACACCCCACTCCTTTTCTAGCACTGATGATGTTACCTAGTTTGTTAATGAAATGTCTGCAAGAAAACAACCAAGCTCCATCATAAATCCAAGGCTACCTATATTTTCATGGCTAAAGATCCAAGTTTGATTATTTATTGGAGGGGATTCAAATGTACTTAATGTTGGTTTGAAAAATGCTAAATGATAGGGTTTTTTTATTGCTATATACCCTAAACTCATTTTAAAAATAAAGACTATTTGGCACACATAAGAAAATAACACTTCCAGAAAGTGGTGTTTGCATATACTTATTTAAAAATAATCCTTATTTAAAAAAAACAGTAATAAAAGTTGTCTGGTTAACACAATTTCTTTACATAATTTTTCTCTTTCTTCCCTCTATAACAAAAAATAATTTTTGGGACAGATTGAAGTATAGAAAATGTAGGTTACCAAACCTAACTTTAGTTTGATGTCCTCATGCATCTATTTTTGCCCAAACACTTTTTCACCCACACTTTTGTTCAAAAGTGCTTGCTATAGAAGGGAGGGAAATTTTGAGAATGTAGAGAAATATAAAATAATTTTTCCCAGAGTACTCTTTTAAACTTTCATGCATCTTGGTCTTTGTGTGTGTGTGTGTGTATGTACATGTGCATGTTATTTTTTTCCCAACTGGATTTTTTTTACACACTTCTTGTGTGTGTTCTTCCATCATATTTTCACTGTGATGTAACTTAACTTCTAAAGTGCTATTTTTGTGCTACTTCTAAATCAACATACTTGGCTTCTTGATCCCAGCAATACGCAGCAATTGTATATTACTTAGTCTGGCTTCCCATAACCAAGTCAGTTAATTTTGACTCCCTGGTTGTGGCAACACATTCATTTGTGTAAGTATCCTATCCAAACTGTCAGGACTAAGACAGACACCTGGCTTTTAAATCCAGGATTCCCTTTTTACAGCCTGTGCGATTGTCCACATAGCTTCTTTGGAAACATCCACTATAACTTGCCTGGTCCATGCAGAGCCATCTCTGGCACTGAAATCTGTGGAAAAGCACTAGTTGTAAGCTTGCTTCTCCTTAACGCCATGCCAGGAAAAAATAATTTAACCCACCTACAAATTATATAAAAGATCAGTTCAGCAGTTACCTCTGTTTTAATTAATGAAGATTGACACTAATAGCAAAAGAAACTGCTTGTATTCACTTGCACACAGCTGCTTCTGACAGCATCTTAAGACATGGTTAGGACTCCAATGGCATAGATGCTGTTTTATGGGACTTTACTCGTGATCTTACTGATCTTGTGACATTTCTTTCAGCTGTTCATTTGATTCTCTGAAATTAGCAACAGAGCATTTGCTGGAATGATTCTCATTCTGCAGAAACATTTTTACGGAGTTGGCATAATTCTTCCCGAATTTTCTCTAATATGTAACTTTATTTTTCAGGGCACATGACAAAACTTATTTGTAATTTGTTCATACAATTTTTTTAACAGCTACTTTAATACTTAGAAAGTGTTATAGTTATATCAGAGGTTTATACAATACCATGTGACCATGTGGTGTATCTTGGTATTTTCAAGCAATTGTGTTATATAAAACACTTACTTCTGATTGGATACAGTTATACAATATTTAAAACTTAAATTCCTTCATCATTGTTCTATTGCCATAAAAGAGTTCAACAACTGGTAGGAAGCAGATGATTATTTTTTTGGTGCATAAATCATATCCATGCTTAAGGTAAGATAATTTATTGAATGAATATTTATTGAATGAAATATATAAGTAATACAGATGAAACACTCAACTAGTGAGATGCCAACAGCAGTTTATATGCAATGCTAAATTTTGATATTAAAAATATTTTATACAATGGATTTTCATAACTGGAAAAAGACTTTTTGATTAATATTTTCAGTGTATTTTAGCATTTTGAGATAAATCAGTATCATATATTATTTTTGTAAATACCTTGTAAGATTCTTGTGATGACATGGCTTTGTAGAAACAAAACATGCAACAGATCAATCTCTGATTTTAAAAATGAGCCTTGACAAATTTCTCATCTCAGCCTCACCTTTGCTATCCATGTTATGGGATTTATTTATTAGATTTAAATGCTGCTTTTCTTTCCAGAGCTGATAGTGACAAATGTAAGTTCTCCCTCCTTTGGTTCCTACCAACAATACTTCAGGAAGTAGCTTGGTCTGAGAAGGAGCATTTATTTATTTATTTTGATTTGTCAATCGCTTACAAGATAATAAGTATAAGTATATACATAGTTATGAATACATGAAATGGGTACATATAAGAAAAATAAAAGAAACAATAGGACAGGGACGGTAGGCACATTGGTGCGCTTATGCACACCTCCTACAGACCTCTTAGGAAAGGGGTGAGGTCAATAGTAGACAGTCTAAGGTTAAAGTTTTTGGGGGTTGGGGAAGAAACCACAGAGTCAGGTAGAATATTCCAAGACACTGACCACTCTGTTGCTGAAGTCGTATTTCCTGCAATCAAGTTTGGTGTGGTTAACCTTAAGTTTGTATCTATTGTATGTTCTTGTGTTGTTATGGGTGAAGCATCTGGGCCAAAGTTCCCAGGAAACTTCTGTGATAGGCAAGGGACTAGTCCAACGCCTTCACCATTGTTCCATATTGATTCTCCTGTTAAACATTAAAGTTCACAGTTGATGGGAAGGACATGTTTTAGATGTTCTGAATCAGCTTTTTCTGCCATGCCAGGTTACAGCTTCCCTCGTCTTAAGAAAGCATGACAACTTTAAACAGGGCTGAAAAAACTCAAAGTCAGATCTACTGCCAGGCGTAGAAATCCTTGGGGTGGTTTTAGGACACTCATTCTCTCTCAACCTAACCCAGCTCACAGGAGGATCCCCAGGTAAATTGCCTTGAGCTGCAGGAAGGGCTGGGGATCTACATGTAAAAAATTAGTCAGGTGGCGTAGCTATGGTGGAGGATGGGAGCTGTGGTCCATCTCATTGAGAAACAGTGCATCAGGTAGAGGGAAACCTAAGTACAGTACTTAGGTGAACTGAAACAGACAAAAAATTAAGACTGTCTGACTGATGTGGGGAAGTGATGTGGGAAATTTGGAGTACAATGCCAAGAACAATTGAGGAAAAAAAGATAGGAAGATTTGAACACAGGAAATATAAGATTTAAAATATAACAAATAGGCAGAATTTTAAAAAAACTAGATTATTTTGATTGTTGATTGATTGTCTCATCAGGAATATTGTTATAGCGAGCCATTGCTGCATTCTGATTTCTGGACTATTGCTTGGCTTAAGGGACTATTTTCAGTATCTTTCATTGGAGTGAGATGGTTTCATACAGCTTATGTAAGTGATATTTTTCCACCAGAGTGTCTTTCTTTGATCTACTGCTCCTCTGTTTGTCACATTTGGGAGTAAGTTTCTGTCCTGTGATCTGGACTGACTATCATCCCCAAGTGTTCTACTCCTCAATCAGAGGAAGAGTGGAAGAGGCCCGATTGCTCTCGGTAAATTCCTGGTTTGGGGCATTCACATAATATTCTTTTGGATGTCCTACTCAGTCTGTATTTCTGTTTAATAAGAAGACCCTTGAACTGCAAGCTGGTTTACACTTCCCTTTTTTTAGTAAAATCATGACCAATCATGTAGATTACTTGGCAGTTTTATTGCATTTGAATAGTTTGTTCTCCCTTGAGCCGCTCGGAGCATCCAGAGAGTGGGATGTGCTTCTGAGTCCTCTTCTTGCAGGCTGAGCTTTAGCTGAGGAAACGCTCTGCCCCCTCACGTAACTCCACGTAGCGTTCCCCCAGTCTTTTGCTCAGCCTCGAAGAGTTAGGCTGCTGTTGAAAAGAGCTCCTTGGCTGATTGAAACCACGTACTTTATTCTGGCTATTTTCTTCATTTCTCAGGTTGGGTATTTCCTTTCCTCCTGCTGCGCAAAAGGTTGGGACTTAGGGGAAGTCTCCCCTCGCCCCTAGGGGCCAAGCGGGTGGTTTCGCAGCGTTTCGTGCGACCCCCCCATTATTAGATCGCGTCGCTGCCTCCGCGCTGCCTCGTGGCGTGCATTTTTGCTGGATTCCCCCCCACCCTAAACGCCGACCGGGAAGGGCTAGTCACTCTTTAAGAGCACCAGGCGTGCTGAGCTAATCGGACAAGCCCTCCTTGCCGTCCCGAAGGCGCCCGACATAGCTCAGCTCGTGGCCGCCATCTTGGCGCCGCATCGTGGTCGGACATCATTTTCATTTTCATTTCCGATTCTTGCCGCTGCAGTGGATGCAAATGTCCCAAACCCCTTGGGTCAAGAGTTTAGTTGTTTTTAGCAATCTTCCTGGCTCGCTTTCATTATTCTGTTGGCCTCCCGCAGCCTTCATCGGGGAGAAGTTGCAGCCCCCCCCCTCCAGTTTGTTGTCTGGAGGCCTGCTGCCAGAGGCCTCACTCTAGGCCTCAGGCGTTTATTTGGTAAATCCGGCCTGTACTGTGATACCTTTATAGCTCCTTCCTGTTATCGTTGATATAAAAAAAAATCAAAAAAAAAAAAAAGAGAGAGAGAAAAAATTATATACAAAATTATATGTATTTATATGTATATACATAGATAACCTTTACATGCAGATAGCATAAACAAATAAATAAAAATCAGAAGATTATCTATCTATCTATCTATCTATCTATCTATCTATCTATCTATCTATCTATACACACCTTACTACCTGTTATCACTGTACATATTAAATTCCAAAAGGGGGAGTGGGCCAGCTCAAACCTCACTCGGCCCTACTCAGGCCAATTCCAGGCGAGCCAACCACCCTTTGCTGTTTTTACTATTACTATTATCATTATCATTATCAAAATGGCAGACGGCAATCTCTCTAAACGACCTTCCTTGAAGGCTAAGGCAAAGTCCCACTACTTGCGCAGGCAGGACAAGGAACCTTCCAAGGCCTCCCAACGAGACGCCTTAAGGTGCCATAAGGCGTTGGAAAAGGAGTTTGATAGGCGGTCAAGGGAGTCCCACTCAGGGCCTCCAGCCCTTCCTCCTCCCACTCCCTCCACCTCTACTCAACCTCTTCCCCCTCCAGACCCATCTTCCCTATCTAGGCGCAGTCCACTTCAGGGTCACTTGACCCCTGGACCACCTTTACACCCCTGAAGCCACCTTTACACCTACGGCCGCTGGTCTGCGCCAGGAAGAACCCTCTACATCTGAGGTTCCAGCCCACATCAAGGCTTGGATGGAATCGGCTATCCGCCAGGGCATTGCGGAGGGCCTGCAGTACATGTCCAGATCAGGCTTCTCGCCACGGGCTCGCCATGACTCTTCTCACCACGACTCTTTATCCATCAGATCCCTTCCACAGCTGGATCCCCCGGTTGATCAGGTACTCTCTCAGAGGGACTGCCCTCCTCCGGTAGGGGCCCAGGAGGAAGAGGAAGGGGACTTTGGTGACTTCAGGGAAGAGGGAGAGGATTCCCGGATGGGATCCTCCCGTTATAGTGAGCCCCTCTTAGAGGCTGACCTCATGGAGGGGGAGATGTCGGAGGACGAGGGGGCTTCTCCCAACCAACACATATTCGGGGGGCTGTTCAAGCCACACTTGTTTAAATCCCTCCTCTTTAAAGCCAAGAACGTCTCTGGTCTTCTTCCCCAGTCTTCCTCTGACTTCCCCCTGCCTCAGAGGGACCAGAGGACACCATTTTCACACAACCAGTGGTGGAGGCTGAGGTCATCCCGACCCCACCCATCTTCGTAGACCTAGTGGTGAAGCAACTTGCTTCCACGAGAGCCCCCCTACACCCTCTAGCCAAGGCAAGAGATTTTTTAATCTCGACTCAGCAATGTCTAGCCTTCTAAACATCCCGGAGGTTGACGATCCCATTGTGGGCCTTGCTTCCTCCTCTACCTCCAGTGAGGCCTTAGAGGCCTTGAAACCTGAGGACAAGCGGATGGAACTGGCGTTGCGCCGGGCCCATCTATCCGACGCTTGGGCCATTAGATCGGCTACGGCCGCTTCATTCTTCACAAGGTCCTCTATCCGCTGACTCCGGCAGCTGAGAGAACACGTCCCTGCGTCCAATGTGAGGGCGCACCAAGGCATAGCGAAACTGGTGGCCGCAGCCGAGTTTTCAGCTGACCAATTGGTAAAGTTCTCTTCCAGAGCCATAACGTCCCATGTCACAGCTCGCCGCCTACTGTGGCTCAAGCACTGGCAGGCGGATGTTAAAAATAAGGTCAAGCTGGTCACTGCTCCCATCAAGGAAGACAAACTGTTCGGCCCAGCCTTGGAACCCCTGCTGGTCAAGGGCCGCAGCAAGAGGAAGTATCTGCCCTCCCTTTTTCGGAGGCCAGAGACAAGAGGCCCTCAGCCCTTTCGGAGGGGCTTCCCCCGCCCCTTCTACCAACCCCCCTTCCTGCCCAGATATCTGAGATCCCCTTCCTTCCAGTCCCAGGATCACTCGGACTCAGGCGACAGAAGCAGACGGGGTGGCAACTATAAGTGGCCCTTTAGGGGATCGGGGGGGGAGGCCCTACCGCCAACCCAGATAGAACTTCTTCCTCCCCATCGGCGGCCGTCTCGGACACTTCGCCGCCCAATGGGACAAATCCATATCCGATGCATGGGTTAGGGACACCGTCAGGTTTGGTCTCATCCTTGAGTTCCGGTCCGCCCCCGCTGATTTCTTCATGCTATCCCCCACCTCAAGGGATCCCGCCAAATGTGCACTAATGAATGCAGCCATCCAACACCTGCTTGACATTCAGGCCATTCTACCCGTTCCACTGGCCCAGAGGGGACAGGGATTCTACTCCCACCTCTTTGTGGTGCCCAAGCATTCTTGGGGGATGCAGAGCTATATTAGATTGAAAACAGCTAAACCGCCACCTTATCCAGCGCAAATTCAAAATGCACACCTTGCAATCTATTCTCTTGGGTACCAGGCGGGGTGACTGGTTATCTTCCATAGATCTCTTGGAGGCATACCTACATATTCCAATCCGGCCCTCTCACCATAAATTTCTCAGGTTCTGTTATAATAACTTTCACTATCAATACGTGGCCCTCCCCTTTGTTCTGGCCTCAGCCCCCAGGACCTTCACCAAGGTTCTTGCGGCCCTAGCGGCTCACCTCAGGAGCGTTCCCGTCCGCCTCCACTGCTATTTGGACGATATCCTTATTCTCTCCCCGTCCAAGACCCAGGCAGTCAGGGACACCAGAGCCACCCTCTCCACTCTCCTGGCACACGGGTTCCTCGTCAATTGGCAAAAGAGTCAACTGACCCCATCCACCCGAATCACCCACTTGGGAGCCATAATTGATTCGGTTACAGAAAAGGTCTTCCTCTCTTCGGAGAGGTTCCTCAGCATTCAAGCTCTGGTCAAACAGATTAGGCGATCAAGGAGGGTGGCGTTACTTGACCTTTCTAAATTATTGAGAAAGATGGTTTCATGCATCTCAATTATTCCCTGAGCCCGTTTACACAGCAGATCCCTTCAGTGGTTCCTGCTCCCATTCCAAAGATCCGGAAGAAGCAACTCGAAGCCCAGAGTCAAGGTGCCTCCAAGGGTCCTCACGTCTCTCCTCTGGTGGACCAACCCTGCCATCAACAGGGGCCACCTGTTCACGGAACCTCAGCGGCTAACTCTCACCACGGATGCCAGCCTATCAGGTTGGGGCGCTCATGTCAACTCGCTCTCGGCAGAAGGCAAGTGATCACCAATCGGGCAAAGATGCAGCATCAATTGGCTGGAGCTTCACGCCGTCCACCTGGCCCTGCGCAGCTTCCTCCCCCTGGTCCGCGGACGTCACGTCCTTATTCTCACGGACAACGTCACGGCCAAAGCCCATATCAACAGGCAAGGAGGCACCCAGTCTATTCAGTTGATGAGGGAGGCCGAGCGTCTCTGCCGTTGGGCAGAATCCAACCTCCTCTCACTAAAAGTCAAGCACATCTCTGGAATCTCCAACATCCAGGCGGATTGGCTGAGCAAGGCCATGGTGGACCAAGCAGAATGGCACCTCCATCCATCCCTATTCAAGGAGGTATCCAGAATATTCGGCCTCCCGAGGGTGGATCTCTTCACTTCCCCGTCCAACGCACAGCTTCCACGGTTTTTCTCCAGGTACCCGTCTCACGGGTTGGAGAACCACAACCCGCTACGCTGCCCATGGCCCCCAGGGCTCCTATATGCCTTCCCTCCGCTGCCGCTAGTTCCCAAAGTCATACAAAAACTCATTCACGAGAAGGCATACCTGCTCCTGGTGACTCCTTATTGGCCCAGGCGACTGTGGTTCGCGGACCTCCACAATCTTTTGGTAGCGCCCCCATGGAGGATCCCCCTGGACAGAGTCTCCCTCTCTCAGGGGCCCCTTCTGCATCCGGAGCCTCAATGGCTCCAGTTAGCCATCTGGAGGTTGAAGGGATCCATTTGACAAGAGAGAAATTCAAAAATTGACGAGAGAAATTCAGTCAAGTAATCGCCACTATTTTGGCCGCTAGGCGACCCTCCACCACATGAATTTATGATGCCACTTGGAAGGGCTTTTGCAAGTGGTGTAGCGGGTCCCAAGTCGACCCCCTCTCTCCCTCTATTGCTCAGGTCCTGGAATTCCTTCAAGAAGGCCTATGTAAAGGGCTTGCCCCTAACACCCTGAGGCAGCAGGTCGCTGCCCTCTCAACCGTTGTCTCTTGTGATAACTTCAGTTCACTTTCTCATCACCCCCGGGTTAGGGCTTTCCTCAGGGGCGCCACCAACTTGTGCCCTCTGACTGTTCACAGGTTCCCCACATGGGACCTCAACAAGGTCCTCATTTCGCTTACAAGACACCCGTTTGAACCTCTGAGGGAGTCCTCCCTTCAATTTCTAATGTTTAAGGTAGTTTTTCTTCTGCTCGTTGAGTCTCGGAAATAGCAGCATTGTCAATCAGAAACGATTTATGTGTGTTCCATGCTGATCGGGTGGTCCTTCGCCCCGACCCCAACTTCTTACCCTTCTTACCCCAACTACTCACCCTTCCACAGGTCACAGGAACTGGTCTTCCCAAACTTTTGCCCCAGACCCTCGAGGGACAAGGAAATCCTTTGGCGCACCCTGGATGTTAGAAGGGCCTTGCGCATATACATTAAGCGCACACAACCCCTGAGGAGATCAGAATCCCTCTTCCTCTCCTTTCAGCCCAGGACTCTGGGGCTCAAAGTCTTTCCCTCAACCATCAGTCGCTGGATCAGGGCAACTATCGCCAGGTGCTACCTATCACAATCTCTGCCCGCTCCTGGGGGAATAACCGCTCATTCCACCAGGAGTGCAGCTACTTCGGCGGCTTGGGCCACGCAAGCCCCAATTGCTGACATTTGTCTGGCAGCCACCTGGGCCTCTCCATCCCAATTCATCAGGCATTACAAAATAGATGTATACGCCTCAGCGGAGGCCTCTTTTGGCCAACGAGTCCTACAGAGGGTCATCAGTGACCCGGAGCCACCCGTAGGACAGCCAAGCTTTGGTATGTCCCACTCTCTGGATGCTCCGAGCGGCTCGAGGGAGAATGGGCGTTGGTTCTTACCTGATATGCCCCTTCTAGGCGAGCCGCGAGGAGCATCCAGCCCCACCCTAACTCCTCCGTCTGGTGGGTACTCTAGTTTCAGCCAAGGAGCCAATAGTTGATTAGAAGGATTTCTTAACCTTTCTTCTCGTTATCGCAAAAGACTGGGGGAACGCTACGTGGAATCACGTGAGGGGGCGGAGCATTTCCTCAGCTAAAGCTCAGCCTGCAAGAAGAGGACTCATTAGCACATCCCACTCTCTGGATGCTCCTCGTAGCTCGCCTAGAAGGGGCATATCAGGTAAGAACCAACGCCCATTTTGCTAATGTTGTTTATAGCTGCCTTAAGGGCAGAATGTAAAAAAATATTTATCATAAACAAGCACATAATAAAGTCACTGACAAGCAACATAAGGATGACTCTTTAAAGATGGCATAAAGAATACCATATAAAATCCTGAAGGAATTTAAAAAAAAACAACCAAGGCAATAAATATCCACAATGAATATTTAATTATTCTTTGAAGTAGCTTAAATATAATCTGCGGATTGGACTGTCATAGCTGAATTAGGGACCACTGGTAAAAAAGAAACCTATTTTCCTGATTTTACAAATCAGAGATAATAGACTGTTGAAATTGAAAATCACACCAGAATAGTTTTAATGGGAGGCCCTGCCCTTCTCTTTTCACTTGTATGACTTTCTTGGAACAAAAGAAATAGTGGTGCATTCTGGAGAAGGCCACAGAACATAGAACATACACATGTTCTGTATAGTTTCCTCCTGTTCCAGCTTGCCTCAGTAAAGAGAACTGCCCACTCAGTGTTCCCTCTTCCATGGAGTTTCTGTCAGATGCAAGTGATCCGATCCACAAGTGTAAAGCTGAGCATTTAATTGTATTTTGCCTATAATACAGGAATCTCCCAAGACTTCGCAGAATATATAGATAAGCTTCTGGGGAACTTAGGGGTGGGTGGGTTTCAAATAGACTCCATCTTAGTTAGTTTGTTATAAACCAGGCTGAGAAATTCTTCTGACTGAGGTCAATATTCTAGGTACCCCAGATTGGTGCTAAAGTTATCTTCCTCCTTGTTTCTTTGGCTTGACAGCCAGTGCTGTCCCTTTTTTGGCGGGTGGGGGGGTCAAAGTCAAGATGATTCAGTTTTATGAAAAATCTGAGGCACTGAAATCCCCTCTTTTGACAGTTAACCTTGATAAGAAATTTTTGTTGTAACCTCTCTGCCTGGTCTTCTCAAAAATGAAGAAACTGGGACTGAAAGAACCATTTAGTTTGACCAATGTTCCAAGTTCCATCTTTTCAAGTAATTGTTTTGAGAGAAAATGAAAAGACTTTTTGGTTGTGCAGAATTAAGTTCTGGCAAGTTCTGGCTGTCGTTTTATCCTGCCCAATTATCCGCTTGGCTTGTTCAGCATACTTCAGAGCGCTTTTGTTTTCCTAATCGGGATATTCTGTGAAGACCTTTCAAACTGAATCTGGTTTGTTGGCCAACCTAAACCTCTTTTGATACTGAGGCCAGTTTTTCTTACTTCTTTGCTTGCTCTGCTGGCCACCCCCTCGATTTTATTACATTAATCCCAATTGTTTTCTTTCCCCCTTTCCCTCCCATCTCTTCTCATGCAAAAATTGGGAGGATAACGTTCCGGATTATTTTTTGCTAACTTGTTCAGTTAAAAAAAAAACCTAAGCATCTCTGGATGGCTAGATGTTTGTATGGTTGCATAAACTTTCTGCTATTTTAGAAACAAGAAGTAAAAGTTAACTTTGTCCACAGGAATTTATATGAGAACTGTCAGGGGTGACAATTCAGTTTGATGGAGTGATTCTGTTGTGAGAACTCAATGGTGTCCCTAACTGTAGGGCTTCACAAATTGCAGTCTGTAAGCAGACCAACAATCTGTCATTTCCCCATGAAATTTCAGGCTTGAGAAAGGTGCTCCTTGTTGTGTGAACTCAACATGTGGCTTTGGAAAAAAGGTCTCTGTGTATGTGTGGGTGGGGCCCCACCAAGATTCCAAAAATTGGCACAGTCCCAAGATCTTGGGGGGGGGGGGGTTCACTCATTCTCTGAGCCATCATGTGATTTCTTTACTTTTGGCCTGGTGTGTAATCTGAGCCAATTGTGATTTACTCAGTTGTTTCACTAAAATGAAGGTCTTTTTAAAACAGTGAGTGATAAGCTTTGTCATTGTGACTAAGCAGATATTTGAATCACATTTTTTCCTCTTTGCTGTCCCATAAAGGGCTCCTTTGCAGAATAAAAATTCTCCCTCGAGCCGCTCGGAGCATCCAGAGAGTGGGATGTGCTTCCGAGTCCTCTTCTTGCAGGCTGAGCTTTAGGTGGGGAAACGCTCCGCCCCCTCACGTGACTCCAAGTGGCGTTCCCCCAGTCTTTTGCTCAGCCTCGAAGAGTCAGGCTGTTGTTGGAAGGAGCTCCTTGGCTGATTTATACTACGTATATTATTCTGGCTAATTTCCTCACCTTCAGGTCTGATATTTCCTTTCCTTCCTCCTGCGCAAAGGGTTGGGACTTAGGGGAAGTCTCCCCTCGCCCCTAGGGGCCAAGCGGGCGGGTTCACAGCGCTTTGCGCAACCCCCCCCATTATTAGATCGCGTTGCTGCCTCCACGCTGCCTTGCGGCGTGCAACTTTCGCTGGATTCCCCCCCACCCTAAACGCCGACCGGGAGGTCAAGTCGCTCCTTAAGAGCACCAGGCGTGCTGAGCTAACCGGACAAGCCCTCCTTGCCGTCCCGAAGGCGCCCGACATAGCTCAGCTCGCGGCCGCCATCTTGGGGCCGCATCGTGGTTGGGCGCCATTGTTATTTCTGATCCTTGCTGCTGCGGTGGAAGTAAAAGTCCAAGACCCCTTGGGTCAAGAGTTAGTTGCTTTTAGCGTTCCTTCGGGCTCGCCTTCATTGTCTCTGTTGGCCTCCCGCAGCTTCTATCGGGGCAAGGTTGTAGCACCCCCCCCCCGGCTTGTTGCTGGAGGCTTGCTGCCAGAGGCCTCTCTTCTTCTAGGCCTCAGGCGTTTATTTGGTAAATCTGGCCTGTACTGTGGTACCTCTTTGGTTCCTTTCCTGCTGTTGTAAAAAAAAAGAGAGAGAGAGAGAGAAAAGAAATGAAAGAGAAAAATTTACAAACAAAATTATACGTTTTTATACGTATATACATAGATAACCTTTACATGCAGATAGCATATAAAAAAACACACAAAATAAATAAATAAATAAATAAAATAAAAATAAAAATCAGAGGATTACTCATCTGTACATATCATATTATATATATATATATTCCTTACTACCGGTTACCACTGTACATATTAAATTCCAAAAGGGGGAGCGGGCCAGCTCAAACCTCACTCGGCCCCACTCAGGCCAATTCCAGGCAAGCCAACCGCCCTTTACTATTATTACTATTATTATCACCAGGACAAGGAACCTTATGTTATTATAATTATCAAAATGTCAGAGGGCAATCTCTCTAAACAATCTTCCTTGAAGGCTAAGGCAAAGTCCCACTACTTGCGCAGGCAGGACAAGGAGCCTTCCAAGGCCTCCCAACGAGATGCCTGAAGGCGCCATGAGGCGTTGAAAAAGGAGTTTGATAGGCGATCAAGGGAGTCCCGCTCGGGGCCTCCAGCCCTTCCTTCTTCCTATATAGGCGCAGCCCACTTCACGGTCACTTGACCCCGGGATCACCGACCAGACAGACCCCTGAAGCTACCTTTACACCTACGGCCGCTGGTCTGCGTCAGGAAGAACCCTCTACATCTGAGGTTCCAGCCCACATCAAGGCTTGGATGGAATCGACTATCCGCCAGGGCATTGCGGAAGGCCTGCAGCACATGTCCACATCAGGCTTCTTTCCATGGGCTCCCGACCACGACTCTTTATCCATCAGATCCCTTCCACAGCCGGATCCCCCGGTTGGTCAGGTACTCTCTAAGAGGGACAGCCCTCCTCCCGTAGGGGCCCAGGAGGAGGAGGAGGAAGGGGACTTTGGTGACTTCAGGGAAGAGGTACAGGACTCCCGGATGGGATCTGTTAAGCCTGGGTTCCCCAACCAGGGTTAAGGAGACAAGCTAAACAGAATGTGCAGCGTTAGTCAGATAGACACACAGATAAATGAGTGAGATAAGTTTGTATGTTTATTAACATACAGTGAAAATAACAGATACGCTTGTGCTATCAAAAATATAGTTTATTCCATTTATAGCATAGTCAAAATAACAGTCCATTAGTCATGTATCATTTAGTCAGTCCATTCAAGGATATTCAGTTAGCAAAGTCCGTGTAGAATATCCTATATCAGTTCTCTTACAAATCAGTCCTTTGTCTCTCTCCCGTTTGAGTAAAGCAGTCTTGAGTCCATGCAGTAATTAGGGATCATCAAAGCCAGAGAGAGAGCAAGCTGTCGTCTTGCTTCTTTTAAAGTGCTTTTTACAACCACTCCCTTAATTACATTCCTACAGTTAAAGTTGCAGACACTTTAACTAACAAACTATGATAACATATTTATTATTTTACCTAAACCAGTTAGGGTAAACAATGTTATCCCTAACAGGATCCTCCCATTATAGTGAGCCCCCCTCAGAGGCGAACCTCATGGAGAGGGAGATGTCGGAGGACGAGGGGGCTTCTCCCGACCAACCCGTATTCGGGGGGCTGTTCAAGCCACGCTTGTTCAAATCCCTCCTATTTAAAGCCAAGAATGTCTCTGGTCTTCTTCCCCAGTCTCCCTCTGACTTCCCCCCTGCCTCAGAGAGACCAGAGGGCTCCATTTTCACACAACCAGTGGTGGAAGCTGAGGTCATCCCAACCAAAGCAACTTGCTTCCACGGGAGCCCCCCCCCCCCACACCCTGTATCCAAGACAAAAGATTCTTTAATCTCAATTCGGCAATGTCTACTCTTCTAAACATCCCAGAGGTTGACGACCCCATTGTAGGCCTTGCCTCCTCCTCTATCCCCAGTGAGGCCTTAGAGGCCTTGAAACCTGAGCAAAAGCGGACGGAACTGGCATTGCGCCGGGCCCATCTATCCGACGCTTGGGCCATTAAATCGGCTAGGGCCGCTTCATTCTTCACAGGGTCCTCTATCCACTGGCTCCGGCAGCTGAGAGAACGTCCCCGCGTCAATGTGAGGGCGCACCAAAGCATAGCGAAACTGGTGGCCACAGCCGAGTTTTCAGCTGACGCCACTTACCAATCGGTAAGGTTCTCTTCCAGAGTGATAACATCACATGTCACGGCTCGCCGCCTACTGCGGCTCAAGCACTGGCAGGCGGATGTAAAAATAAAGTCAAGCTGGCCACTGCTCCCATCAGGGAGACAAACTGTTCAGCCTGGCCTTGGAACCCCTGCTGGTCGAGAGCTGCAGCAAGAGGAAGTACCGGCCCTCCCTTTTTCGAAGGCCAGAGACAGAAGGCCCTCAGCCCTTTCGGAGGGGCTTCCCCCGCCCCTTCTACCAACTCCCCTTCCTGCCCAGATACCCGAGACCCCCTTCCTTCCGGTCTCAGGACCGCTCGGACTCAGGCGACAGAAACAAATGGGTCGGCAACCATAAGAGGCCCTTTAGGGGATCAGGGGGGAGGCCCTACCGCCGACCCAGATTGAATTTCTTCCTCCCTCCCCATCGGCGGCCGCCTTAGACACTTCGCCGCTCAATGGGACAATCCACTCCCATGCACGGGTTAGGGACACCATCAGGTTTGGTGTTGCCCTTGAGTTCCGGTCCGCCCCCCGCTGATTTCTTCATGCCATCCCCCACCTCAAGATATCCCGCCAAACGTGCAACCATCCAACGCCTGCTTGACATTCAGGCCATTCAACCCGTTCCACTGGTCCAGAGGGGACGAGGATTCTACTCCCACCTCTTTGTGGTGCCCAAGCATTCTGGGGGATGCAGAGCTATATCAGATTTAAAACGTCTAAACCGCCACCTTATCCAGCGCAAATTCAAAATGCATACCTTGCAATCGATTCTTTTGGGTACCAGGCGGAGTGACTGGTTATCCCCCATAGATCTCTTGGAGGCATACCTACACATTCCAATCTGGCCCTCTCACCACAAATTCCTTAGGTTCTGTTATAACAACCTTCACTATCAATACGTGGCCCTCCCCTTTGGTCTGGCTTCGGCTCCCAGGACCTTCACCAAGGTCCTCGCGCCCTGGAGGCTCACCTCAGGAGCGTTCCCGTCCGCCGTCACTGCTATTTGGATGATATCCTTATTCTCTCCCCGTCCAAGACCCAGGCAGTCAGGGACACCAGAGCCACCCTCTCCACTCTCCTGGCACACGGGTTCCTCATCAATTGGCAAAAGAGTCAACTGGTCCCATCCACCCGAATCATCCACTTGGGAGCCATAATTGATTCGGTTACAGAAAAGGTCTTCCTCTCCTCGGAGAGGTTCCTCAGCATTCAAGCTCTGGTCAAACAGATTAGGCAATCAAGGAGGGTGGCATTACTTGACCTTTCTAAATTATTGGGTAAGATGGTTTCATGCATCTCAATTATTCCCTGGGCCCGTTTACACAGCAGATCACTCCAGTGGTTCCTGCTCCCATCCCAAAGATCCGAAAGAAGCAACTCGAAGTCCAGAGTCAAGGTGCCTCCAAGGGTCCTCATGTCCGTCCTCTGGTGGACCAACCCCGCCATCAACAGGGGCCACCTCTTCTCAGAACCTCAGCGGCTAACCCTCATCACGGACGCCAACCTATCAGGTTGGGGCGCTCATGTCAACTCGCTCTCGGGAGAGGGCAAGTGGTCGCCGATCGAGCTAAGATGCAGCCTCAACTGGCTGGAGCTTCACGCCGTCCACCTGGTCCTGCTCAGATTCCTCCCCTTGGTACGCAGGCGTCTTGTCCTTATTCTCATGGACGACACCATGGCTAAAGCCCATATCAACAGGCAAGGAGACACCCAGTCTATTCAGTTGATGAGGGAGGCCGAGCGTCTCTGCCGTTGGGCAAAATCCAACCTCCTCGCACTAAAAGCCGAACACATCTCCGGAATCTCCAACATCCAGGCGGATTGGCTGAGCAGGGCCACAGTGGACCAAGCAGAATGGCGCCTCCATCAATCCCTATTCAAGGAGGTATCCAGAATATTCGGCCTCCCGAGGGTGGATCTCTTCGCCTCCCCGTCCAACGCACAGCTTCCACGGTTTTTCTCCAGGTACCCGTCTCACGGGTCAGAGAACCACATGGGAGCTACGCTGCCCATGGCCCCCAGGGCTCCAAAATGCCTTCCCTCTGCTGCCGCTAGTTCCCAGAGTCATAAACTCATTCACGAGAAGGCAGACCTGCTCCTGGTGGCTCCCAATTGGCCCAGGAGACCATGGTTCGCGGACCTCCGCAATCTTTCGGTAGCACTCCCATGGAGGATCCCCCCGGACAGGATCTCCCTCTTTCAGGGGCCCCTTCTGCATCCGGAGCCCCAATGGCTCCACTTAGCCATCTGGAGTTTGAATGAATCTGTTTGACAAGAGAAAAATTCTCCAGTCAAGTAATCGACACTATTTTGGCCGCTAGGCGACCCTCCACCACACGAATTTATGATGCCGCTTGGAAGGGCTTTTCCAAGTGGTGTAGCTGGTTCCAAGTTGACCCCCTCTCTCCCCCTATTGCGCAGGTCTTGGAATTCCTTCAAGAAGGCCTACGTAAAGGGCTTGCCCCGAACACCCTGAGACGGCAGGTCGCTGCCCTCTCAACCGTTGTTTCTTCTTTTTTTTTTTTTGAAAAAGATTTTATTAATTTTCTACAAACAAACAAGACAAACAAAACATAAAAACATCAACTCTCATATGTACATCCAATGTGTCAGTTGGTTCATCATTTTTGTGCATTCATTCTGTAGTCTCAATTACAATTATGTTACATAACAACTCATATTGTCAATCTAAACTTATATATCCTAATATCACTAAAAAAAGAAGTTTTTGACTATATTTTTAATCATTCATGCTTTATGAGCTAACAATACTTTAAACCAGTTTATTCTATAACAAATCATATAATCATATCAAATCAATCCTAAAAAACCCTTCATAAATATAATGTCAAACAACAAAATAATAGCAAAATAGCAAAATAAAGATATTCCTTACTGTCTAGTATTCTAAATATTCTATTATCGTATTTTATCATCTAGCCATTGATAAAAAAGATCCCAAATTTCATAAAATTGTTTATCCTCTTGCTCTCTAATTTCAAATGTCAATCTACTCATCTCAGCACATTCCAATATTTTCTTAATAATTTCTTCCTGTAATGGTATTTTCTCATTCTTCCAATTTTTAGCAAATACAATCCTAGCCGCTGTTAATACATTTACAATCAGGTATTTCAAATCTTTACTATATATATCAGGTAAAATTCCCAATAAGAAAATCTCTGGTTTCAAGTCTATGTGTTTCTTTGTCATTTTTTCCAACCACATGTGAATTATAGTCCAATATTTTCTTGCATCCTCACAAGTCCACCACATATGGTAATACGAGCCGGGTATCTGATGACATTTCCAGCATTTTTCAGATTTGTTCTTAAACATTCTTGCTATTCTTGTCGGGGGAAAGTGCCACCTGTAAAACATCTCATACAAGTTTTCTTTATATGCTGTTGACATTGTCATTTTATAATTTTGAGACCACAATTTCTGCCATTTCTCTAGATCAATCCCATATCCAAAATTCTTCCCCCAAACAATCATAGTTTCTTTAACTTGTTCTTCCTCTAATTTCATTCCCAGTAAATAACCATATAATTTTTTAATCACCTTCTCATCAGTACCCATCAAGATCTTATCTAAATCAGTCTGCTTATCATAGAATCCCTCCGTTTTAGAATCTTCATCATACCTTGAATGTATTTGCGCATATGAA
The DNA here is from genome assembly GCA_033807585.1 of Hydrophis major. Taxonomy (NCBI): domain Eukaryota; kingdom Metazoa; phylum Chordata; class Lepidosauria; order Squamata; family Elapidae; genus Hydrophis; species Hydrophis major. The sequence goes on from CM066334.1 coordinate 9,374,726, forward strand.
AACCAATTCATCCTTATACCTTGTTCCTCTAAGTTTTGGATCGATTTAAGTTCACCCTTTTCATCCAAGAGTTCCCCATATCTAACTGTTTGTTCCTTCTTATAAATTATAGGATAGGAAAATGCTTCAATAGTCGATAACCAAACTGGAATTTTCAAATAACATTGTCTTTTTATCTTCTCCCAGTTTAACCACAAAGACTCCCGTATATAATGTCTTCTAAAATAACCCTGTGTTTTAGTTCCCTTATACCATAAAAAAGCATGCCAACCCAACAGCAAATCATGCCCTTCTAATGTCAACAACCTATGCTTTCTTAATGTTATCCATTCTTTGACCCACATCAAGTTTGCAGCTTGATAATACAATTCCCAATTAGGCAGGCCAAAACCTCCTCTAATTCTAGCGTCTTTCAAAAGCTTTAGCTTTATTCTCGCTTTTTTACCTTGCCATATAAACTTCAACATGATTTTATTTAAATCTTCAAAATAGTCTTTTCCAAGCCTAATTGGTATTGTTTGGAACAAAAATAAAATTCTGGGTAAAATATTCATCTTGATTGTTGAAATTCTTCCTATTAATGACAATTGCAAGTTTTCCCACTTCTTCAAATCTGTAGCTATCTGTTGTTTTAGTTTAATATAATTATTCTCTTTTAATGTGCTACATCTTGCTGTCAAATATATCCCCAGATACTTAACCTTATTTGTAACTTCGTTTTCCAATAGCATTTTTGTCAGAAATCGATATTCTCTTCTCATCTCTCTCACTCTTCTGGGTATTTGTTTTAAAACCACAATCTGTTTGCCTTTGTATTTCAATGTTTTCTCTCTTACCACTTGTAATATTTGTGTTTTGATGGATTTTTTGGAAAATCTAATACGAACTTCCTTTGGTAATTTATTTCTCATTGCATATCTTGTATAAACTCAATATACCTCATCTACTCCATCCATCATCTTTTCCTCTGTAATTTCCAAAGCATCTGCCAAAATTTCTATCATTATCGCAGCCAAATTTTCTCCTTTTTCCTCTTCTATATTTTGAAATCTGAGATAAAATTCTGATCTTTCCATCTCCCACCTCAACATCCCATTTTTTTCTTGTTCAACCACTGTTAATCTACTGTTAATATTTCCAATCTTCTCCTGTCTTTGTTTTCCTTCTTCCTCAATTTTTTGGAATCTCTCCTCATACTTCCCCATCATTTGTTTAATATTTTCCACTTTTTCATCAGTCTTCTCTATTCTTTGTTCAGTGATGTCTGATTTTATCTTGAGATCTTGGATTCCTTGCATAATCATCTGTAAAGTTACTATTTCTTGTTCTTTATTTTGCTTCAACATTGTCTGAATTAAACGTTGTCCTCCAGCTGGTGGGGAAGCAGAGGTAGAAGTAGAAATGCCAACTGGTATTGGTTTCCTGCTCATTTTAATGCCTCCAAAGCTTCAAATTCTTTTTGACTTTTAATCCAACTGGTAGAGTAGTCAATTATAATCCAAAATGGAAAAATCCAATAGTAAAAGACCCAAAACCAAAGAAGAAAAAGGAAAAAAGAAAGAAGAAAAATCTTCAGGTTCTTCTTGACCCTAATCCAATTACAAAGTAGTCCACCATAAAAAAAGAAAAATAGAAAGGAAAAAAACAAACAAACCCAAAAATAATGTTATTGATTAAGAGCAAAAAAAAAAGCAAAAGAAAAAAAGAAATTCCTTCAGGTTCTTCACATCTTAATCTCAATAATCAAAAAAGAAAAACAAAGTGGTCCAAAAACATAGATAGAAAAAGCAAAGAAGTCCCAATAAAAATATAGAGAAAAAAGAAAAATAAAGAAAAAACTCTGAGACTTTCCCTTTAAAATAAAAGGCAAAAATAAGAATATTACTAGAATTGAAATTTACAAAAAGGCTGGCGAATGGGATATATATATATATATATATATATATATATATATATGAGCACACTGCACTTTATTTATTTATCCAAGGCTCTTATTATGACTCTCTTCTCTAGCAGCTTCAAAGCTAAGCCTCAAGTGTTGAAATATTGATAAGAGTCCAGGAAAACACCTGTAATAATATTTTGCTGTGCTCTCTCTCTATCTTATCACGTTGAAATGTCCTTGAGAAGGAGTCTTCTTACAATTCTTTCCAATTCAAATAAAGTATTTTCAAGCCTCTAGTTGGCAGTGTTGCAATGTTTCTTAATGCTCTTCCCCCCCCCCCCCAGCCAGAGAAAAGGAATAATGTATACAAAAGAAAAAGAAAAAGAAAATAGCTAAAGGGAGCCTCTATCCTAGAGAAAAATAAAAAATCAACAGGAGCAAAAAAAAAAATATAAGAGAAAATTCAATCCGGTTACCTACAAAGTCACACTTAAGTCCCCAGAAAAAAAGTAAGAAAAAGAAAAAAAAATCCAAGCCTCAATTTGACATCACTTTAAAAAACGCCGCTCAAACAGTTTTGGTCAAAAAAAAAAAGTCTCACAGGTTTCTTCTTTGTTCAGGATGCCCTTTCAAACCTCAGCGAATTTACAACACAAAAGGAGTTTCTCACCCAGCTGACACACTTCCTTTCCAGCCACTTTCTTTCCGGAGCTGTCCCGACTTCAGCAGCTATGGGGGCTGCCTCTCTGCCGCTAGCAAAAGGGCTTCTCCCGGATCAAACCAGAGACTTTGCGATATCTCTGGGATCCCAGGACAGTACCCTTCTCAATCCCCGTCTCTACAGGACGGTTTAGGTCCGTTGGGACCGACCAGGGGCGAAAATATCGGCTGCGATCTCAGAGCCCCAAGATCGCAGCTGTATCGCCAAAACGAAGCTCCGCCTTCTCCCCAACCGTTGTTTCTTCTGATAACTTCAGTTCTCTCTCTCATCACCCCCGGGTTAGAGCTTTCCTCAGGGGCGCCACCAACTTGTGCCCTCCGACTGTTCACAGGTTCCCCACATGGGACCTCAACAAGGTCCTCGTTTCGCTTACAAGACACCCGTTTGAACCTCTGAGGGAGTCCTCCCTTCAATTTCTAACGTTTAAAGTAGTTTTCTAGTGACCATTACTTCTGCTCGTAGAGCCTCGGAAATAGCAGCATTGTCAATCAGAAACGATTTATGCATGTTCCATGCTGATCGGGTGGTCCTTCGCCCCGACCCCACCTTCTTACCCAAGGTTAACTCACCCTTCCACAGGTCTCAGGAACTGGTCTTCCCAAACTTTTGCCCCAGACCCTCGAGGGACAGAGAAACCCTTTGGCACTCCCTGGATGTTAGAAGGGCCTTGTGCATATACATTAAGCGCACACAACCCCTGAGGAGATCAGAATCCCCTTCCTCTCCTTTCAGCCCAGGACATTGGGGTTCAAAGTCTTTCCCTCAACCATCAGTCGCTGGATTGGGGCGACTATTGCCAGGTGCTACCTATCACAATCTCTGCCCGCTCCTGGGGGAATAACCGCTCATTCCACCAGGAGTGCAGCTACTTCGGCGGCTTGGGCCACACAAGCCCCAATTGCTGACATTTGTCTGGCAGCCACTTGGGCCTCTCCGTCCCCATTCATCAGACATTACAAAATAGACTTATACGCCTCAGCAGAGGCCTCTTTTGGCCAACGAGTCCTACAGAGGGTCATCAGTGACCCGGAGGGGCTACCGGCCCAGACGGAGTCCCACCCGTAGGACAGCCAAGCTTTGGTATGTCCCACTCTCTGGATGCTCCGAGCGGCTCGAGGGAGAATGGGCGTTGGTTCTTACCTGATATGCCCCTTCTAGGCGAGCCGCGAGGAGCATCCAGCCCCACCCTAACTCCTCCGTCTGGTGGGTACTCTAGTTTCAGCCAAGGAGCCAATAGTTGATTAGAAGGATTTCTTAACCTTTCTTCTCGTTATCGCAAAAAACTGGGGGAACGCTACGTGGAATCACGTGAGGGGGCGGAGCATTTCCTCAGCTAAAGCTCAGCCTGCAAGAAGAGGACTCGGAAGCATATCCCACTCTCTGGATGCTCCTCGTGGCTCGCCTAGCAGGGGCATATCAGGTAAGAACCAACGCCCATTCTGCTGTATTAAAGAAGGAGCCACCTTCTGCCTGTTTCTTGCTTTTAAATATGCCTTTCGTTCACCCTTTCTACAGGAGGTAGTTTTTTTGGAAGAAGGGAAAGCACCTTCTTTGTTTGCTTAAGAATTTGTATGAGCTTGTCCAGGAATTTATTTCTAATTGCAGGGCTATTTGCTGCTTTTTTTGTTTGGAGTTTTCCAGTTTCTAGTTGGAAATAGATTAGTTTTCCAGTTTCTCCAATAAACAGATTTATTCTTTTGATTGCCTTTTATAATAAATCACGCTTATTGTGTTTTTTGAATGGAACATTTGTTTTCTTGCTTGTTTTGGCTTTGTGATTTGTTCTGACCTCTGTCCCTGCTTTTGTTAGCTGCTTTCACTTCATTTGTCTTTCTGATATAATTTCAGAACAGATTTTTATTAGTCATTGTCCCGGTCAGAGGGAAACGAAGCATGGGGCTGATTTGCTATGACTTGCTGCTTCAGTTGGGAGGAAGGGCAAAAGTCTCTATGACCAGAGGATGAGGAATCAATTCTTGATTGAACTGCTGTTTTATGACAGGAGATATTTATGTACCCTTAAGAAGAGTAAAATTGCATACAGTACCTATGGCTTCGATCTGATCTGATCTAATCTACAGAACTCTCATTTCCAACATTCCCTACTTTCTCCATACTGAACTCGTATTAATCTGGAAACTAAGAATTCATTAACTTGAACCCAAAGCCCAAGCCTCAGTCAAGCTGAGGGGTGGGGACATGGCATTTTGGGCAGTGGTGGCCTTGGCTTGTGAACTTGCCAGCCACTGTTGCAGAGATGGAAGAGTGAGCTCTGTCCCTTTATAGAAAATGTTGGCTGACCTCTCTGGTCTAAAAACCTAGGAGGAATCTGTTAACACACTGAAGCCCCTGAAAGCCTTTTTGTCTGAAAAGATACTACCAGATATCTTCTAATTCTTAGATTTTTATTGATATCTATCCTATGATAGAGATAATGTATCTATTGAGAACCATTTGATGGCACATAATCAATCAATTGGTATCACCAAAATAATTTGGGAGGAAATTGTCATTAACTACCTTATGGAAGGAAATCTTAATAACGGAATGATATTCATGATGTAAGTAATCAGTTACAGGAACTTGACTTGTGGCGAAGATTGTGAAATGCTTGCAAATGTCTTTTCATCTTTTTCATTTCTAGGGACCATAAAGGGACAGAAGGTGTGCAGAACCTAAAGTATCCCAATACGGCTCTTCTCTAGTGCTTTCCTTCTTACCGAAAACTCAGCGTCTGTCTATATAACTTAGTCACCAATTCAATTTTCTGAATATTTTGGAAAACCATGGGGATTGGCAAAAACACTACTTCAAAATCCGTAGAAACTGGAAACCCAGCAGAGCCCAAGTATGAGGATGAAGCCAAGCACACTGCTTTCTTTACGTTGCCAGTAAGTTAATGTTTACAAATGTTAATTTGCTTTTTAGTAGTATCATGAGTCCGGTGCATTTCATCTGTAGCAGTGTCCCTTAGAAGTCATATTGGGTTAAGCACTAATTCTCCAAGAAATGAGTCATGGAAATACATTTTTACAAGGCAGGTTTTTGAATTCAGCGTAGATAAGCAGTGTCTTGTGATGTGCTTCTCACTGATGTCACAATCCCTTTCTGACAGGTGCTTCCTCTGAAAGCTTTTGATTGCTGTGTTCTGAAGGAGGACAATGTTATAAAAGCTGTCTGGGTAAATCACTTCTGTTGAAGGCCAGAGGAGTTAAAAGGAACAGCCATTCCAACCTTATAAAATGAATTTGATAACTGCTTATGAAAGACTTATTTTGTTCAGAAAACTGATGCAATAGGGTTGGCTAATTGGATTGCTCAAGTCACCACAGTCTTATCTCTCTGAATGAGATTAAAAAGATTGCTTTCAGCTATCCCTAAGGATGTAACAAAGCTTCTTTGAAAGACTGCAATTCATTGAAGGTCATTTGAGTCCTGGTTGCTGCACCACAGATTACCCTAGAGATGGAAATGATACAGAAATGTGCTACTCAGATCCTTGAGGGAATGGAGCAGCCAGAAATGGCAAGGATATAAATGTGTAAATTTATGCATCATGTTTAAGAATTAAAAATAAAGCATTTGCATAATATAAAAACTAAGATAATGTAATCAAAAATAGCATACTTTGGGTGAAAGGTTCATGATAAAAAGAATCTAAACTAAAAAGTTTAGTATAGATACATATCTGCACACTTAGTATTTTATAAATAATTTAAAAACTATATATTATATTGGAATTGTTTATTTATTTGTCAAATTTAGAACCTACACTATAATTGTAGTTATATACTTCTATATAGCAATTGCTTCTCTAAAAGTATTTTTTACAATAACAAACATCTTGCTTTTAAGAATCCCTGTTCAGTTAACTTTGGATGTAACAGACAAAAATCTGATATAATTCTTCACTCCAAATAACAGAAAAGTTCAGATAATTTGCTTGTAATTTTGGGAAATTTGCATTATCAGATTTTTATTTTTGACTGACACTTCTCATCCCCCAATTAGTTAGCTAAACCAAACATTTTTCTGTAAATTTCACGTTCTGTGTTTTGGTTTAAAAATATAATATTCTGTTATACAAGATTATATGATATACTCTGAAATTATTTTAGTGTATTACTTAATTATATATATATATATATTAGGTTGTAATAAGTGGAGGAGCAACCTCAAGTGGCGATCAAGATACAGAAGACACAGAACTTATGGCAATCTATACTACAGAAAATGGAATTGCAGAAAAGGTACCTTAAAAAGTGGATTAACGATTAAACCTACCATCTTAATATAAACGTACTGTCATAATTGACTTACACAAGGTTTGCTCAAATTTGGTTGCTAACAATGTTCTATGGAGTTCAAACTAATTTCTGTTGAACAGAATCATTAAAGTAGGGCCAAAATTTCTATCTGGCCATAATAAGGAGGAGCTTGAAGACTTGAGAAGCTGATTGTTGAATGCAGTTAAGTTTGGAGATAAAAATAGATGAAGGCACTCCCAATCTTTTCTCAACCAGGACAAGTTTTTTTTTTTTTTAAACACATTTCTATAAGACTGCAGGCTCTGATAAACTACAGAAGAATATGAACCAGAACCAGGCTGATAATAATGAAAAACAAAGCTTACTCATTCACTCTTGTTGTGGTATCATTGGTTCCAGTAATAGCGCCTTCATATCATATGAAGACTACCCACTCCCTTTTATCAAGTAGATGAAGCGAATGCAATCAAAGACTGCTTCTGCCCTTGGGTCCCAGTAAGGCATTAATCACAAGACTGTTGTGGTTGCAGATTGGGTGCCAGCAGTGCCCTTAGTTGGATTCTTCACCTTCTGTAATCTCCACCCTGACAGGGTTATAAAAGCTTCAGAGGTTTTTGTCTCTCCTCCCTCTTCAGTTCTGGTATTTGTGGGGAAAATTCTTGTCTTTTACAAAAGGCTTCAAGGCCAGGGCTTTGTGTAGAACTTGTCAACAAAATTTAACCCCTAAATGTACTTTACTGAATGATTTAAGCCAGCGTTTTTCAACTTTGGCTGTTTGAAGATGTGTAGACTTCAAATCCCAGAATTCCCCAGCCAGTAAAGCTGGTTGGGGAATTCTGGGAGTTGAAGTCTACACATCTTCAAACGGACAAAGTTAAAAAACACTGATGTAAGCAGCTTGTGTGGTCTAGCCTAAATCTTATGAAAGGGTAAATCTAATATTGCCATGTTTAGAATGTTGCAAAGTTCAGAATATTCCAAGAAAGTGTAGGAAGCAAACAGAAGTTATAATATCTTGTAGAGAAACTCTCACTTTCCACACATGACGACCAGCTGTCTGTCTTCAGCCACAGTCCTGGTAATCTTAGCTTTGAGAGGAAGGAGAGTGCTAAACAAAGTAGCGACTGAATTCATGCATTGCCATAAGGCAGGCTAGATTGACCACCATTTATTTTTTGTAAAGAAATTTTTAATTGAAAATTTTATAATTTAACTTATAACAAAAGTGCAAAAGAAGCAAAGAAAGCAAGAAAGCAAAAGTGCGAAAAAATAAAAACAACTGGGGAGGTCATCTAATCCAACTCTCCATTCGGTGCAGGAACGTCTAAAGCATTTCACCAGATGGCTTTTCAGGGAAAAGGAACATACCATTTCATGAGGCAGCCTGTTCCACTCTTTGACATTCTTGACCATCAGGAAATATCTCCAAAGAACTAACCTGAATCTGTTTCACTGTAGTTTGAATGCAACTGTCTATGTTCATTCAACTCATTAAGCCCTAAATCATGATTTTCAAAGGGCAGCATCTGTGTCTAGGTATTATATTGAATGAGACCCAAACAGACAACTATTTCCTGGGGTTAAATTCCTCCCAGGTAAAGTTGCACCTTGCAGCATAGGTTTTCTATAAGCTCTGTTGTGCACATTCTCCTTCCAACTCTTTGAAAAGTTGGTCTTCAGAGGAGGTGGGAGATCTGAGAGTTTGCGTCTAGCTCTTTCTTGTAGGAATCCACTGACATCTGTTGTAGGGGGATCCATGGGTACCATGCCCTGTGGAAGGGTTCTGTGGCTACAGCTACAGTGGCAGCTTCAGAACATGCTCTTTTGTGAAATAAAAATGACTCCTTTGTTTGATTTCCTGTTAATCCCTTTGATAATGAACACGGCATATACACAGGAGGAAATAGTAGGAGGAAGCTGCATGTGCTACTTAAATCACAGCGGACATGTGGCTTCAGGGCTTAAGAAGTCAAGTCATGTTTGAGAACAAGATACTCTGCAATCAAGTAAGCATTAAGTCAGCACTTTGGTTATATAAACCTAAATTTCAGCAAAATCTGAAACTACTAAATTAAATAAAACTACCCCCCCCAAGGACTAATGCCAATAAAAGGTATTAAGTGGTGTTCCTGTTTTCATGGCCCTTAAATACCCCCCCAATTAAAACCATTTATATGAAAAATGGTGCCATAGCCTATACAAAGTTACGCCTTTTGAGATTTGCAATGAATACTTATTCTGGCTCTCTTATACAATTGTAATCTTTCTCTTTTTTTCCAGAAAATATCCCTTAACCTCTAATCTACCATCTACATTTCTTTGTGTAAACATTTGAGCACCACTTTTCTTTTGGCACAGGATATGTGGTGATTATATCATAGGAACAAAATAATGCTTTGCTTATATGTAAAGGCAGAGGTCGGTTACATTAAAGAGAGGGACGTCCATGTAGTTTAGCTGATTACTAGAAAAGTAAAAGGTTGGGGGTGTTTTGGCTATGTGAACTAATAGTGCTTTGCAGAAGGCCACAGATCTCCTCAGACGTATCCCAGTAACCTATTAATAGACTGTGGTATTAAATGGTGGCTAATTTAATGGTTGACAGAGTTCTCTGGCAGAAACCCTTGACAGCAGCGGAAGCTCAGACGCACAAAGGACGGACATGATCTACACAATTGAGGATGTTCCGCCGTGGTATCTCTGTATATTCTTGGGGTTGCAGGTACAATTTGTTCCAATATGCTTTTTTTTATTGAAATATAAACGAGCAATTAAGTAAGACAGAATTTAATTTTAAAGTATTATTTTTAGAATGACTTAGCAGGGATCTAATGGGAATGATGCTTTCCCAGCACTCATGTTTGGCAGGGTAATTCAGGCAGCAAGAAACTGCAGATAATTTATTCCTGGTTTCCTCCTCTGTTGCTCTGAACAGAAATGTGTGGGGTCTATCAGAGCAAGGGGGTGGTGTATCTGGCCATCGTATTTTCTTCTTGAACGAATCATTTCCGCATCACTATATGAAGGCTCATCAGGTTATTTAAAAAAACACACACAAAACATTTCCAAGGGGGCCTAAATTACAAAATTGTTTAGGAATGTACAATGTGCCTCCTACATTTTTTTGACTTGGGAACCTCACTCGGGTCCCCAGGTTGTGCACCCTTTACCGTTTTGCAGCCAGGATGCTTCTCGTTCTTAACAGGGAGGAGATTCGTCTGGATGCCCTGAAGAGCAACAGGATGGAAGGGAGGCTTTCAGCCTGGATGCATTCCAGGAGAATATTCTCCTGCCCAGTTCTTGAACAGAGTGGAGGAGCGATATAGGAACATGTTAAATCAACCCTCCTCAAGCAAACCTTTCTATTCTTAGTGTACAGCTCAGCTTCCTATGGATCTTAGACTCTGGAAGTTAGTGGGAGGTTATGCAGTGATATGCCGGAGTTGATTTATGCCAGCCTACATTGGCCAATGTTAAATTTTCTGTAATTTTGAAATCCGCTTGAGTGCAGAGCTGAGCCAAGACACCTAGTGCATTGACCAGCTGTCCAGTGGTGAGTGGCCTGGCTTGGCCGTGGAAATGGAGCCCACAGAGGCGGTAGTTCTTGTGAGGAGAATTCAAGAAAATAAAATGGGGACTTTTAACGTTTCATGCAATATCTATATGCAGACTGGAAACTGCTTCATATGAAGGCAACACTTTTGATCCATCCAATCTAAATTGGTTACTTTTGACAAACTCTGCTGTCTTGAGACCATTTTGATAGGTATGAGATCTTGATTCTTCAGCACAAAGAGTCTGAATCCGTAACTGAGTTGTGGTCTCCTCCTTAACATCTGCTGGACCCTCCCCAATAGAATTTAGTTAGTATTAGGGAACTTGATGGCGTAATGCTAGTTTTTGATGTGGACTGCCGTTTCCTAATCTTTAACCAAGATCGTCAAAGTGAGTTTCTTTATTAAGATAATGATCATTTCCTAATGGATAAAACTATTCCTACAGAATTATTATTGTCTTGGTTTAATTGTAATGGTATTGCAAACACTGGGAAAGCAATTTACAAAGGTACATGCATACACATACGTGATTAAAAAACAACTCTTTGTTCTTTGCAGCATTACCTGACCTGTTTCAGTGGCACCATAGCGGTGCCCTTCTTGCTAGCAGATGCAATGTGTGTTGGACTTGATCAGTGGGCCACCAGCCAGTTGATCGGGACCATATTTTTCTGTGTTGGAATCACAACTTTGTTGCAAACAACATTTGGGTGCAGGTGAGTTACTTTTTGGTGATGTGTTAACTGCTTATAACTTTCCCCATGAACTCCAGGCAGTAATGATGGACAGCTTTATATCTTGATTGAAGTCATAATACTTTGCCTGGAGAGAACCAACTTCAAGGCATTTTTCAACTGTGAGGCTCAAAGAATGCCTTTCGATTAGGCTCCTCTCCTAGGGTGGTTGTGAGAGTTGAAGTAAAGGGGAGGTCTGTGTAAACCTCCTTTAATTGCTACAGAAAGGGTAGATATACGGTGTGTATATATATAAGATAATAACATGCTGGCAAAGATAACAGATAACAGATAATCAGAGTTGGAAGGAACCTTGTAGGTCATCTAGTCCAACCCCCCCCCCCAAGCGGGAGACCCTACACCATTTCTGACAGATGGCAGTCCAGTCTCTTCTTGAAAATCTCAAGTAATGAAGCTCCCACAACTGCCGAGGGCAACTTCTGTTCCATTGGTTGATTGTTCTCACTGTCAGAAAATTTATCCTTGTTTCCAGGTTGAATCTCTCCTTGTTCAGTTTACATCCTTTATTCCTTCTGGCCTATAGGTGATAGGAGTTAAAGTCTATCTTGTCTGGCAGATTGGGACTAACTATGAGGAATGAATGTTCAGAAAGCTCCTTCAGAACGATGATGGAATTATTTAGCTTATGTAAACAAATTTAAAAAGAAAAGTTATCTCATTTATATTTCAAAATTTCCACTTGCCAAATAGTATTCATTCAAAGCATAATAAATTAGTAACCATTGAATCATTCAGGAAATAGGCAGATAATATGCAAAATTAAAGACGTTAGTCATATTTGAGTGTGATAATAAAATGAAAAACATTACTGAAATTATACCAAGGGAATTGAAGTAGTGCCTAAATTGTCTCCTCTAATTAGCAGCTGCTCCCCAAGTTCTCAGTCAGATACGTTTCTTATTCCTGGAGTCTGAAGTCCTTCCAGCAGAGATTAGAAGGACTGAAGACACTTTGATGCTCCAGGCACCGTTCATTTCCATGCAGTGATCAGAGGGATAGCCAAGGGTTCTTTCAGCACAGATAATAGGATACATTACTCTTACAGGCACTTACTTCCCTCAAAAACCACCTCATAACCCATAGTGGGTATGCTTAACAACAGCCGCAAAAAAAGATTGAAAAATTGGGTGCAGTCACACGATGACCCACTTAAAGACCATCATCGCTTCCAGCAAAGTTACTGGCTCAATTATGGTTGTAAGTCAAGGACTACTTGTATATTATCTGAGGCTGGCAGTGTGCTATGGGGTGAAAATAATAACATTTCATTGACATCAAACTTTGTGCATTGATTCTCTAGAAGCTGTGTCCTGCCGTGGTTAGAAGGAGCAATCATGTACTAATTAAACACACTTGGTGTGATTTACATCTCCTTTTGGATAATGGTGGAGCTGACCTTGTCAGGACTGAACATTCTCCGTCGAGCTGCTGCGAGTATCCAGAGAGTGGGGAGGTGCTCCAGTCTCCGCTCTTACAGGCTGAGTTATAATTGAGGAATGCTCCACCTCTTCCACGTGACTCCTTCCTCGCGTTCCCCAGTTTTAGCTCAGCCTCGCAGAGACAGGCAGCTCTAACAGTTTGCTCTTGGCCGAATTAGGATTCCTATTGATTTATCATCAGGTTTAATCTTTCCTTATTTCCTTCCTTATTTCCTTCGGTCCCTGCGCATTTGGCTTGTCTTGGATAGGAAGGGGACATTTATTTCGCCCCTCAGAGGGGAGATTGGGGGGTTTAGAGCCTTTTTGCCCCCCCACCTCCCTCCCCCACTCTGGTGCCTGCCGCTTTTTAAGCCGTTCTGTTTACAGCAGCGGCTTATGCTGGCGCGTTGGTTAGCGCTTTCGTTGTGCCTTCCCCCCACGAACGCTAGAGAGAGGGCGAGATCTCCTCTCTCCGGCCCCTTGTTCTGCCTTTGTTTTTCGGCAGTTTTTTTGTTGTGGTCGAGGGGCTTTCCTTCCCTGAGTCTCGCGCTGGTTCCAGCGGCCATTTTGGGTGCGCCTCGTGGCCGGCCGCCATTTTGTTTTTCACTTTTGATTTTGCTGCGACGATTCTGGGAGGCTTAGAACAGGACCGGCAGGCCTGTTTGAAGTTATTTTAGTGTTAAAGGGACCCTGTGGCTCTGTGCCCTGTTGCTCCGTTTTAAGACTAGTTGGTTGGTTACCGCAGCTGCTCAGAGGCGAAGGAGAGGCACCTACTTCCCATTTGTGTTGGGAGGCTGTCTCAGGAGGCCTTTATATACATACATACATACATACATACATACATACATACATACATACATACATATTTGTTTTCTTAAGTTTTTGCGGGTACTTACATGGATGGCATTCAGCTTTGTTCGGGTATTTTCCCACGTCATAGTAGTGGTGCTTTAAAAGCACCACTACTATGACGTGGGAAAATACCCGAACAAAGCTGAATGCCATACATACATACATACATACATACATACATACATACATATATATATATCTATCTTTGGTTATTCAGGTTTTCTCCCGCGTAAAGATTGGAAGTATCTAGGCAATGTTTCGATGAAATCTCATTCATCATCTTCAGGCTTGGTCTTCAGCTCTGTGCTTCTCAGAGTGATGTGAGCTTGCAGCTGCTTCTTCCTTTTCCTTGAAGACCAAGCCTGAAGATGATGAATGAGACTTCATCGAAACGTTGCCTAGATACTTCCAATCTTACGCGGGAGAAAACCCGAATAACCAAAGATCCACATACAAATACCCGCGAGAACCTCAGAAAACATACATACATACATACATACATTCCTAATTTTTTTCTCCTTTCATGGTTGTTTCTTTCTGGCCTCAGCGTTAATTCGATCTGTTGTTTTTTGCAGATTCCTTTTTTCTCTTGATTACTCTGTAGTTTACTTAGGCCCATTTTTGGCCCTTTTTCTGTTAAAAAAAAAATTAAATTAAAAAATTTAAATTTAAAAATTAAAAATAAAATAAAATAGATCAATACATCCAAAAAATTTTTTTACCAAAAGGGGGACGCGGCCCAACGTTAAGGTATCCAGCCCACAGTTAGGCCGAACTCCTAGGCATGCCAACCGCCTTTCATATACAATATTGCCTTGTTCAGGCTTTATTATGGCAGATGACAATCCCAGAGTTCCTTCATTGAAGGCTAAGTCAAAGACGCACCATCTGCACAAGCGGACCGAGGAATCTTCCAAAGCCTCTCAAAGGGATGCCCTAAGGCAGGGGTCTCCAACCTTGGCTCCTGGAAGCCTGGCGGACTTCAACTCCCAGAGTTCCACAGCCAGCAAAGCTGGCTGTGGAATTCTGGGAGTTGAAGTCCGCCAGGCTTCCAGGAGCCAAGGTTGGAGACCCCTGCCCTAAGGCGACACAAGGCTTTGGAGAAGGAGTTTGACAGACGCTCTAGGGACTCTCAGACGGTACCACCAGCCCCCCCCCCTCTACTTCTACTCATCCTCTTCCTTTGCCAGAACAACCTTCTAATTCTAGGCGCAGTTCACCCGCCCGGAGCCTCCCAGCCACCCAGCCGGAAGCGACATTCATACCAACTGCTGCGGGCTTACGTCCAGAGAGCCTGTATTCAGACATCATCCCAGACAGTGTCAGAGAATGGATGCAGCTGGCCATCCATCAAGGGATTGCCGAAGGTATCCAACACCTTTCCAGACCAGGTTTGCAAACAAGGACATCTGAAGTTGATTCCGTCTCCAGAAGATCCCTCCCCAGGCCGGAACCTCACCATGGGCAGGTACCGTCTCCAAGGGAGCTTCCCTACCCAGAAGGGGAGGAAGAGGAGGAGGAAGAGGAGGTGGGCTTTGAAACCTTCAGGGATGAGGAAGGGCTGGAGAGAGAGTCTCTTCATTACTCTGAAGCGCCCTTCGAGGTAGACCCAATGGAAGGAGAGATGTCCGAGGACAAGGGCATATCTCCTGACCAACCCACCTTTGTAGGTCTGTTTAAGCCCCATATGTTCAAGTCTTTGCTATTTAAAGCAAAGAATATATCGGGCCTGACCTCTCAGCCACACTCTGATCCCCCTCCAGTAGCCTCCGGGGACCCGGAGGATTCTATTTTCAGGCAGCCAGTCTTTGAGACCGAGGTCATTCCCACACCACCGATTTTCTCCGACTTAGTTGTGAGACAGTTGGCCTCATCGGGGTCCCCTCCCGCCCTTCCAGCCAAGACAAGAGGTTTTTTAACCTCGACATGGAATTCACTGCCATGCTAGACACACCCGAGGTGGATGACCCCATAGTACGCCTTGCATCATCCTCTAATCTCACTGATGCTCTGGAAGCGCTGAAGCCAGAGGACAAGCGGGCCGAGCTGGCCCTACGACGGGCGCACAAAGCTGATGCCTGGGCCATTCGATCGGCCACGGCGGCATCTTTTTTCACCCGATCATCCCTCCGATGGCTTCGGCAGTTGAAGCAACATGTCCCCCCATCTAATACCCCCAGAGGTCCCCGCCATTTCGGCCTGTCTATCAGGACAGGGGCAACTCGGGGGACAGAAACAGAAGGGGGGCCGGCTACAGGAGGCCTTTCCGGGGAGGAGGAAGCAAGGCCTCTCGGCGCCCCAGATAGGCCTTCAGTTGCTTACCCCATCGGTGGTCGACTAAAATACTTTGCTGACCAATGGGCATCATCCACATCCGATTCATGGGTCAGGGACACTGTCAACTTTGGCCTTTCCCTTCAGTTTTGTTCTTCCCCTCCAGATCATTTCATGGTTTCTCCTCTATCCAGAGACCACACCAAACGGACTCTCGTAGAAGCCGCTATCAAACACCTTTCTGACATCAGGGCTATACAGCCTGTGCCATCCTCTCAATGAGGACAAGGGTTCTACTCCCATCTCTTTCTAGTCCCTAAGCACTCTGGAGGTTGGAGGCCCATCCTAGATTTAAAGAGACTCAACCGATTCCTTGTTCACCAGAAATTCAAAATGCATACACTTCAGTCCATCTTGCAGGGTACCAGGAAAGGAGACTGGCTCACTTCCATTGACCTTTCAGAGGCATACCTTCACATTCCCATTCATCCTTCATTTTTTAAATACCTGAGGTTCTGCTACAACGGTCAGCATTTTCAGTATGTGGCCCTTCCATTTGGGCTAGCCTCGGCTCCGAGGACCTTTACTAAGGTGATGGCTGTTCTGGCGGCCCACCTCAAACATTTCCCCATCCGCATCCACTGCTATCTGGATGATATCCTCATCCTCTCTCCTACCCAGCGCCAATCCAAGGAGGACACAAAGACTACCCTCTCGGTCCTCCAGGCCAATGGTCTGCTCGTGAACTGGGAAAAGAGTCAGCTTACCCCCTCCACCCGAATAGCTCATTTAGGGGCAGTAATTGACTCGGTTGAGGAGAAGGTTTTTCTTTCCTCTGAACGGTTTGACAGCATCCAGAAATCCATCAAGGTCATTAGGCGGGCTAGGAAAGCCTACTGGATTTATCCAAGTTACTTGGCAAATTGATATCATGCATATCTATTGTTCCCTGGGCCCGTCTACATTCCAGATCGCTGCAGTGGTTCCTGCTATCTTATCAACGCTTCGGAAGGAGCAATTCAAGATCCGTCGTGAGGGTTCCTCCAAAGGTCCTCGCTTCCCTCCTCTGGTGGACCAGACCTGCTACCAACAAGGGACATCTTTTCAAGGAGCCCCAAAGGGTTACCCTCACGACAGACGACAGCCTATCTGGATGGGGGCCCCACACTCAGTCACTTTCAGTGCAAGGAACTTGGTCAGCAACCGAGTGTCGCTGCAGCATCAACTGGCTGGAGCTTCACGCAGTATACCTGGCCTTACGCTCCTTCCTCCCTCAGGTGCGAGGGCGCCATGTTCTGGTGCTGACGGACAACACTACAACCAAGGCCCACATCAACCGTCAAGGGGGCACTCATTCCGTCCACCTTATGAAGGAGGCCAACCTCTTATCTATCAGGGCAGAACACATGTCGGGGTCTCAAACGTCCAGGCAGACTGATTGAGCAGGGCCACCTTAGACCAGTCGGAATGGCGCCTGCACCCCTCCCTGTTCAAGGAGGCCTCAGTGTTATTCGGCCTGCCGCTGGTGGACCTCTTTGCGTCGCCGCACAACGCCCAAATACTAAGATTCTTCTCTCGATACCCCACCAACGGGGCAGAGAATTACGACGCCCTACGTTGCCACTGGCCACCAGGGCTCCTTTACGCCTTTCCCCCCCTTCCGTTGATCCCCAAGGTGATCCAAAAATTGCTCCTTGAGAGGGCGGAAGTTCTCCTGGTGGCTCCATATTGGCCCAGGAGACCGTGGTTTGCGGATCTGTGCAACCTGTTAGTGGCCCCTCCTTGGAGGATTCTGCCAAACAAGGTCTCGCTGTCCCAGGGACCTCTGCAGCATCTGGATCCGCAGTGGCTTCAGTTAGCCGTTTGGAGGTTGAGCGGGAGTGTCTAAGAAGTGAGGGTCTGTCTATGCAAGTCATCAATACCATTCTGGCAGTGAGACGTCCTTCGACCACTCGCATATATAACGCAACATGGAACCTTTTTTGCAAATGGTGCCACAAGTCACTCATCAATCCGCTCTCTCCATCAATTGCACAAATTCTGGCCTTCCTTCAAGATGGGTTGGACAGGGGTCTCTCCCCCAACATCTTGAGAAGGCAAGTTGCGGTCTTGGCAACCGTTGTCTCTGGTATCTCATCTGACTCGCTTTCTCACCACCTTCGCATTCGCTCATTCCTTAGAGGGGCCACCAATTTGCACCCGCCAGTAGTTCACAGGTACCCGACTTTGGACCTTAATAAGGTTCTCGTGGCGTTGACTAGACCCCCCTTTGAGCCGCTCAGGGAGGCGTCACTTCAGTTTCTCACGTTTAAAGTGGTGTTTCTGGTCGCAATCACGTCTGCTCGACGGATATCTGAAATAGCAGCTCTGTCCGTTAGGAAGGATTTATGTGTTTTCCACACTGATCGAGTGGTTCTGCGACCAGACCCGTCATTCCTGCCTAAAATCAACTCGGCCTTTCACAGATCACAGGAACTGTTTCTTCCTAATTTTTGTCCTGGACCTTCTTGGGAAAGGGAAAGGCAGTGGCATTCTCTTGATGTCCGGCGGGCACTGCGTATTTACATCCATCGCACTCATTCCATCAGGAAGTCAGAGTCACTGTTCCTGTCATTTCAACCAAAAACGATGGGTTGCAAAGTATCCCCGTCTACTATTGGCTGTTGGATCAGAGCTACCATATCCAAGGTCTATTTATCTCAGGCTCTCCCTGTTTCTAAAGGGTTGACTGCTCACTCTACAAGGAGCGCAGCTACCTCGGCAGCCTGGGCTACTCAGGCATCGATTCTTGACATCTGTCGAGCGGCCAGTTGGGCATCTCCATCTCCCTTTATACGCCACTATAAGATTGATGTTTATGCTTCCGCAGAAGCGTCCTTTGGCAGGCGAGTCCTTCAACAAGTGATGAGAGATTCAGAGGAGATTCCGGACCAGACGGAGTCCCTCCCATAGAACAGGCCATGCTTTGGTATGTCCCACTCTCTGGATGCTCGCAGCAGCTCTACGGAGAATGGGCATTGGTACCTACCTGACATGCCCTTTCTCGTTGAGCTGCGTAGAGCATCCAGCCCCACCCTAATTGGTCCGTCTGGTGGGGGGAATCCTGTTTCGGCCAATGAATTAATCAGTTTATAGTTGACAGATGTATAATAGTTAGGATAAGAGGATTGTTGCTGTTGCCTTCTCGTCTTCGTAAAACTGGGGAACGCAAAGAAGGAGTCACGTCGAGGAGGAGGAGCGTTCCTCAATTATAGCTCAGCCTATAAAAGTGAAGACTGGAGCACCTCCCCACTCTCTGGATGCTCGCAGCAGCTCGACGAGAAAGGGCGTGTCAGGTAGGTACCAACGCCCATTTCATCTTCTGAAAGCCAACACAATCCTGGGTTGCATTAACAGAGGGACAGTATCAAGATCGTGTGAAGTATTAGTACCGCTTTATGAAATCTCAGTAAGATCATCCTTGGAATACTGCATCCAGTTTTGGTCGTCACAAATATATATATATATATATAAATGTTGAGACTCTGGAAAGAGTGAAGAGAAGAGCAAGAAGAATGATTAGGAGGCTGGAGGCTAAAACATATGAAGAATGGTTTGCGTGAATTTGGTATATCAGGTCTGGGGAAAAGAAGGACCGGGGCTGACATGATAGCAGAGATCTCAGGGGCTGCCCCAGAGAAGAGGGAGTCAAGCTATCCTCCAAAACACCAGGAGGCAAGAAAAGAAACAAGGGTGGAAATGAATCCAGGAGAGAAGCCATCGGGAACTAAGGAGAAATTTCCTGTCAGAACAGTTGATCAGTGGAACAGAAGTTGTGCGTGCTCCATCCATCACGGGAGGTTTTCAAGAAGAGATTGGATATACACTTGTCTGGAATGGTCGAGGGGGTGGGACTAGAAGATCTCCAAGGTCCCTTCCAACTCTTGTTGTTCTGTATGAAAAATGTGCCAGGCCAACCAAGATCTGCCAGCACTTTTGCAGCCCGTAGGCAGCCCCCCAAAGAACAGTGACAATTGATACCCTATTTCCTACCTAACCAACATTTCTCTGCATGGTTGCTGCAGTTAATTTGTGCTCAAAATTGGGAACAGGCAGAACTACACACAGTGTGTAAAGGGTCTTTTAATGGGAGACTTACATATTTTAAAACATATATTTAACTTTTCTCGTTTTTCTATTATCTATGGCATTAGGTATTAACGATCAAAGCAAAATATTAAGAGCATAGGATTTTCCATCCAGTTACAATCTTTTGTTACTGTAGAAAAAAACTCCGTACACTTTTCACCTTCTCTCAAGGGCCAAATCATATTAATTACCTACATCTATATTATATTTATTCTGGGCAGGATATTAAAAATTAACATGGAAACATAACAAAAGAATTAACACAGTCATCTTTTACTTTAGTTCAAGCCCCTCCAAGTATGATTTCACTTCGAAGTCTTTCTTTCAAAAAATATTGAGTATATTTACCTACAAAAGAGAACATTGGGTGGGGAATTGGTAACTCAGTAGGATAAGAAAGGCAGGTCAGTTTAAATAAACTAGTGAAGATTATTGTAGGATACCAGCCCAAAGAAAACCTCCAGGTTCAATATCTTTCTAAGTCTCCTGAATTAGGACAGGCTGTCTGAAAAAGAGGATCTTATGAAAAAAACAAATTTGAGTATTTTTGCTTGCTCATAAGGTTTATGGCTTGGTCCTTTTTATCAAGCCACAATGTGATGGTACAAAAACCAGAAAGCCAATAAAGATTGTTACGAGTGGACCCAGTGAGGACCCCAATTGTTGGCAGCCAAAGGCTGATCCATGTAAACCGCATAGAGAGGGCTGTAAAGCAGTGAGAAGCGGTGTAAAAGTGCTATATGGAACATCTTCATGAAAATGGATGCCAGAAAAGAAAGCATCCTTTTAACTTTTCAGCCCCTAAATCATTACCAGTTACTGATAACTAGGAGTCTCCTCATAAGGACAGGTATGCCAAGCGTCAGCGAAGCCCTCTCTAGTTCATCAAGCTGTTCCTAAGCAGGTTCTGCTAAACATCTACTACCTCTCTATTCCTTAATACCAGAAATGTACACAAGAGGACACCTGTCGTAAGGAGAAACAGAAATCGGATGGCTTCTCTTGGAATTATTTTGTTAACTAGATTCTGTCTGGTTTGCCACCAAATTCATTATTTTGGAATAATTATCCTTCAAGGAAGAACAGGCTGGTTTTGCAAATCCTTTGCAATTATTTTCAAAATATTGACTGCATACTGGCTGAAGAAGTCTTATGGTTGAATGATCCACACACCCTAAAGTTGCAAGTTTCAAACGGGCTGAAATCAATCATTTTAGGGAGGGATCCTGCAAGAAGGGGAAGTCTGCTTGTAAAAAGTAGAGCTTGCTTTCTTTGTAGATGTTCTTGTAATGATCCAGTGATTACACCACAGTTATTTAGTTATTTGATCATTCCGGATGCACTCCTTTTCTTTTACTATTATGAGCGTTTGCAAAGCATTTTAATGGGAAAGGCAAACAGGTAATGTCTTTCACCCATCTTGTTTGTTAAGTGAAATGATTTTGCCCCTCCAAAAAACTGTTATAGTTATGAAGGAAGATCAACTGTATCCAAAATAATCAAATAAACAAATAGTAAAGTGAACATCATACATTTAAGCTACAAAACTGAGGAATGTATGTGAGTTGTAGCCTCATTTTCACTGCAGCTGGACAAAATTTGGCTATAGTATTGATGCTAGAGAAAATTAAGCTTCCTAACATGGTGGTGTATCCTTGGCATTCCAGTGCCAAGGATTTTCCAGCTGTAACCTTGTGAGAGCTGCCAATTTCCCCCCAAAGGGAATGAATCACGCCCTTTGATTTCTGCTGATTGTATGATTTATTGGCTAATAAACCTTGATTCTAATCTGCCATCCTAGAACAGATTGAGTCATGAAGAAAGCAAACCAGTGGAGTAAAGGATTCTACCTTGGGGCAGTTTCTATGGATTCTTGTGGAAGGAAGGATCCCTGTAAGAGTGGGTCTTGTCATTTTAAGACACTGGATATATAGGAAAAGCCAGACAGGTTAAGGGAAATGTATGGCCAGCATTGCTTTATGCTCTCTGCCTTACCAGAGTTAGCCAGACAGCCTTACCATCTAGAAGAATGCAGAAAAAAAGGTAATCCCAAAACTGTCCCAGGACTAAGGTATATAGAATTCCACAGATTAAAACTAAGAAATAGTTTTTGCCCTTGGAGTGATTTGTAGTAAAATACTATGACTCTCTGTCCCATTCACCTTTATCGTTTAAATCAGGGCTCTCCAAACTGGGCAGCGTTATGATTTGTGGATTACAACTCCCCGAATTGTTCGACTTTCAGTGCTGGCTGGGAAATCCTGGGAGCTGAAGTCCACAAGTCTAAAGGCTGCCCAGTTTGGAGAACCCTGGCTTAGATAAAGAGGGAGGTTTCTAGAATATTTCTGTTTCATTGATGAAGATTGTTGTCCTAAAGGTCTTTATGACTTTTCAGAAACCATCAAATGAGTCCACACATTGCTTGATGTCAACTCTGTTCCTTGTTCTCTTTGTTGGTTTTGTGATTTGGTCAACTATAGAGTAACACTAATTTTTAACTGCTTATATTACTTGGTATCCCTTATTCATGGGCACTGCAGTAAATTCTTAGATAGATTAGATTTGGGGAGATAACTAGTAACGATAACATGGAACAGGTGACTCTTCGTGCGTGCTGTGACAGTGTTGTAAAATGTGGATTTTGGCCTCTTTCAGGTTACCCTTGTTTCAGGCCAGTGCTTTTGCATTCTTGGCTCCCGCTAAAGCCATCCTCTCTCTGGACAAATGGAAGTGTAATAACACAGGTGAGCAACCATCCTTTCTTTCCAGGCCTTTGGTCGTTCAGGACAAGAGCCGAAATGGAGGGAAACCTTTCTTTTTTTTTTAAAGGCTGACTCTGATTTGTAACAGTCATGAGGGAGTCTTTACAGAACCACCAGGATGGTTTTAATTCTGTAGGAGATCCCTGAAGGAAAGACAGGAAAAAAAATGGTTTTTTGGTGCAAATTTCAGGGGAAGTTCCTCTTCGGTTCTCCTCCAGTTTCGGCAGCACAAGTGTCCCACATTCTTCCCACAAGAATTTCATTGAAATTGCTCTTGGGAGGAGATTCTGAAAGTGTGTGTGTGGGACCTCAGGGGCCAATTTACATATTGAGGCTGCTAGATGATTTTGCAACACCTTCAAGTTTAGAGGCAATAAATAGCCAAGGAGGAACAGCAGGAACAGGATGTGTTCCCGGAGGATTCAGGAATGGAGAATACGGGAAATCTAATTTGCATTCCATAAAATAGGATATATACATGCCACTCTTCATAAACTAGGAGAAGAAAAGAAAACCTTAGTTTTCGTTATTGTTTCACCTACTGGGTGAGCTTTAAATAAATTGCACCAAGCTTTATGAACAATGATTAGTGAAGCAGGTTTTATAAACAATTATTTAAGATGGCTTTCTTTTGAGCATAATTAGCACTAGCTAACTATGAAAGCAAATAATTTTGCAAATTTAGTTTCCTATTAATTATTGCCAGGTAAGTCTTGCCCATGTTTTGGTAATCGGAATTTAGTGGATGATTTTGATGATATAAAGGCAGTTTAGCTGGACTGCTTCCCCAACCTAAGTGCAGAATATATAAGTAAAAGCACTTCAGAGGATGACAAGCCCTTATAAAATAGCAATAAGGTATTCCCCAAGTAATTGGCATGCATGAAGAAAAAGTAATCTGTTAATTAGATGTCGGATTGATCAATCCCAGTGACTCAAAGCATCATGCTGGAGGGTACTTTGCTTTGAAGTACAGCATTTTTGGAATCAAATTAATATTCTGGTTCCCAGAAATATCAAAGAAGATTCTGTGTTGTTATCGCATTATGAGCAAAAAAAATCCCTTTAAATAAATGTGTTAGCCATTAAACTTGTATTAAATTTTGGTCTTCATTTTCCAAAGATAAAACACATTTAATAAAAGCAGCGGAACAGGAATTTGATTTTTTTTTTTTCAAATTAGACATTTCCTCATTTTGCATCTAGAATATCATGAGTGGTGTGAAATATTAAATAAGAGGGAAATATGTTACTAATTTTCAGAACTGAGCTATTTTGTTCAGCTGCCAATAGGCAATAACATGAATAGCCATAATCATAGTTTACTTGAGATGGGCCCTAATATTTTGGCAGTGCCCCAAACTCTTTTCCAAATGAGGAGCTGTGAACATGCATGAATTTCCAAATTTCTGGGAAAAGAAGCTTTCAGAGTTAAGGTCAAAAAATTGAGAGCACGTTCACCTATTGTGTTTAGCTGTAATAAAGTCCATTTAGTTTTGGCATTTGGTGTATTTACAACCCTAACTATCAGTACATGACAGTTAAATAATAAATGTGACAGGTTACAACTTCTTTAATAAATAGTGCTTAGTATGATGAACAGCCCTAGTGCCTAAAACGTGTATTTCTTATAACTGCATCGGTAAAGATTTCTGGATTCAAAAACAGCTTTTCTCCCCACCCTGTAGAAATTCAGGGTATGGTAGAAGGTCAAATAATGTGACCACAGTTTTTAATAAATCAGGAGGATGACTTTGCCCTTTGCCTTCAGAAAAAGCTAGAAACTTTGTGGGAGCTAGTTGGGTAAGTAGAGAACATTTTGTTTATAAAGAGACCTCTTGTTCTGCCTTCGAAGCCATCCTCTATAAACAGGAGGCATCAGACAGAAGCTGTTATTACAGTCTAGCCAGCCAAATTAAGAAGTGACATTTTTGTGACATAACATGCCCAAATCACATCTATGCTGTGAAATTATCCTCCAGATCATCCAAGTGAATCTTTGCCTCTTGGTGCCCACTGGGAGTTGCCCACTGGGATAAAAACCAGTTGTAGTAGCGACACAATGTATGGTGGATGCTGTAAATCCTGCCGCCTTGGATCATTTCTGCTTACCATGAGTCAGACTGTAGTGGTGGATTGAGAAAAAGGCAGCCAAACAGACAAACTCAATTGGTGGAAGGAAAAATTGGCCTGGGGGGTGGGGTGGGGGGTCAGGCACTTAAAGTTGGCTCAACATAAACTCACAGCTTCACCCTTGATCTTTCTTCCTAACTCATGGAATGATGGAGTCTCCCCTGGCTAAAGAGATAGATTTCTCAAACTCAATTGTTGGAGGCTTTCTATGAAAGCTTGGGTAAGCAGAGGGTGGTCATCATTTTGGATTTGCTCCTCCCTTGTCCCATCCGCAACCCCTCTCTCTTGCAAAATATATTTCCCTGTTGTTTATTAGAATTTGGTCAACTAACCTTTCAGTCAAAACTCAGGAGTGAAGGGGTTAAAAAGATCAAACAAGACCCAGGAAAAGATGTTGTACAGTTCACAAAAAAATAAGGGCAATTCACAATCTTCTATAAGGCAATTCATAAAACATTATACAGGGCACAATGTGGTTTGCTAGCAGTTAGTTTAGGTATATTATTTGTGACTGTAATGTGGGAACAAAAAACTATCTGTATTTACAATTAAAAAAACAGAGAAGAGATGGGTTGTTGTTTTTTTGCTCTGCCTGAGAATAAGCAGGACAATAAATGTGTTCCTAACACTATTATAAAAAGTACATTTTATCAGTACGTGATACAGCTTTAATTGCCACCATCTTGCAAAGGCATCATTTCAATTCCATAGGTTTTTTTCAGTGGCTGTGGGGAGATAGTTAAAACTGACCAGCAGAATTGATTTTTCTATTTATAAAATATGCTATGCTTATACGATCTGGGGCAGAAGGGGTCCAGTAGAAGAAGAAGCTAGGTTTTAATGTATATTTAAGCTGTTTATTTTGCCATAACGAGAGGTGTTTCTTTTTACCTTCCAAGCTGTAATGGCTACAAATGGAACGTCGGAGCTGCTGCACACAGAACATATCTGGTACCCCAGAATACGAGAGGTAAACGTGCATAATCCATTCAGCGCTGGGCTGTCGGTTGGGCTCTCTCTCTCTCTCTCTCTCTCTCTCCAGATTATTTGTTGGTCTTGCTGCTCTACTTCTCTTTCCCTCCTGAACTCCCAATATTTTAGGCATTCTTGGTCCTTAAGAATCTAGAACAATTAATAATAATAATAAAATATAGATCCAGTGCACACCTGTGATGTGGAACTCCCCCCCCCCCGCAAATCCCACTGTTGTGGGCTACCAATTGTTCCTCAATTTAAAACATCCCCTCTCTCTTCCCCATCTTCAACCCGTAGCTCCATCCCGTCAAGAGGCCTGCAGCCAAGGGGGGCTGGCAGTCTCCTGAGACCACTGCACTGCTCTATGCCAGCTTCTAAAGAGCACGGGTGACCAAATGCATCATGCACTCTGCCCCCCTAGGACCTAAGAGCATCACCTTCGTGGCATCGCCAGCCCTTGCCAGTCCGATGTGAGCACTTGAAAGGTTAGCTTGGAACCCAGGTCTTCCTGTATGACCGTGTGATGTGGCTGCTGACACAACTGCCAGGCTGGTCTAATGACCCCTGTGGTGTGCAACCCCCTAAGCTTTGTGCTTAAGCAGCAAGGAGGAGATGAGGCCCGTAATTCTTCGCTTGAATCATCTTCTGATGATAACCGAGCACGCACCGCTGAACCTCAGGTGTTTGTATAGTCTGGAAAGCTTGCTGCTTAAGCCCTCCATCGCATAACACATGCCATTGCCCACTTCTGCCTAGTCACTTGCCTTTTTTTGACTTCCAGTTCATAACCCATTCCAAAAACCTCTGCAGAAATAGAAAGAAAAAACAAGCAAATGGAAAGGAGGGGAGGAATCTAATGAAGGCTTCTCTCTTTTCTCTGTGCTCAGATCCAAGGTGCTATTATCATGTCTTCTTTGATAGAAGTGGTGATTGGGTTCCTGGGCCTGCCCGGAGCACTGTTGCGATACATTGGACCTCTGACTATTACACCCACGGTAGCTCTCATTGGGCTCTCTGGGTTCCAGGCTGCAGGCGAGAGAGCAGGCAAACACTGGGGCATAGCCATGCTGTAAGTATCCCTGCTCACCCGGCTGCCAATCTTCCCGGAGTCTTTCTTCTGCCTGGGTAAGCAGCCAGGGCTCAGGATCCTGAATAACAGCTCTGGTTGGAACATGAAGTTTAGAAGAGCCAGTTTAATGTCAGGGTTCCAAGTAACATACCCGTAGCAAACAAAAACTCTGAGGCAGGCAGTTTCCTTGAAGAATAGAGTTTTTATTGGATAGATCATATTGGCACAGGCTGGTGAAAACTGACTCTGAATATTCCCACGGTTTTCCCCTAATTGAAAGTGAACATTTATCACTTTCTCAAAACAATCAGTCACATGGTCCAATGGGGATACTGTCCAGTGGCTAAGTGACTCCAGACCCCTCCTTCCGAGCACCTGCAGGAACGTCCTTGGTTCCCACAGGAAAGCATTTTGTTTTGACTACAACATCCCAACCCTCTCTATTCCCTCCTCCCTAGCCCCCTTCTCCTGTGTGTCAGCGCTGAAATCTCAAGATGGCCTCAGCCAGGCCAGCTTCAAGGTTGACTTGCTACCTTGAGCAGGAGAATGTCATTTTCAATCAATGTGTCATTATCAATTTTTACCCGCTTAGCCCAGTCTCCAAAAATATTCCGTAAATAGGTCACCTGCAGTTTGACGCCAATATTCTACTTTTAAATTGCTTGGGGGGGGGGGAATTACACAACAGTATCACAGGAGAGAATGATGCAAACTGAAAGACAGCAAAAAAACAAAACAAAAAACAACGGCCTCCAGAGGTCCCACCAAAATGCAGCATTTCATATCAAGAGAGGAGAATCTTGGCTGTTAAAGTTATCTTAGGATAACTGTTACATAAGGGTCGCCTTTGATAATATTTGTGTTCACCTCTTCCTGGCACACAAATGGCATTCCAAATGTCACTTGGTGCGCGGTAGGGCTGGTGCTGCTTCAACAATATCCACTTTGTGTAGCTCCTCCTGATAATTGGATGGATATTTGTTGCTCATGTGTGAGAATGTGTAATAACAAAACCTAACCTGGGGATTGTGGGGCTTCGATCCCTTTTGCATCAGAGGAAAACACTTAGATGTAGAAGAATAGAGTTGTAAGGGACCTTGGCGTTCTTTAGTCCAGGGGTCTCCAACCGTGGCAACGTTAGGCTTTGCTGGCTGAGGAACTCTGGGAGTTGAAGAAGCCCCTGCTTTAGTCCAACCTCCTACTCAAGCTGGAGACGCCATGCCCTGCCAGGCAAGTGGTTGTCCTTTCTCTTCTGGAAATCTCCAGTGATGGAGCCTCCGCCATTTCTGGAGGCAAGCCTTCTTTGCTTGAGGCCAATGAGTTTGAGACGGCCTTATTTGCCATCAGAGTCAATGCCATGAAACTCCAGGACACAAATGTTACTCTTCTTACTTGAACAATTCCTCCAGCTAAATGCACATTAAGAAGACCTTTCAAGAAAGAAATCACAAAAGTGAGATGGATTTGAGAAAGGCAAATGTTGATGGTGCAAAAGCACTTGGATGAATCAAAATTAGCAATCGATTAACCGTTATAATTAAAATGCATCACAGTAAATGATGGGGAAGTGTAGACGAAATACTTTTTGTCTGTATTGACTACAGAGGTCATGTGGACCGCCAATATATTTAATTTACTTGATTTATTGAACCTTTTCAGGAGTCAAAGCAAGTAACAAAAGCAGATTAAAATACATTACAAACACAGCCGATGAAATCAGGGCCCTCCTACCTTTTGCCCCAAACCTTTCATTAATCTGAAAAAAAATTATGTCCTTTGCAGTCCTGATTGAGGTAGAGAGGAATTTATTTCACTGATTTTTTTTACTCTATTAAATCTCTGGAAATGCTGATGGAATAAATTGGTTCTTTTTCATCTTTTCAGGACTATTTTCTTAGTGCTGTTGTTTTCTCAGTATGCCCGAAATGTCAAATTCCCATTACCCATTTACAAGTCCAAAAAAGGATGGACAGCCTATCGCTTGCAGCTTTTTAAAATGTTTCCTGTAAGTAATCTTTATGTTGATTATTATCAGTACAGAAGCTGTTTTGTTTGTGTTTGTGTGTGTTGTTTTCAAATGTAGAAGAGGCTGTCATTTCCTGTTTAGTCTTCTCTAAAAGACTGACATAGTAAACCTCATAGTAACTGTGAAAAAATAAATATCGGTAAACTAGCAAACCAACAAATACCCTGCTTCCAATGCCAGAATATTTCTAAGCGGTTTACAATAAAAATAACAGTAATGTAGAATAAAAATACTTTTAAACAACAAATGTAAGTGCATAACAAATTACCAATTAAAATGTATTCATTAAAAAGGTGAGTGGGAAAGGAAAGACACACATCACCACACAATCTTTGAACGTTTAGCGCAGGAAGGCTGGGATGAAGAGGTGAGTTTTCAGCAAAGTGTAAAATAAGTTATAGCTGGCATCTCCCAAATTTCAAATGAAAAGCATCCCCAGAGAGCAAGGCTACTTCAAAGAAGGCATTCAGGATTCTTGGTATCTTTAACAGAACAGTGATCTCTCAGGTCTGAAATTGCCTCATTACAGACCTGAACAATCCTGGAGGCCGCGAGAGAAATCCTGCCATATTCTGAGACATCTGCTTGCCTTCCAGCTAACCCAAATACTCTAAGACCTAACAATCACAATTAGTTTCTGTTCTCTTGAACTCTCTGCAATATACCTCTGCTTATTAGATGCTGAAAACTAATGGGATATCCGTAATTTGGAAACACCATGAGTTTTTCCTTGGCAAGAGTGACTGTGTTAAATTCAGTGGCTCTTTGATGTGTGGTCCCACGATTACCTTTTCTTTTGAAATCTTTGATGAGAGTTCAGAGCATCTGTTGATTAAGCTCTAGCATATATATTTTTTTAAATCACTTCTCATTTGCAGTCAGTGATCAACTGACTTTTTTTTTCCCCTGATCTGGGCGCCCCGTGTGTAATATGAGTAGTAGTACTTACTTGGAAATTTTCCCAGTTTGGGAAATTGTATGGGGAGACCCCATTTAAAGTGGAATATTCAACAAAATGACAAAAGTTTTTCTTTTCATCTGAAAATAATTATGCTGTGTTAAACACAAAAATCTTTGCCCCCAAAGCATGTCCTCCTTTTTATTTCATTTATTTATTTGCATCCCACCTTTATTACTTTATTACTTTTACAAATAACTCAAGGCAGCGAACGTATTCAGCTCACCTTCCTCTTCCTATTTCCCCCACAACAACAACCCTGTGAGGTGTGTTGGGCTGAGAGAGAGGTTCTGGTCCCAGGTCAC
This sequence comes from Hydrophis major, assembly GCA_033807585.1. Classification (NCBI taxonomy): domain Eukaryota; kingdom Metazoa; phylum Chordata; class Lepidosauria; order Squamata; family Elapidae; genus Hydrophis; species Hydrophis major. Next base: position 9,404,812 of record CM066334.1, read on the forward strand.
CCAGCTGGCTTTCATGCACCAGGTGGGACTAGAACTCCCATCCCCTGCTTTCTAGCCTGATGTCTTTGCCAGTAGCCCAAACTGGCTCTCTTTGCTTGCTTTGTTTTACGTGGCTTCCTGTCCCCCTTACAGATCATTCTAGCTATCCTGGTTTCTTGGCTGCTATGCTTCATCTTCACTGTGACAGATGTCTTTCCGCCAGACAACGCTAAGTATGGATTCTACGCTCGCACTGACGCCAGGCAAGGAGTTCTCCTGGTAGCTCCCTGGTTCAAGATCCCATATCCCTGTAAGTGAATCGAGCAAACATTCAGGAGGGGGGATCTCCCTGAATATTTTGCATTCTCTACAGTCACTCTAGTCCCTTTTTTTGCCTGTGTGAATCTGAAGATGCCAATTTGGATGGACCGGCTCTGGTCCAGTAGTCAATTTAATTTTGCTTTTTCAAAGATTAATGTAATTCAGGGGTCCCCAAACTTGGCAACTTTTAAGACTTGTGGGCTTCAACTCCCAGCTGGCTGGAGAATTCTGGGAGTCTTAAAGTTGCCCAGTTTGGAGACCGCTGGTGTAATTGTACACTCTGAGACTTTCCATACAAACTGCTCTGACATACCCAGTTCCATTCATGAGGGAAGGAGAACATACTTAAATATTTTTGAATATATATTTGTTTCATTTTCATCCACACTTTTCTCTGGCTCGATAGTCACTCAGAATTCCGTGTCTGAGTGAAGATTTGAATCAAGGTCTTGACACAAGTTCAGCCTTTTAACCCTTATTTGTATTACTATATTACCGATTTCTGCCCATATATGATAAACATGCCCACATTTGTTCATAGAAAGGCTTTCTAACCTGAAGGCACCAATTTATTGTGGAGATTAACAACCTAGGATAAATCACTGCTGTAGCAAAGTACACTTTGGATTCCCAGTATTCTGAATAATTGTCTCTACCTTGCCTCTAAATGACAGAAATTACCTATCCTGTCATGTAGAGAAGTATTTTACATGTTGAAAGTGCTTTGCTTTTTAAAAAAGGAGGAAGTCTGTATGTAATGATGATAAATTTCAAGACTAATAGGTTGTGTTTTAATTGTCTGCAATCCTGATGATTCACCAGCATGCCTTCTTCAGAAGCAACACTATCGGCTGTGCAGCTATCAGGCAGCTGAGCAGGAACTGATAGCACGCTTATAGCAGAATTTATCATTGGACCATGCCAATGGAATGCTGAAAAGCCAACTTCGGATTGGCTTTGTGATTTCTCCAGGTTAATTTGTAATTGGTCTGATTTGAAGAAGTTTGAAAGGAGCTGCATTTGATTGTTCTGTCTCCTTACTGTGGGGTTTTTCCCCCTTCCATGAGACTGATGAATTAAGGTCTGTGATATAAAGATGGAAAACAAGCTTTGTAAACCTTCAGACTCGCTTCCTAACCTAACAAGAAAAATTCAAGAAATGATTTGATCATCTACAATTTGCACAAACCCACTTTCATCATCAGTTTATTACATACTTTATAGTTGTGGGCTGGTATATATTGGGACTATAAAACAGAGTATCGAGGCTCAGCTAGAATATAAAAGATGTTGACTGAGATGTCTTGAAATATCAGCAATAGCTGAACTCAAGTGGCTATTGTATCACAGGCACGATTTTAAATTTAAAGACCAACAAACACTAGCAATCATGACAGACCACCAGACACAAGTACGTAGAGAAGCTATTGAGATTTATAGAAGTCCCAAGAAATTGACAAGAGAGTCCGCGGATTAACAAAGCTTGATTTATAGCTTTACATCACACCAAAATAAATTAACGAACCCCATGCAGAATCTAAAGCAGAGTGGAAGACAGCAATTCTTTTGGAAATTCTTCAAATCAGACCAATTACAAATTCTCCAGGATAAAAAACCAATTGTAGGCCAGCTTTTCAGTATTTCATTGGCGTGATCTAATGAAATATTAGTTCTGTTCCAAACACAAGAGCACTATTGCTCAGTTGCCTGGGAGCTACAGAGCAGATCGATTTCCCTCTGAAAATACCAGCCGCAGATGTCGAAAAGAAGCATCCAGATGCCAGATAATTAGACCACAGTCGGTTAGCCTGGATGGAAGCTCATCATTGGATCAACCCTACATCAATATAAGATGGAATGTCTTTGCCTTTACAGTTCAGTGGGGATTACCAACCATTTCAGCTGCTGGTGTGATTGGGATGCTCAGTGCTGTGGTGGCTAGTATTATTGAATCCATTGGTGATTATTACGCCTGTGCAAGATTATCTTGTGCTCCTCCACCACCCATCCATGCAATAAACAGGTGAGCCTCCAGGGGTGGGTGTCTGGAATCAACTTATCCTTTTATTTTTATTTTTATTTGTACTGTTCTGGAGTCAAAGCAGAATAAAATGTTGATTTCCTTTGAAGGTTCCAATATTATTCCAGTGCCAAGATCAAACTCATTTTCTGATTAAAATTAAATGGACATAGAGTAAGTGCATGGACCATTGAAATTGGCAGCCAGTGACATTTTCATGTCAATGCAGAAAATGAGCACATTGTGGGACTCTGCCGTTTGGCTGAACTGTTGTGGCTGGAGTTATGGGTCAGTCATAACAAAAGCCAGCTCTTGACTATTGTGGACTGGGTAGCACCTTTGAGCTGAATAGGGTCAAGGATGATGTGTCTTGTCTTTTCCATTCTCCTCCGCTTGGCCTGGATGCCATCTTGCCCACCAATGTTCTAGTACTTTCCTTGCCCTCGGCTGCAAGCATGCTTCAGTTGTAGCACAGTACAGCCTACCAGCCGATCCACCTGTGTCCCTTCCCAGTCTTTCTTCATTTTCATGATTTTTTGTTGAAGAAATGTTTACAGACTAAAAAACACTTAAAGGAAAGATAAAGTAAAAGAAAAGTGGCGAGAAAAGAGGAAAGGAGAGAAATGGACAAAAAGAAAAGGAATAAAAAAGAATATATATTTAAAAAAACCTAGAACATAGACCACAGAATCAGAGGGCTGGAAAGGGGCTTGGAGAATCCATCCACCAGATGGATTCACAGTTTGCTGACCAACCACACCCAGCGTATAGTCCTCAATGGAATTACCTCTACATGGAGAGAAGCAGCATGCAGGGGGGTATCTCAAAGTTCCTTCTTGGGCCCAGTACTCGTCACCATCTTCATAAACGATCTAGATGAGGGCCAGTTGTATATTGGTCTAAAATTCTTTATCTTATCATATGTCCTTGAACCCCAAATTTTCTGGGTTCTTATTTTTTACCTGTCTACCAGGTATGAATGACACAATGACCCTTGAAGTTTTCCACCATTCCTGTGTAAGCTACTGCTCTGTACCATCACCACAGGTGGCCTGGCCTTTTGCCCAACATCTCCAACTTAAACTATTGAATCCAGGCGTAGAATATCTCTAAGAGCTCTCTTTACAAAAAACACAAACACTTAAAATGCCAGAGTCAGCAAGGTGCTGGTTTCAATTAAAAAAATCACGCTCAGTGCTGTTACTTGCATTAGGAATGCACAGGTGTTATTACTGTTTGAGCAGTCGGTCTCATTTTACTTTCATAACTGCATCCAATTCTTTACAGAAATATTGTAAATTCTTTTCACTTGGGTTTAATTTGTTCTGAAGTGAGATAAATGTCCTTTTGACCCTATTATTTTATGTTCTATGTTACTTCTTTATCTCAATATTTTTATTTCATTTTGTGGCGCAGGGGCATTTTCATAGAAGGCCTTTCCTGTGTATTAGATGGAGTTTTTGGCACTGGAAATGGATCCACTTCTTCTAGTCCTAACATTGGAGTTCTGGGGATTACAAAGGTATTTGACATGAACTAAGCAAGCACATTGCACTGGCTTATCAGTATTCTTGAGAATGTAAACTGTTCTCATATCATGCTCAGGCCCAAGTTACTTAATCATGGTTCCCTGAACAGATTACAGTTGGCTGAAGTCATGCAACCCCCTGTGCTCAATGTGTGTTTCTCGCCTAAGGGTTCTTCAGATTGAGAAGTGCTTTCTCAGGCGGTTGAATGAATACAGTTTTTGTTTTCAGCATATCCTTGGAATGTGGCTTGCCTATTCTAAGATCCTTCATTGTTGATTAGATTCCTTTGGAATTTAGTTAAGCTACAGAAAATTCGGTTAAAAAAACCAAACGAAAGGCTCCATTAATTCTTGGCATCAGTTGTAATCGAGGAAGGTTGATAAACTGCTTGATCCCAAGGGTGTATGAAATGGAATGGTTATTAAGAAGGAAAGTAGTTAATTAGCACCTTGCTAAATGGAATTTGATTATGTAAATGTTTCAGAACCCTTGTTCAGGCAAAGGAAACCAAAATAAAGAGCCAGTGAAACCCCCACAGGGCCCTGGAGCCAAACCAGATCTCATGTGGCAGGTTTGTGTCTTGAAACCTGGCTGGGCCTCCATTCCCTGAAGTTTTTATGGACCTGTTATAATTCAGAGCACAACAGATCCCCCACGTGGAGACGTCAAATCTGCCTGGCTACTTCGTTTTACCTTGCAGTCCTGCAACTTTTCATAAAAAGTAAGGCTTCACTTTTACTTTAAAAACAAAGCCATGGAGAAGTAGGTTGAGTACAGGTAAGGCAGGGGGTTGTGCTTTAAAGTATAGTTCGTGCAGTCCTAAGTCCATTTTACTCATGATTTGGTCTACTAGGATGTAGGTTGGCCTACAACTGCTCCTTCCCCCTCCCCTAGGTGGGGTTTTGCTTTTGGAAGTCCAGATTCAAGTGTTGTCATCGACTGGATGCGCTTCTTTGAATATTAAAGGAGAAAAATGTTTGAGGGGAAAAAAGCATGGCTTGGACTGATTTCTGTTCCCATGGCCTAATTATATTTATATTAAGTGAGAGGATGGATATTCAGAGGAGTATTTGTATTTGTTATTGTGTTACTATGTCAGCCATGTGGCATCATATAGCTAGGTCAAAAATATTAATTGTTGATAGCTCCAAATAAACAGAGCACATTGTGGTTTAACCACTGTATTTGTGTAACAAAACTGCATTCCATTCTTCTTGTACTTCTTAAGGTAAATCCAACCACTAAAAAGAGAAAGCAGAGAGAAAATAATTGGACTGCTTTTCAACTGGCGTCTTATCAATCAAACTCAGAAGGGAGTGGAGTTGATTAAACCATTGTTGCATCAATTCTCTGACACATGCCAGTTTTTAGTTGCCTTCTGGCAAGCCGAAGACATGATAAAGCTTGTATATTTTGTGGTTCATGTATGAAGCAGATTGTAGCCCTAAAGAAAAATTAGTTAGTAGCATCTGGTTTGCCACATTAATACATTCATAACAGTAAATAATAATGCTAAGATTTGATTAAGTGTACGGCAGTATTATCTTTGCTGCACAAATCTGTTTTGCAACTGCATAAGGTGTTTAATTTGTAAACATATTTATATACTTTTTTCTTGTATTATAAAGCAAAAAACAAAACATTTCACATGAACATAGATATATAGTGGAAAATATATTTTTGGTACTTCCTGTTCTGAAATAAGGACCCCAAAAGTTTAAAAGGAGCCTTACTTTTGTATAAACTAATTGGAGTGTTCAGTATCTTTAAGAAAATGTTTTCCCTGAGGGTTTAGGTTTTCCAGCAGCCTTCTAATATTGTACAATTGTTATTTGAGCTAGTAATTGTTATTTGAGTTAATAACATTAAGTAGCAATTTTTTAAAAAAAAAATTGCATTTAAAATAAGTTTTGATAATAGTAACCAGTAGACGGCTATGTTTTATATACAGTGTTCTATGGCACATCATTCCAGAATGATGTCAAGTTTACATAAGGCCAGAAGGTCTTATCTGCTTCCAAGGCACTTCATCTCCAACTGTGGTCCCCATGGCCACCACAGTGTGCCTTATTTTGCTTTTATTTTTAATCATTTCCTATGAAAGATTTCCAAGCTCTGTAATGGAGTGCAAATCTGATGCCAGTTGCTGTTGGAATATTGTTTTTTTATTCTTCCCCCCATGAATGTTTCATAGGTTGGAAGCCGACGAGTTATTCAGTATGGAGCTGCTTTCATGCTGCTACTTGGAACAGTTGGCAAATTCAGCGCGCTGTTTGCATCGCTTCCTGATCCAGTGCTCGGAGCTTTGTTTTGTACTCTCTTTGGTAAGTGATTATCACTCTGTGGGTTTGTGTGAATTGTGCTTTTAATATCCCCTTTTTGAAGGAATTCTGGACCATCTTAAGACTCCTTTCCTCATTACCTTCTTTTAGGAGGAGGTCTTGGCAATGGTTAGATGTGCAGACTTCAGCTCATAATTCCCTAACTGGAAGGCAGTTGAAGTGTAAAGTTGCCACAGTTGAGAAACTCTGGTTTAGAACAGGGGTCTCCAACCTTGGCAACTTTAAGACTTGTGGACTTCAACTCCCAGAGGAGAAACTCTGAGAGTTGAAGTCCACAAGTCTTAAAGTTGTCAAGTGTGGGGACCCCTGGTTTAGAATCAACCTAGGCTAGCAGAGAGCTCAGTGACTGTAAGAGTATATGTGAATCATGGAATGTTGAAGCTGCATTTTCTTTAAATCAAGTTCTGAATCCTATGAGATAAATCCCCAGAGCGGCTTTATATTCTAGTATATAACGATTAACATACTCCAAGTACTTTAGATTTTTTCTTTAAATATAATGCTGTATCAAGATTTCAGGCTTTCGGTCCATGTATCATTTTGCTGTTGTATAAAGTAGGTCGTGTTATGATTCCCATTTTCCAGGCAGACAATTTTTCAAGCCTATGCTTTAAAATAACTTGCAGACTGTCCTACGGATATGAATAGTTTGAAAATCCTGTCCCTTTCTTATTTAGGGATGATCACTGCTGTTGGACTTTCAAACCTGCAATTCATTGATCTGAATTCTTCCCGGAACCTTTTTGTTCTTGGATTTTCTATCTTCTTTGGGCTGGTGCTCCCAAGTTATCTTCGACAAAATCCACTTTTTACAGGTAGACATGTATCTATATATCTAAATCTGTATACACTTTTAACTACGCATGCACGCTCAAATATCTTTCAATTAAAATAAGAATTTGACTTACAATCAGTTATTTAACAATCCTTCAAAGTTAGAAGACACTGGAGGCAGGGAGTTAGGGACCGATCCTCCCACTTATGACCACCACAGTGTTCCCACGATCATGTAATTGTTATTTGGGTGTTTGGCAACCAGCATGCCTTTACAGGGCTTGCAGTGTCCCAGGTCACGTGTTCACCACTTCCAACCTTTCCAGCTGGATTCTGAGAAGCAGAATCAATGGGGGAAGTTGGATTTGCTTTAGCAACTTTGTGATTTGACCATGGCAAAAAAAAAAAAGACGGTCAAATTGGACAGCTGGTGTCCCTGTAGTGATATTCTGAAACATGTCCTCACTCTAGAGGGGTGTTTCTCAATCTTGATGGCTTGAAGATGCTGACTGTGGAATTCTGAGAATTGAAGTCCAGGCATCTTCCAGGTTGAATGACACTCCTCTCTAGACTGCAGCTGCCCACCTGGGAACTGGGGTGATCAGTTAATTAACTTTTTAAATGCAGATTATGATTGGCTCGGTCTACTTAAAGCAACTTACCAAACTGAGTGTTCTCTGCAACTAAGGATTTTGGAGCTCCAGAGATCTGGAAGGCTCCCCAGTTGGCTTAGCTTGAGTCCAGTTTAGCAGCCCTAATTCCCTCCCTGTGGAGCGCATTTAATATAAAAAAAATCATGTTAAATCTGGGCTGTCTTCCAAATTGAAATATTTTCTGTTTTTCATCCTGTTTGACCAGCAGGGAAAACTGGTTTAGTCTAGCCTTTCTGAAGTTGTCATCCTCCAAATGCTTGAGGCATCTGATGCAGCTCATTGGTTTTGGCAAAAAGAAATTGCCTTCTTTTTTTTTTCTAAATTCCTCATAGAGGCATCTTTCTAATTAATTAGAAAATTAATTAGCCATCTGCTTAAAAGTCACAGCTAGTCCAATTAATAATTACCTGACCGATCTGGTTGTCCATGTTCTTTCAAGAAGCTGAACATAGGAGACCAGAGCCTATAGGCAACTTTCCATCTCTCCCTCCCTCCCTCTCTCAAAACAACAACAAAGAAAGAAAGAAACAACAAACAAACAAATACACAGATTGGGAAAGGGGGAGAGGAACATCACACGCCGAGAAAGAGTGAAAACCAAGACATGAGGAGAAGCAATGAGAATAAGAGAAGGACAGGCCAAAGACAGGGCAGCATTTTCAATAGGCCAACCTTTAGTTGACTGGGGAAATAGCTCCATTGTCTTGAAAAAAGGGCAAAACATAATTTCATAAGCCCTGCAGAAGAATGCCAGGGCGGGCTGGATGCCATAGGTTTCCTAGAACTCCATGGGCCCTGCTACATTTCTACGTGGTATTCGCAAGAGCCATACTTTCCAAGAAATGGTGTGGGATGCTGGGGGCAGGAGGGCTTCTTCCAATCCTCCAGGATACTCTTCAGCAAAAGGGGAATTCTGCCCCACCTCTCGGTCAGGTTGACCGATTCTATTGGTTGGCTGGTTAATGGACTTTTGAGCGTCAAGAGATGTTCCATCCTCCTCCCAGTGTCTCTGGGGCAACCAAGCTTCCACCTCTCTTGTACTGAGCCATTGAAGAAAACTCCCCTCTTGTAACCTTCCCCAAAGATCTTGAAGTGAGGCTCCAATCTTTTATCTTCTGGGATTTCACCCTTCCCCAGTATAAACAAATGGAGATACCATAGTTTCTCCTGGCGGGTGAGAAATTAAGGGGCAGGTGCTTCACAGTTGACGGCTGGTGGGGACAATGGCTGTTATTGGGCAAGCTGGGGATTCAACGGACATTTCAATAGGTAGAAGTTCAGCAGGGACTCAACTGCCCTCTGCAGTTTTGGCTGGGCAGGAGGGGACTGGATGCCCCCGTGTTGCTATGAAACGGCTCGTTCCCCGTCCCAGCTTGCCTTTCCCTGTATATTGCTCCTCCTGGGATTCTGACAGAAGCCATTTCCCATCTTCCACCCTTGCAGGGATCGACAGCATCGATCAAGTCTTAAATGTCTTGCTGACCACCGCTATGTTTGTTGGGGGATGCGTTGCATTTATTTTAGACAACACCATCCCAGGTAGGTCATCCTGTTTGCCCTCTCCTCTCTGCCCTGCTTCCTGCCTTTGCCCCCCAGTGCTCCTTAGCAGGGGTCTCTACCCACCAGGATATTCTGGCATTTCCTCAGAAGAAATGAAGGCATGTCGTACGGCTGGGGCAGTTCCTGTTTTTTGAAGCGGCACTTGTGTAAGCGAAGCAGTGGAGCCGCCAGTCTACGCTTGCCCGTTGCTTGTGTGGTCCAGTACCCGGCCTGGCCCAGAGGTTGGGGCCCCCCGTTATAGGACATAATATATGAAATTAAGATAAAGCCATAATAAAATATCCCTTACACGGAGCTGTAGAATTGCAACGGGATAGTTGTTGCCCTTTGATATCCAAGGAAGCGAACCGTCTTAGCTGCTTCTGCCGTGGCTGTGGTGGGATCATCCCAAGGGACTTGACGCGTCCTGGGGGTCTCTGCTGCATCCTCCCAGGAATGGGAGCGGGGCTTTTGCAGTTAGAGCCGCGAGGAAGTTATTGCAATCCCCCTTCATTCTGCTTTTGGTTCCTAACTGCCGTGAGGTGGAATTGCCCCAGTTAGAAATAAAAACCCCACAGAGCCTTTTGGCTTCCATCCAAGTGAGGCGAAAGCGGTGTCATTCAAAGCGTCATTCATCCAAAGGTCAGGAGCAGCAAGGGTCTCTGCCACCCTGTTGCTGGGTGTGTGCGTGTGTGTGTGTGTGTGTCTTGTCTTATGGGAAAGGGACAACCAGAGAGAAGGGCGGCTTCCCGGTTCTGCTTCCGCTTTGGGCCTGGGCAGAGAGTGTCCTCTTGCAAACATCCCCCTGCTGGTACATGATTGTGGGGAGCAGGACCAGCAGCTCATCCCCGCCATCCCACTTTCAGCCACACCCGGAGGAAGCAGCAGGGGTTTGTCTCCAAGAGGTCTACCACCGGTTCGGTGGGCGTGGCTTGGTCGGGCACCCTTTGCGCATGCGCAGAGGCTTTCCTACAGCAATCCCTGTAGCTTCAGCAGCTGACTCGCGACAACCGGCTGTGCCGCTGCACTTCAAAAGCAGGGAATGAAGGTCATCACAGGAGCCCAGGCAGGTGGGTGGGTGGGCCCAAGAGCAGAGTGGGTAGAGAGTGGTGGTCTCGGCTGCTCATTGGTGCTCCCAGTAGAATAGCACCACTGGGAGGAACCCCTCCCCCCCCGTGGGCTGGTGTCTGCCTTGTTCACATCTTGTTGTTCTGCCCCCCCCGCCCCCTTTATTTTCTACATCCAGGAAGCCCAGAGGAAAGAGGGATCCAGAAATGGAAGAAGGGATCCGGCAAGGGCAGGAAATCCCTGGAAGGCCTGGAAAGCTACGACTTGCCCTTCGGCATGGAGTTCCTCCGGAAGCACCGATGCTTCAGCTTCCTGCCGGTCAGCCCCACCTTCCTGGGCTACAGCTGGAAGGGCTTCCGGAAAGGCAGCAGCTGCGGGACTCCGGAGGATGATTCGGAGGCCACCGTATAGCCCCGGCTGGACCTCGGCCTCCTGGCGATCATAACAGACCCTTGTGCTGTCATCCCTCGCTATTTTACTGTGTCGTATTGTATTGTATTTTTTTTTTATTTTGTATATTTGCATTTTTAAATTCTGGAACTTAGAGCTGCGGCGCAGGTGATTAAAAAGAGAGGGAAAAAAAAAGCTTTCCCTATTGTAGGTGGTGATCGCAATCTATAATGTCTCTCTGCAGTTACACGGTATTTTGTGTGGGCATTCAGAAGGAGAAAAACCAGAATCCTTTGGGGATCAGATGCTTTTATATTTGGCAAAACTGCTTTTCCTTTAGAAACAACCCCGAATAAGATGATTAAATTAGCCTGCATGTAGCTGCACTCAAGCACGCCGAATTTATCCTGTTTGCAGGTTCTACATTCCATTTATTTTTAAGCCTGCACCACCTTAACCCAAACCCTGCACAAGCCTTGGTGTTATTCATATAAACTGTTGCTGCAGCAGCAGAGCCTATTACGGTAAATCAGGGCCTGCAGGGGGCAGGATTTGCTCCCATGACCAGCTGGAAGGTTGCAGGCGATGGTCCCGGAACATGGCAAGCCTCAGAAGGAAGGGTTGAGCGGCAGTGGGAAGAGGGATACTTCGCCCCTTTTTTTGGACTTTCCCTTTCCCAGCTGTATTAAGAGCACAAAAGTTACGATTCAGAATGCGTGATATCTGGCTGGCTGGTCTCAGACCGTGGCCGCCTCTTCAAAACTTTGGATTGTTCAATGCTCCCCAGTTCCAGCTGCAGTGGATCATGGACCCCTTTCCCTGAATGCAGGAAGAGAGAAAGCCAGGATCCCTCCTGCTCCCGGCCATCCCTGTGGTAGAGAAGGAGCAGGGGGCTGCCATCCGGATGCTTTCCTTTACCCTGGCGGCAGTAAGGCTGTGCAGCACGCCAAGTTTGATTCCCTTTAAAAGGGTTTTGGGGTGCAGAGAGGCAGCTCCGTGGTGGGGGGCACGGTCCCAACTCTTGGGTGCTCTGGGACAGTGGTCTCCAACCTAAGCTGGCTGGGGAATTCTGGGAGTTGAAGTCCTCCAGCCTTGAAGGGGCCAAGGTTGGAGACCCCTGCTCTGGGACACTCCTTTGGCCTTGCTACTGAAATGCCTCACCGCTTTAGTGAAGAGACGCATTGCCTGTGGTACAAGTTTGGTTTCCTACAATAATAATAATACTATTTATTAAGCGCCTGAGTTGTAAAACAGCCCCTTTGTCTGCAGGCCTCTCGGTTTTCATGTTGCCAACCCCCAAAGCAAGAGGCAGCAAGAGAGTCGCAGAGTTGCCCTTCCCCCCCCTTTCCCCACCCCCCAAATGGAACCCAGGGTTCCTTGCCAAGGGGAGGAGAGAAGGTAGGCATGGCATTGCTGTCCGCCCAACAGTTTAACGGGTATCGGGGTGCCTCCATGGGCCCCATCCAGTCTCTTCGTGTTGTGTTGTTGTGGGTTTTCCCCCTCCCCCCCTCCCCTGAACTGACCTTGGCTCTGATATCGTGCAGCTGTTGAAACCCTTGTAAGAATTTATTCCTATTTAATGTCCTCACTGTAACAGCTTATTCTGTAGATACAGGTGAGTTAGCTTTCCTGGCTCTTTCCTCTCCTCCCCAAAGGTAGCCCCCAAATTGTTCCTTTTAAAAGAAAAAAAAAAAGCTGCGGGAAGATTTGTCAGGGAGGCATTACGGGATTTTTAAGGCCAGTACGCTCTGACCAGCTGCTCACGAATCTTGTTGTGGCTGGTAGCGAATTCTGCAGGTGGTTGTTGGTTGGCTGCTCAAGGATGGCTAGTGGAGAGGAGGCCCAAGTGGCCACCCGAAGGACCCCGGGAGCTTGAAGGGGGCAGGTCAGAAACGGGTCAGTGGAGGGTAGCCACTTCCGGCTGTGTCTGTGGCAGAATTTCTCTTCTGTGCGACTCTCTTCCACAGTCTTTGGAGTCAAGCCTGCAAGAATGTCTCTCTTGATTATTTTTATTTTACTTTTTTAAAAAATCAGAATTCATGCCCAGTTCTTTAAAAACGAGTCCTCCTTTGGCTTGGAGGATTGTATGACACTCAGACCTTCCGCATTCAGCTGGACCTCTTTCCGAGAAAAGCTTCCTTAGGATCGCACTACCAGGCTGCCACCGTGGGCATATTTACGTCATGAGTTAACACCACTGAGTGTACCCATGAGTTCTGGCTTAGTTTAGAAAGACCAAGCTACATGGTTAGTCTCCCCCTTATGTTTAGGTGAACCAAAGGAAGGAAGGAAGGAAGGAAGGAAGGAAGGAAGGAAGGAAGGAAAGAAAGAAAGAAAGAAAGAAAGAAAGAAAGAAAGAAAGAAAGAAAGAAAGAAAGAAAGAAAGAAAGAAAGAAAGAAAGAACATCTGCCCTGGGTTTGGTGGTGGCTGTAATCCTGGAAATGCCAAAGCCTGGGCAGTTTAGGTTCACTACAGAAATAAAAAAAGTTGTACAGCCATAATATTGGAAGAATGTAATATATTTTGATTTGGGACCTAGTCTCCTTTTTAATTTTTTTGCTAAAGCAAACCCCAAATAACCCCAACTGTCAAATAGTGCTATCTCTCACCCTTGCATGCTTCTTTCTGCAAGCTTCTCCAAAAGTAAAAGTGCACAGTAAATAAAGCACGCAGCTACCACTGGTGAGACGTGTACTTTGAGCACTGCAGAATGACAACTGTGGCCCAAGGCAAACCTTAGTTGATCTGATTCCAGTCAGATGTAATGATGATCTGAGTGCTGATTTGTTCATCACGCAGAAGCAAGGAAGGAAGGAGCGATGATTCCATCAGATGTATTCCTCCTATGGAAAACACAAGGCCTTGCTTTTCTGAAACTTCCTCACACAGGATGCAGTGCGGGTGCCTCCAAATGGTACCTTAATCTTAGCTAATGCAGTTGTTGTAGTAGCTGCGTCAGCAAGGCTGCAAGCTGAGGGAAGTGCTTGGGACGTGCAGCATTTAGTCTGATTTAGTAGATGGTGCAATTGTGACATTTGTTGCGGGAAGCCCTCCTGAATGGCTGATTTTACTGTAAGAAGGCATTCTAGTTATCCTCCTACCAGAGTAGCCAGGAAATGCTCCTGTCACTCCGTGGCCGTGGAGCTTCCCACGTAAGATTTGGAAAGGCTCCATGGCAGCAATATTGAAGGCACTGAGATCCAAATTCCCAGGAGGTTCAGCATTTTTGCAGCTGTAAGAACAAACCGAATATCAGACCTCAGAGATTCGGTTTGATTTTTGTTTTTAAACGTAAGCTCTTTTGGGGAGAGTTGGTAGCTGAATTGCAGTGTGTGTGGTTGGAAGTGGTTCCTCTCCATGGAAGGAGGAGGCGGCAGCAGCAGCAGGAACAGGAATCTTAGCCAAGAGAAGGACTTTCCTTCCTGTATCTTTTCGTTCTTTGGTTGCTAAAGGGGTTGCATGGATCTGAGCTGCTGATCAATGGGCTTTTCAAATGCTGTGTCCCAACCAAAGCGTCAAGAACAGGAATGCCTGAATCCGTTTACTTAGGAGACAGCCTGAAATCCATGGATATTCCTTGGAATGAGGGTGGGGGGTGGGGCAAAATGGGTCTATGTATTTTAGTTGGAAAAAAAGGTAAAAGCAAGACACTTTGAATTGTGCCTGTGCATAGCTATCTGGCTTTCAGACACCCAAGTGGGAGAATGTTGTGTACAGAGAAATATGTAAGGGAAGGGGAAATTTATTTCATTTAAATTAAAAGAAATATTAAGGAACACTGCTATGTCACGTTGAAGATGTAAAGACAAATATTCAGAACAAAATAATTTGAAAAACTTTGTTTTTAAAGTAAAATATCATGACTGGGTTTTTGTTTGTTAAATTAAGTATTTTGGAAAAAAAAAAGATGTTTGAATGTGTTTTATAAAACGATGCCTCTTAAATTTATATTTAATTGTTAATTTTATCCATGGATAACAAAAATGTATTAATCGGAATAATCTGTATCAGGGAACAAAAAGGTTTTTAAATTTACAGTTGGTTTTACACCATTTAATACTGACTTTCAGTGTGACAACTTTGTACATGAGCATTGCAGTATTTTGTTTCCATAAACTTTAAAAAGGAAAAAAACAAATAAAACCAATATCCAACAAGTGACATTTCCACCTAGGATAATAGCTATCCGACTTCCTGGGTGGGAGTGATATATATATGATTGTCATGACAGTGTCATGTGATGATTTTATTTCATTGACAAATTGCTAGCAATTGTGTATACTTTATTTACCCTTGTTTATACAGTGTCCTTCAAAGAAGAGGCTTCTGGGTCATTCCCTCCTGTGAAGACTCGCAACAAATATCTTGGAGCACAGAGCTGGTCCAGACACAAAGCAAGAGGTGTGACCATCTCAGGTAGCGATTTTTGAACCTGACTCCCATTCAGGGTAGAGAGTCCTCGCCAAGCAGGAACAGTCAGAATCATCCTAATCAGCAGGCCTCATTTGGAGAGAAGGACAGTTGCCATGATTGGGCTCAGCTCCCACCCTTGAGTCAACGTGGCTTGTGTAGGAGCACAACCCCCAATGGATTGGACCCCATCTTAGTTAACGTGGGCCAGCACACATAGTCTTTTGGGGACTTTCCACCTCAAGTATCCAGGTGTCTTGTGCCAACTCTGTTGATTAATAATAATATTTTTTTTAAAAGGCAGATGCAAAGATTAAGCAGTTAGACCAAAACACACCAACTTCTTGCTGGTGGCACAGGCATCCCTTTGAGCTTCTATTATATCTGTGATGCTGGTATAAATGTCAGGCTGTTTCCATGTTACAGCTTAAATGTTGGGCAACCCCAGGTCCTCAAGGCGTTGGCTTTTTCTGTTGTGACTGAGCTCCCCTTTGCTTTCGGCCCAATCCTCACCCTGTTAGGTTACATTCCTAGGGGGAAGCAACGGGGACCCGTTCAGAGCACAAATGGGTCATTTAGACGAGAGCAGCATTTCACAACCTCAGCAATGTCAGGATTGGTGGGCTTTGATGTCCTGCATATCAGCTGGGGAAGCCAGCGAGTTGAAGACTTAAATTCCCTGAGAAACGCAGGCTTAGATTATGGGTAGAAACTTCCCTGCTAAAAAGAACCCCAACATTCCATATTCATGGGCTCTCTTGAAGCAGCAGGCCTGGAAAGGGTGGCCAGGCTGTTTGCATCTGCACGTAGATTTGGTTCATTCTGAACCTGTTTTCAAATGGCTGTTTCAGGATCTCATGAGCCGTCAGTTTCTCCCAGAGGCAACCCCTGCCTCTCCCAAGACTTCTCCTCAGGTGGCTTCTGGGGCTCCAAGAACTTCCCCCACCTTCATGCTCTCAGGAAGGTCAGCCAAACTCAGAAAACTCCTGGAGTCACTATATTGTGTCGTGTTTGTCCCAAAGTCTCCAGAGCCCTTCCAAAAATCACAGGGGAGGAAAGAATGAAATCAAAACCAAAAGAGTCCCCATCAGTGTTAGCTTTCCTTTCACTTCAGTAAAATTGCTTCTTAGGCCTCAAATCCATTTTGGAAGGGAAAGCCTTCCAAAGGCCTGGTAAACTCCATGGCCACTCCAAGGTCTGGTAAAGTAAACCCCAAAGTAATTGTGGGGAGCCCCAACTTTTAGCTGTAAAGCAGATAACCACTGCTTGACATTCGATGTGCAAAAGGAGCTTCTTGTTTTTGCTTGGTGTGGTTTTTTTTCCCCCCAGTGGCCTTCTTGAACAATCATAATAATCAGTCCTTAAAACCACCAGTCTTAGGAGTAATTCTCTGTAAAAAAAACGGGGGGCTTTGTTTTTCTTTTGATGGTGCCTATTGCTCATCTAGAGCAGCGGGTCTCCCAACCTTGGCCACTTTAAGCAGAGCCGGCTGGGGAATTCTGGGAGTTAGTCCTCCAGGCTTAAAGGGGCCCAGGTTGGAGACCCCCCTGCTCTGGAGAACCTCCCTGGGAAGTTTCTTCACTGGTCTGGACAAAGGTTAGCAACCCATGGGGAGGGATTGGCCTTTTGCAGTCTGCTCCCTTCCTTCTTTGCTCCGTAAGGAGGCCACCAGGTTCTAGCCAGTATTTTGCTTCTGCCCATCGGTCTCTGCCGTTACCATGCCGGCCTTGCTTTGAAGTATTGAGAAGTCACCTCCAGCAATAGCCAAAGCACCCCTGTTGGGTTATTATGATTTCCTTGTGGCTGTGATTAGTCATCCACACCTTATTTGGTAGCCGAAAATCAAATGACCTTGTGTATCATCCAGCATCTGCTCAAGTAGTAAACCCATCTTACTGCTGATTTAAAGTAGAGTTCATTCCCATCCATCCCACCCCCTGCTGTAACAAACTCTTAACTGTTTTTTAGACAGTGGGAACCTCCTCTCTCTCTCTCTCTCTCTCTCTCTCTCCCTCTCCCTCCCTCCCTCCCTCTCGCTCTCTCTCTCTCTCTTTTTTCATGAGTTTTCTGTGAATGACCTTAGCTACACAATCTCAAGTTAAATACCAAGTTGGGTGTTTTTTTTCTTTTGAGATGTGTGGTCCTTTTATTGAGATTTTTATGGGTTTTGTTCTGTTTTCTTTTTTCCTAACAATTGCTTTATTAAACGTTAAAATATTTAAAAGAAATATGTAATATTTGGACCAGATGTTGTGAATAATAGTAGATAAAAGCTATTTTATTCTGTATTTTTAAAAGCTGTTCGGTATAAATAAAAGTTGACATAGATGCAACTTTGTAACTGGATTGTGGTGATAATTTTGCAAGTACGCAAAACTCGACACTGGATCCAACCAGTTGCCTTATTGTCCCAAAACTGCTGAGAAAAAAAAAAATGCCAACAAGCCCTAACATTTTAGACCCACCCACTGTTAACAACTCAGAGGGCTGCAAAAGAGATGTTGGGTATGCTTGAACTCCTGATTGATTAAAAAATGCAAAAATTCCTCATCCGAAAGAGTTTTGAAAAGCAAATCGTTTTTTGTTGAGCAAAAGAGAGACAGCTGGTACTACATATAAATATAAATACTTTATACCAATATAGAAATACATTTAGCAGTACCACAGTGCTAAAGCATGGCTGTACTGTGTATGGAATAAAACCATAGTTGGGTGGATTGACAAAATGCATGAAGACAAAACCAGCCAATAACGCGATGAAGTGTGTGAATCAAATTTCTGCCTCTGCTGCATCCAGTGTGGCAAATGTGTTTATGTGTGTTTTTAAGTAGGTCATCCTTGGGTTAATTACATGGTTAAAACAATGCCATTTACTTGGTCATAGGCAGGGATGGTTTGCCACAATCTATGCTGGGGGTCTCCAAATTTGGCCACTTTAAGAAAAGTGCACAAGGCACTTTTTATCACATGTGGTGGTCCTGTCCTGAAGCCCAAACATATAAGACAAAAATTAGACACTGGTTACAAGAAATAGTAAAAGAACAAATAGAATTTGAACCTGAGCTACTCATGTTGGAAATATTTAAAAAGAAATATAGGAAAAAGATTAAATATATTGTATTACACCTATTAACTGCGGCTAGATCAACCTATGCACAATGTTGGAAGCACAATAATATTCTTGCTGAGGAATTGGTAATTCAAAAAATCTTGGGCCGACATGGATAGATTGACTCTAAAATTAAAAGGTAAAGAAGAATTGGAATATCATGAAATTTGGGATATGTGTTATAATGGGCTGGAAAATAGGAAACAAAGAAGGTTAAGTTAAGATCATTATGGATAAATGTAAATCAATATATAGTACCATATATTAATGTAAATATTTACAAGAGATGGATATGTATAATAATGATGCTACAGTGCTGTTAATGTCATGATTGTGCTTTTTAAAGTGTAAAAGAACAATAAAATTTATTAAAAAAAAGACTTGTGGACTTCGACTCCCAGAATTCCTCAAGACCCCCTGCTGGCTAAGAAATCCTGCGAGTTGAAGTTCACAAGTCTTAAAAGTGGCCCAGTCTGGAGACCCCTGGCCTAGACCTGGGTATTTTTCAACTATATTTCCTCCGAATGAACGTCATCTCTTTCCAAGTACCTTCTGACTGCAGTACCTTGGACAGCTACTGTACATCTAGAGGCCACAGCAATTTCCAATGGCCTTCCCAACGTGGCACATGCTCTCCATGGGTTGGGCCAGGGGCTGGCAACCTTAAATCCTCAAAAGAGCCATTTGAACCCGTTTTCCACAGAAAAGAAAACACCAATTTAACAACCAGTGGGACTTGGTGGGCGTGGCCAACTGGATGTCACTCACTCCCACCCAGTCACATGACACACACCCCAGCCACGCCTACCCAGCCAGTCATTAGGGCAGAAATCTCTCTCCCAGTCTCTGTCTCTCTCTGTCTCTATTTCTCTCTCCATCTCTCTCTTTCCATCTCTCTCCCTCCCTCCCTCTCTCTCTGTCTCTGTTTCTCTCTGTCTCTTTCTGTGTCTGTCTGTCTCTCTGTCTCTTTCTGTGTCTATCTGTCTGTTTCTCTGTCTCTTTCTGTGTCTGTCTGTCTGTTTCTCTGTCTCTCTCTCTCACACATACACAGGGTTTTTAATTGCATGGTCCTGGCTGCCAATCTTGACTTTTTAATTTTGTTTCTTGACACTCTCTGCCCAGTTGAAGCATCCAAAAGGGTGTTCTTTAGCTGTGCATGACAACCAAACTCTTCAATCATCCATCATTTGGGACAGAATCCCTTACAGGTAGTCCTCGACTTACAACAGCCCATTTAGTGACCATTTGAAGTCACGGCACTGAAAATAGTGACTCATGACTCATACTTACAACAGCTGCGGTGTCCCGGAGTGACATCATCATAATCTTTTGCTACCTTCTGACAAGCAAACTCATTGGGGAAGCAACTTTCCCTTCACAGCCGTGTTGCTAACTTAACTGCAGCGATTCATTTAACAACAGTAGCAAGGAAGGTCATAAAATGGGGGGAAATCACTTTTATCAAATGTCCTCATCAACATTTTGGGCTCAATTGTGGCCATAAGTCGAAGACTCCCTGCACTTCCTGATTTGAACAGGAGGTGTGTGATGACCCCGGGTGGGATACAAAACAAACACAGTCACAGAAAACAGGTGAAGCCCCTTTTATCCCTTCACTTTGCTTCCAAGCTCCAAATATCCTTGACTGGAGACAAAAAACTCCCACACAAATAGTTACAAGAAGAAGGAAAAAGCCAACACAAACCAGGCAAGATAAGGGCTGGAGGACGTCCACCGATAACACACACTGGGAAGGACACCAAACTCAAAGAGGAACCATAAACTAGAGATATTTCCATGCTTTGTTTCCAGCACTCGCCCATACGCATGTCCGTCCTCTTATCCAGTTGTCACAGCTGCAGCCCATGAAGAGGATCAAGGCCCTCTCCTCCCCCATAGACCATGTCTCTCCCTTATCCTCTCCTCCCTGCATGCCCTAGGAGGGAGAGGGGATGGGCCTGGGTCCTCCTCTGGCTGCCCAGCCGGCCTCTGCCCTTCCCCAGCCTCCTCCACAACCTCCAGAGCCACACTTCCACTCCTCCAGAGTCAGTCTCCACCAGGGACATGACAAGATGTTGATAAGGATGACCAGACCCCTTTCACAAGACAAGGGCCGCCTGGGCTTGACACAAATCAACTGGGCCAAATGCATTTTCCTTCCTGTAATGGGCTATAAAAGTTGACAGATTACCTTTAATCCCTTTTTTAAGGAATTTGGGGGTGATTGTGGTGCAGGATTGAGGGCCCCTCGCTTAGAGATCATCCCTACTTTTTTTTTCTTTTGCAGAATGGATGCTGTAGGAATATTCCTTTTGTGCTGACAATCATGCGAAGGTCCAAAGAAATCCACAAACCCCTCTTTATGGGCACAGCTACTTGAAAGTCATGACTGGCTGCTTCCTCTGGCTTGTCACTTTTCACCAGGCTCACAACAGCTTTTAACCAAACCCTAACAGTCAGAACAGACCAGAAGTCTATTAAAACAACAAAGCTGTGAGACCCAGAGAACTGGTTTTGCAGAACCATCTCCTACCCTTGGGCAAATCTCAGCCCACAGGAAACCTTGGCAAAGTTTATTTCTGAGAGTTTTTTCCAGGGAAACTGAGAAAGAGCAGCTCACCCACGCATCCTTTGCTTCATAGGTCATTGGAGATTTGCGTGTGTTTGCAACTTCAATGAGTCCTCCATCACATTGAATTAAACATGTGCAAAATGTGAGTTTCCTCAGCTGGAAAATATATTACTTCAACTCAACCCAATTCATCCCCTTCCCTTTTTGGCTCCTTTTTTCATTTATTCTGTTAATGTGCTGCACATTTACACATAGTAATTGAGTGCATCAGTGGCCTCATTCCATTTGATCATTATGAGTTTTGCATCTGGAGCATCTGCAGAGGTTTCTGCATGAATTGTTGAATAGCGAAGTACAGGACCTAGCATGCTGGTTTGCAAGGAGATTCCCAGACCACAGCTCCTAGCTTGCCTAGAATATGAAAGTAGGCTGTTCTTATGGAATTGGGGAATTCATCCACTGAATCAAATGGGAAGACTTCATAATGAATAAAAGAAACGTATATCTGAAAGGATGACTTGAAAGGATGACTTGAACTTACGAACGCGAAAGTGAATCCAGAGGAAAAATGTGTGTAAAGATGTGAAAACAATAGATAAATAGAATAGAATAGAATTCTTTATTGGCCAAGGGTGATTGGACAAGGAATTTGTCTTTGGTGCAAATGCTCTCAGTATACATAAAAAAGATCCATTCATCAAAAATCATCAGGTCCAACACTTAATAATAGGCATAGGGTACAATAAGCAATCAAGTCATACTAGGAAACAGTCCATATAAATTGTAAAATAGTAGGATTGTAGGAAGTAAAGTCCTGTGTGAAAAAAATAAGAATTAGATGAAAGATTGTCCCAAAGGTGTTTGTTTTTTTCAAGAGGCAACCGGACTTTCTGCTTTTTCTTGGAAGATGTTTTGCTTCTCATCCAGGAAGCTTCTTCTGCTCAGTCTCTTATTGGATGAGGAATAAAACGTCTTCCTAGAAAAACCCAAGAAAGTCCAGTTGCCTTTTGGAGAAAGCATCTTTGGGACAACCATGACTTGGATGACTGAGAATCTCCATAGACATTTAGATGAAAGATTAATCTCTGAAGAGAACGAATGGAGCAGGATGTAAGGCCGAATGCGTGGTAAGAGTGAGAAGAATGATGTTTACAGGGTTGCGATGCGATCAAATACTGCCAAAAGAGGGTAAAAGATGAATATTGCATGAATGGCATCGTGAGGAAAACCCTTGCAAGGAATGTGACCAAAGAGAGCAAGGAAGCATTAAAATGTAAAGGCGGAGAAAATGCAGAACAGTCTTGATGGGAAGTTTTGAAAATTCTTTTCAAAGTGGCTGAAGAGAGTTAAAACAAAAGTGGAATTGAAAACAAAAGCAATGAGAACGGAGAGGAGAAAGGGTCTTTTGAGAGATTTGCAAGGGCATAGCGTGTGCATGGCCTATTTGAGCATGCAGCAGAGTGGAAAGGAATACTAATTTTTGCACCCAAGGGAAAAACAATGGAAAGGGAAGAAGGGAAGTTGTGGAGGGTGTTGAAAAATGATCAGGCTGCAGGTGCGAATGAGATCTTTGGAGAAGGTGTAAACAGGCATCATGGAACATTATATTTCTTTCACAGGTGTGCTGCTATTGTTCCCCATTCAAAGGCAACGGGAACAAGAGTGAGTGCAAAAACTTACACTTGTTAAGCCTACCTGGAAGGATTTGGCAGAATCAGGAGAGCAAACCTGGAGAATGCAGTGCCACCTGGTGCCCAGCAGGGGGCAAACAGAGCAGAGTTCCCTTCCCCCCCCCTCCCCCTTTAATTTTGAAAGTTTTAAGTATGGGAGATTGTCCTCCAGCTGGTTGAGAGAAAGCCTGGGGAAGCAAATGGGGTGGGTGAGACATAAATGGTGGGATTGAATTTAAGAGGCATATGATGCAGTTAAAGCAGGTGAGGAATAAAGGGCATAATAACTAAGCAATGGTGAACGGTTCAGTTGTAAGCAGGACTTATGTATGATTGTCTCTCTTTGCTTGCTGAATATATTGGTAGATACAGAAGGAAATTCAGAGGGTGATGTTACTGATGCAAGGTAGGTGTCAGGGTTCCGATCGATGCCCTAATTAAATCATGAGCCTCAAGCCAAGCTTCAAAAGAAATCCAGTTATTTATCAGGAGCTTCGTACTGATCAAGTGGAGCCAACTCTGACCTCTATTAATTCGTGCTTTGCCTCTGACCCTGTTTCCCCCTCCCTGCAAGGTGTGTCATCAGTCACATTCCCCAACGAAGCCATTTCACGGGTTGTAGAAGTCCCTCCCTCCGGCCACGGTGGATTTCCTTGGAAATGACCTTGACGTTGCTGGCTGGAATGTGCTTTGTTTTGATGGAGATTGCAAGCTCCTTGATAGCAGCTGCAAAGTTCACTCCCTCACCCCTCACCCCCGGCCTATGGCAACTAGAGAGCAGGTCAGGGATGCTTCGCGAGTTGACAATAGGCGTGCATGTCCATGCAGGTGTAATGAATGGTGTGCAGGAATGATAAGAGTCTGGAGGAGGAGGAGGAGGAGGAGGAGGAGGAGGAGGAGGAATTGCAAGATTCTGTTAAATGTTACCTTGCAAGAAATATACAGCTATTACACCTGGGTGTGTTACCTTGCAAGGCTGACTTGAATCTCACAAATTTCCCACTCTCTTCCAAAGAGAGTCAGAACACACACACACACACACACACAGCCTTGGAGTTTTAGCAACAGCCTCCAATCCCCAGAGGACTCTTCTATCCACCAAGCTCCAGGGTTGTTGCAACACCAGCTGCAACTAGACGCACCGAGGGCAATTTCCAGAATGCCATGATACAAGCAGCACAACAACAGAGACGGATTTTGCCTGGCAACTCTTCCAAGGTCGCTCCCGACATGCCATCTGGGGCAGGCGATCGATTACCACCCTCCCTTCCTTTCAGTCTAGACTAGAAACCAGGAATCCTGGGAACAAGAATCTCAGTTTAACTCTGCAGCAGAAAAAAAAAAGGTTTAAGCAGACAACTCGCGAATTCCAACGAGCAGCTTGACTTTAAAGAAGACCAATTTATAAAAGGCCATTTATGCTGGCAAAACTGGTCCACTTCCTCACTTCCTTTCGAGGCGGGAAGATGAGTTGAAACTGGACAATTTGGGGTGCGTGTCTGTTCACAGTTTGGGGAATAAAAGGCTATTCCTTTTAGGAATTCTGAGAACCTGAGTAATAATTGGCATTGAATGTTAAGTCCATATCAGGCCAGGAAGAATACGGAGTGGAATATTAATGAATCAAAGACCACAGTGGTTTTGTCTCACAGGAAAAATAAACACGTTACACATAAATAAAATGCCAAGCCCTAAAACAAATAGTTGGATTTGTTTATTGTGGTAGAGCATTTACCAAAGACAGGAAAACGGAGGGAGAAATTTTAAGATGCACGAATCTGTTTGAAAAACAATGGGGAAATGTGCATTCTGTTGTGAGGAACAATGGTAAAAAGATGCAAAAATCGATGTCTTTCTCCTACTTCATTAAAGTATGGAAATGTTCATGACATCAATGAGAACGATGAAAGGAAGTTTAACCTCTATAAAATAAGCGTTCATTTTGAAGGAGCCAGAAGGTTGGGAAAGAAGGTTGATGCTTTTGAACTTTGGCATTGGAAAACCACTCCTGAGAAGACGGTGGGGAGCCAAGGAAACAAGCAAAAGGATTATTGAATAAATCAGGGGTCTCCAACCTTGGCAACTTTAAGCCTTGTGGACCTCAACTCCCAGAATTTGCTTCTGCTGGCTGAGGAATTATTCTGAGGAGTTGAAGTCCACAAAGCTTAAAAGTTTCCAAGGTTGGAGACCCCTGGAAGGAATCAACCCAGACTTCATCCTGGAGGCCCAACCGGCCAGGCTCACATTGTCCTGCTTTGCACACCTTGTGTGAAGACCCAGCTCTTTGGAGAAGGCTCCAAGGTGGGGAAGGATGGAAGGAAAGAGGAGAAGAGGAGGACAACCAGCAGCCGGTACATGGATTCGGTTATTGTGGGGATGGAGGCACCCTTGGAGGTACCGATTGTCACGGAGAAAGTCCATCTATAAATTATGCAAGACGTGGGGACATTTCCTAAGAAACTTGCTTAGGATGGCCGTTCAGAAGTCACAATGATTTCGCTCGCCCCTTGCAAGCCGCAACAATAGAAGAAACTTAATATTTAATATTATTTAATTTAATATTAAGTGGAATTATAGGTGAATATTTAATATTATGTGGCCCAGAGGAAGCATGATTAATTACAATCTGAAAGTAACCCTTCGTGGGGGGAAAAATAAATAAGCAAAGGATTTTAGTGGCAGGCAATTAGATATTTGATACCAATGGCAGCCTGCAAGCCTCAGAATGGTTTCTCCATGTTTTGCAAAAATGCCTGGGTCAGTTTCCAAGACACACAAAATTCCCATCAAGACTTGACAGTGAAAACCATCCACCCATGGAACAGAAGTTGCCTTCGGAAATTGTGGGAGCTTCATCCCTAAGAAGAGACTGGACTGAAATGGAGCAGGGTCTCCTGCTTGGGTGGGGTGGGGGGTTGGACTAGATGACCTCCAAGGTCCCTTCCAACTCTTGTTCATCTGTACCTGTTCTCAAATCTTGCCAACAAAACTGCAGGGCCTGGTCCAGGCAGGGCTCCAGGAGTCAAGGCTCATAGAAGGCCTTCCCCCCCCCCAAAAAAACCCAGAACTGCTGGAGGGTTGGGGTGGGGAAGAAAGGGGCACCCAGAGCTCCGAGTGAAGCCCAGAGCCCTTTAGCCAAAAGAGGAGTTCTGCCCTCCTGGAGATGCCAACCTGACCAGCCTCCCCGTCCTGCTCCCCTCCCCCAGTTGCCATATCCTAGCTTAGACTGGGGGGGGGGGCGGGGGGCAGGCCACTTTCGGTGGGGGGGGGGGTAGGAGGCAAAGCGGCCAGTGCGGTGGCCTAGAGGTCTCTCTCTCTCTCTCTCTCTCTCTGCTCGCAATCAGGAAGCTGTGAGATCGAGCCTAGGTAGAGGCCAACATTTGGCATAGGCTCTCCTGCTCGAGCAGGGGGTAAGACTAGATGGCCTCCAAGAACCCTTCCAACTCTGTTCTTTCTATGTCTCTCTGCTCTTTCTTCCAGCTGGCTTTCTTCCCAAAAGCGGGGGGGGGGAAGGCTGCCCTGATGGAGGAGGGGCAGTGACTGGTGCCCCCCTTCCCTTAAACAGCGACCAGCTGGCAGACGAGCCCACCGCCCCCCGGCCCGCACCGCCGTCAATGGGCGAGGCCGAAGCCGGGCGGGGAGAGGGGCGCGCGGCTATTGGCGGGCTGGGCGGAGGAGAGGAGGGGCGTCAGGCTTGGCTGGGCGGGGGGGGGGGAAGGCGCAGATCCTCCCCTTGATCCGACCCGCCCGCCGGCCGCGCAGGACCACGGATCTCGCGGAGCGCAGCCCGGGACCCTCCGGTAACCGCTTCGCTCTGGGCCGGCTGCCTGTCGGGCTGGGTGGGTAGGAAAGACGGTGATAGGAGCCCCAACACCACCACCCGGGACCCCCCCCTCCAAGCAGGCCCGGCCACCCAACCTCCTGCGCCCCCCTCGCCTCCTGCCTCAACCGCCGCATCTCTGATGCCCGGCGCCCCAACAGCCTCCTGGGCACGGCTGCCCGGAGAGCTCGGGCTTTTGCCCCTCCCCGCAACCCCCCACCACCAAGAGAGGCGAAGGGTCTAGTGGTTGGAGCCCGGGGGCGTCTTCCAGCCCAAGAAGCCCAGAGGAGCGCTGAGAAGTGGGGTCCTGCAGGGAGGCGCATGGAGGGGGATGGATGCAGGGGCGTAGGAACTGGGGCGCGAACCCAAAGGGTCACCAACCACCCTTCCATCTCTCCCACTGGGGCTTGGGGTCCTGGGGATGGGCGGGGGAAGACTAAGACTTAGGGGCGATTCGCTGGGAGAGAGTGACACGTCTTTGCTCGGGTTTGCGAGCTCAGCCTTCTAGGGACGCCTTCAGACGTTTGGGTTCCGCGCAAAAAAAAGGATCCAGGGCTCTGGCTGAAAAGAAAAGCGAGCTTCGGGGGTCGTGCGAAACCAGAGTTGAGCAGCCAGGAAGGGTGGTGTGGAAGGGAGGCGCTGTGTGTGTGTGAGTGTCTTTCTTTCTTTCTTTCTTTCTTTCTTTCTTTCTTTCTTTCTTTCTTTCTTTCTTTCTTTCTTTCTTTCTTTCTTTCTTTCTTTCTTTCTTTCCTTCCTTCCTTCCTTCCTTCCTTCCTTCCTTCCTTCCTTCCTTCCTTCCTTTCTTTCTTTCTTTCTTTCTTTCTTTCTTTCTTTCCTTTCTTCCTTCCTTCCTTCCTGCTTTCCTTCCTTATGCTGGTGGACCTCAATCTCTTTGCTCCCTGGGGATCTGCTGCCTTGGAAGCCAAGATCAAGACCTTAGATTTCTGCTCTGGGTCAAGATTGCTGATCTCCAGAGGAGCCGGAAGAAATTGGGGTGGGGCGGAGGATGGAGGGTGAAAAGAGGAAGTTGGGCTGGCAGGCATCTGCAAGGGTTGCCTTTCACACTGGTGTCTGGGTGGGTCAGAGACGGTTGGTGGTGTCACTTCCTCTCAGAGACAGACAGACAGACACGCGTTCACTCTGCTGGTGCAAGAGGCATCTGGGAGCCTTGGGTTTCTGCAGGACCCTCGCAGGTAAAATGCGCAAAGACCCCCTTCCTCCTTGCTAAAATTGCACTACTAGACTGGAGTGGATGATGGTTGCGATTGTGGGTTGTTAAAATGATTGTGACTTGTAGTTGCGAACAAACGGAGAGCAGCAGCATGCTGGGCAAGGCAAGATACTCAATAGTAACTTCAGGCATCCTGCATTTATTTTCCTCCTCCTTTGCTCCATTTCCATTTGATTTTTTTACCCAAAGGTAGAAGTTTCCTTCTGATGCTATGCAGGTAGTTCTCGGCTTACAACAGTTCGTTTAGTGACTAGTTCAAACGGCCCTGAAAAATGGGACGTGGCTGCTTTTCACAGTTATGACCTTTGCAGCCTTCCCAAACTCATGGAGTCAAAATTCAGACTCTGGGCAACTGGTTCCTACTTATGACGGTCGCTTTGTAGCTTCGGACAAGCGAAGTCGATGGGGAAAACCAGATTCACTCAACAACCTATCAATTGCAGTGATTTCACTTAACAACGGCGGCAAGAAAGGCTGTAAAAATGGGGCAAAACTCACTTCACAAATGGTTCACTTAGCCACAGAAATGTTAGACTCGATTGTGGTCATAAGATAAGCCCTGTTGCTTTTCTCAAGACTTCGTCTTCTGGTTTTGCTTTTAAAATAGTTGGTAAAAGAATTGGAAATGTTTCTTTGTTGGAGTTTTACCTCGATAACTGTCCTGTTTTGTGGGGAAACTCACCTGCAACCTAGGAACACCTTCACCAAGCTACGTTCTAGAAGTTCGCCCCTCTAGTTTGTATTATTAACTTGCTCCAAGCCTGAATATTGAGAGTATCAATCAGATATTTACAGATCTTGTAGTATGTGCAGAGATGGATAGGTTATCAGTGGAATTAAAGGACAGAGAAGAAATGGAGTACTATGAGATTTGGAATTTATGGTGCAACTGGTTGGAAGGTAGACACAAAGCTGATAGATGAAGGGTCGGTAGGAGCTATAGTAAGTTGAGATAAATACTGTTTGTAAATCCTGTAAATATTTGGTTTATGTTGAATGTCAAAACAAACATGTGATATAAAGTAGCGACCTACATAATGAGAAAGTACGTCAGTGTGAGTGAACACCAATATTGAAAGGCTGTAATGAGTGGAAATGTGTTTTTAGGATGAAAATATGGTTAATAAAATTTATTTTTCAAATTAAAAAGAAGAAGAAGATCAGATCTTTGGTACTGAATATGGGGAATTTCCAACTAAGATGTAGCACATCTGCAAGATTCCAGGTGTGGGGAAGACATTTATAGTTCCTTAACCAATTTGCAAATTTATTTCAAAACCCCTCTTGAATTGTGAGAATGGCTGTTGCTTTTCTAGCATGTGTTTCCTTGAGAGTGAGATGCTTCCACAACATCTTACTCACAGACCCTTCTAATAATCAGGAAGCTTTGAACTACTATATAAGGAAACGCCTCCCCTGCCTACATCTGTTGTCGAAAAGGACGCAAACAGTGTGCACAGCCCCATTGTTAGGCCTAAGTAAGGGAATTGTAAGGAATTGTGCAGCAGAGGGGTCTTCAAACCTGGCATCTTGTTGACTTCAACTCCCAGAATCCCCCATCCAAGTGGATGAGATGTAACCTGGGCCATTGCTGATGACAAAGGAGAGAGAAGGGCTTTATCCAGGTGGGGATCCTGGCAGCTCCTGATGGGCTCAGAAAATTTGCTAGATATTAGAAAACAGTCATCAGATTAGTTTGGATTCCAAGGGTCTTCAACCTTGGCAATTTTAAGGCTTGTGGACTTCAACTCCCAGTTGCCTTGGGAGCTTCATCCCTGGAGGCATTCCAGGAAAAGATTGGACTTCCATTGGTCAGAAATGGTGTCATATCTCCTACTTGGGCAGAGAGGTTGAACTAGATGACCTCCAAGCTCCCTTCTAACTCTCTTAATCTGTTAATGATGGATCTTTTTGTTGATGGAGGCTGTGGGAGTTTCATCCCTGGAGGCTTTCCATAATAGACTGGACTGGCTCCTTCAGGAATGGGGTGGGGTTTCCTTTTTGGGCTGGGGGAGTTGGACTAGATGACCTCCAAAGCCCCTTCCAACTTTGTTAATCTGTTAATGATGGGTTTTGTCATTGATGGGGGTTGTGGGAGCTTCATCCCTGGAGGCTTTCAGGAAAACTTTGGACTTCAATTCATCAGAAATGGTGTAGGGTCTCCTGCTTGGGCAGGGAGGTTGGACTAGATGACCTACAAGGTCCCTTCCAACTCTGTTAATCTAATTAAGAAGTGTGCACCCAAATGCACAGGTATAGAATAGGTGGTGCAGTAGTAACTGCCAGAGGAATCTAGGTATTCTAGTGCAGGGGTCTCCAACCTTGGCCATTTTAAGACTTGTGGACATCAACCCATTAACAGATTAAGAGAGTTGGAAGGTTCCTAGTCCAATCCCCTGCCCAAGCAGGAGTTGAAGTCCACAAGTCTTAAAGTCGCCAAGGTTGGAGACCCCTGCCTTAGTAAATCTCCTGGAACCAGAATTTTAGTTGATTTAGCAGGAAGGACAATGAAATGGTACCTCCTTTAAATTAGCCGGCTGGAAACAAAACAAAGGCACTTGAGCAAGAGGTGCCAGAAGCATTCTCGATTTAGTCCGAAACGACTTGCAAACCCTCTTCTGCTTCCAATCCCAAATTCCTGAGTGGAGAAACACCATGTTTGTTCATTCTTGGCGCACGCCTGGGTCTCGGCCCCGCTTTGCACATGGTTTCCCGTTGTCAGTCCTGGAGAAGTTGCTGAAAACAAAGTAGATCTGTTCTTTTACTTCTACTTCCTCCCATTCTTGGCCTGGAACGAAGTGGAAAAGATGCAGTCAGTGGGGGTTTTATTTTATGATCCTGGGAATTTGAGAAGGCTTGAGTGTTATCCAAAACCAAAACGAAGGGAATTTTAGTGTTCCAGAGTGTCAATGTGTGTTCCGACGACAAAAGCCAAATGACTTAAACAATTCTGGGCGAGAGTAATTGGGTTATTTTTTTTTAATGATCACAGATTATAACTTCACATAGTCCTGGGGAAGTTTTTGATAAATGCAACAATGAGACCTTCTTTCCGTTGGTTTCGCTCAAGGATAATCCAGGCCGGTCTGTAGTTGCAAAATATTTGTTGAACAAAGACAGAACAAAGCAACAATCAAAACACAACAAAATGCCTCATTTTTAAGTTATCTTCTTCAAGCCACTTTTCTTGGTTTGGAAACATCAACTGAATGAAAAACCACTGGTGACTTTCTACTGCTGTACTATAGAGAGTATCTTAATTTACTGCACCTCTGTCTGGTTTGCCAATTGCACAGGGGCAAATAGGACAGTGCTCCAGAGGGTTAAAGTCAGAGGAGGGATTCAGCAGGTTCTGACCAGTTCTGGGGAACCGGTGGTGGAAATTTTGAGTAGTTTAGAGAACCAGCAAATGCCACCTCTGACTGGGGATTTACAGTATCCTTCCCCTGCCACGCCCACCAAGCCACGCCCACAGAACCAGTAGTAAAAAAAATATAAATCCCACCACTGGTTAACATCATTGCCCAGAGGAGTATTGGTTGCCCTCTTGGCTCTTTGGAAGAGCTTTGTAGCTCCTGCTGCCTTAAGAAAGTTCAAAACATTCTCCAAGATCCATCTCATACTGGAGGCACCCTTTTTTTTTAACTATTACCACCTGGCAGATGGTACAGGATAACAAAAACAAGGACAAAATAGGCTGAAAAACAGCTTCTATCCCAGGGCAGTAACTCTGTTGAATTCTACTGTATCGTGCAATATGAATGCAATTTCAGGGGTTTTCAATTCAATGTATGGAGTGTGAAGGATGTGTGTTTGTGTTTATTTCCATAGTCATAAATTGTACACTGAAGATGGTATTTAATTTTGTTGTAAGAGGTGCAGTGCCAATAAACTAAACTAAACTAAACTAAACTAAACTAAACTAAACTAAACTAAACTAAACTAAACTAAACTAAACTAAACTAAACTAAACTAAACTAAACTAAACTAAACTAAACTAAACAGAAGTTGACAGCAAGCCAATTCTCCAGCTGACCACCGCTGGGATCTGAGCTAGTCTGACAATATTTGACCTACAGTGATATCAGTGGGTGTTTACTGGCTGAGGATTGGAAAATATTTAACTAGTTCTTTGGCCCTTCGGTCCAGAGATCAGCCTGATTTTTGTCCTGAAAAGCTTCGGAGTCGGTAAGATATTTTTCCAGTTTTATCTTCCAAGTTTATTATTGTGATTGAGGTTGAAGAAGCCATTGACAGGCAAGATGGTGTAGCAGACAATTTTGTGTACTGTGCTCAGATCGGACCAGAGGCAGCGCAATTGCAGCTTGTCCAGATGGCTCTACTAGGGATGCTTACCAGGGATGTTGGCCATAGTCATCTCAGAGGCTTCCATGGGGATAATCAGGAACCTGCTTCTTCATCAATCCAGCTCCAGGGCTTCGTGTTTTGTCTCTGATGTCACTCTCCCAAGGCTCATCATCATCATCTTCACCAAAATGGAGACTGAGTGACTACAACAATTTAAATTCAAAACGATGCTGGGCCAAAGATCCTCCCGTGAGAGGCGAGGTTGACCCTGAATTGGCAGATTCCTTATCAAGCCTCTACAGACCCCAAGGCCAAGTTCCAGTTGAGAAAAGAACATTTCAACCCCAGCAGGAACACAAAATTATCTTCTAGATAATTTAAATTGAGCTTTTGTTGTTCTGATAGACACAAAATTCTGCTCTCTAAAGCAAAACTCCTTTGTCCAAATGCAGTTCTTCTTTTCTCCATTCCTCCTTTCCTCCTTCTGTCCCTTTCTTCTTCTTCTTCTTTAAATAAGGCTCTTTAAATCTTCGGCATCCCTGACCTGCTCAGGGTGAGGGCAATTAACCTGTTTTTTAAAGATTTTTTTTTTTTTCTGGAGTAGCTGACATTCAATTTTTCTTTGCTGCAAAATCCCAGTTGGACTGCTTGCCTCAGAGATAGGTTCTTCTGTGTGCAGCAGCAGCCCAAAAAAGCCAGTGCAATCCTAAATTGCATTAAAGGATACAATCAAGATAAAGGGATGCATTGATACCACTCCACAAAGCCTTAGTAAGACCACACCTAGAATTTGCATCCAGTTTTGGTCAGCATGCTATAAAAAAGAGGTTGAGACTCTAGAAAGAATGCAGAGAAGAACAACCAGGATGATGAGGGGACTGGAGGCTAAAACATATGAAGAATGATTGCAGGAACTGGGCCTGGCTGGTCTAGGGAAGAGAAGGACCAGGGGAGATAGGAGAGCAGTCTTCCAATATTTGAGGGGCTGCCCCAGAGAGGAGGAGGCGGTCAAGCTATTTTCCAAAGCACATGAAGGCCAGACAAGGAATAATGGATGAAAACTGAACAAGGAGAGATTCAACCTGGAAATAAGGAGGAATTTTCTGACAGTGAGAACGATCAATCAATGGAACAGAAGTTGCCTTCAGAAGTTGTTGGAAGCTTTCAAGAAGAGACTGGACTGCCATTTGTCAGAAATGGTGTAGGGTCGCCTGCTTGGGTGGGGGGTTGGACTAGATGACCCACAAGGTCCCTTCCAACTCTGTTAATCTGTAATCTGCCAAGAATTCCTTTCTGTCAAGAGATGCAGCCCGGGACACTGGCTGCTCCTGAACCTGTTTGTTATTCACAAGACACCTTATTTCCTGGTCAACCATTTTCCATGCAGACACCTCGTAATGTCATATATTTACAATATTTGGAAGACTTGCTTGGGGCCTTTTCTGGGCCCTTCTGGAAGGAGAGGATTCCAGCATCTCAACAGAAGGGTCAATAAAGAGCTAGGCACAGGAATTCCTCAGTTGGAATGAATGTTAAATGTTCTGGGGAAAAATTCACTTTTCTGTTTTTTTTTAAGTATACAATAACTGGAGAGGTCTCGGAGGTGGTGTACTTTGTGAACTTAGCTTGCGTGGTTGGCTGATGATTCACAGTTTGCATTCATGCAAGTGTGCATTGTCTGCAGCCTTCCATAATTAAGAAGTAACTCAGGACAAGTTATTTGTCTTTGGTGTTTGGGGGGAGGA
Source organism: Hydrophis major (assembly GCA_033807585.1). Classification (NCBI taxonomy): domain Eukaryota; kingdom Metazoa; phylum Chordata; class Lepidosauria; order Squamata; family Elapidae; genus Hydrophis; species Hydrophis major. Next base: position 9,438,293 of record CM066334.1, read on the forward strand.
TCTTGAAGCATAAACTAATCAAAAAATATGGGCACGCTAATTTAAAAAAAAACCATAAACATAAAAATAACCAAGCTTAGCTCTTGTGCCAATGTAGGCACTACATCTTTAATTGTCCTTGTGTTGTGCAAACCCAAGAAACCTGATTGAATAGACCAGGGGGTCCCTAAACTTGGCATCTTTAAGACTTGTGGACTTTAACTCCCAGAATTCTCCAGCCAGCTATGAATTCTGGGAGTTGAAGTCTTGAAATGGCCAAGTTTGGAGACCTCTGGAATAGACCATGATTCAGTTAAATCCGGGCTCTCCAAAACTTGGCCACTTTAAGACTTGTGGACTTCCACTCCCAGAATTCCCCAGCCAGTTGCCAAGTTGGGAGACCCCTGAGTGAAATGAAATCTTCATTTCAAATGACAGATACGTCACAAGATGTTATTTTCAATATTTTGCCTTTATATTGAAGACAAATAGCCTGAGAAAGGAAGGCTCCTTCCGGGATGTTTTCAGCTCCTAGCCTTTCCCAAAATTTTCATATATCTATTTGAGACAGAATGGATTATTCCACTGCTAACTAGATCATGGAGATGTCTGTTTGTTTGTGTTTTTTTTAGCGTTTGCCATGCCCAGGGCTGAATGTGGGCCAGTGAAATTTATGCCCACCAAGCGGGGCAGAATTAGATTCTGGCGGTGAGGAATTTCACCTTTTCCACCCGCCTTCCCGCCCTTCCCTAATTAGGGTTTATTGATATAGAGGCAGATGGCAAAGCTTTTGAAATTATGAGAATGGCATAAATTATACAAAGCAAAGCACAGAGAGAGAGAGACGCAGGGTGTAATTTAGTCTGAAAGGCACATTTGTTGGATTTTCTAGACAAAACTCCCAGTGTTTTGTTCAGTGGTATATCGGTAGCATCTTGTTCCATGTCAGGGAAGGCGATGACGGGTTTTAGGATGGGAGTGGGGGATTTGGGGGGTGCCATTCTGGTGACCTTACCAACCAGCAACCTTCGCGTCAGGGGCTGAGCTAACTCTCCAGGCAGGGTGTAGGATGGGTCCCCAAACTTGGCAATTTTAAGACTTGTGGACTTTTTAAAAAAAAAATTTTATTTATTTTGACAACAAACATTGACAAATGCAAACATAAAACATCAAATAAAACCATCTTTCCATTGTACAGTGTGTCAGTTGGTACATATCTTTTGTGCACAATTTCCATCCTAAATTTAAATTAAAATTCATATTATATAAATCAACTATGCACACTATATTATTATTATTATTATTATTTCCTTATTAGACTATAATTATAAATTCACATCATCCTTTTTGAGCACATCTCAACTTCATTCTCTTATCTTTACTATTATGTGATATTATTTTATTTCCCTATTTTCTTATCTAGTCACTGATAAAATAAATCCCAGATTCTATAATATTCTTTGTCTTCTTGCTCTTCTTGCTATGCTGGCTGGAGAATTCTGGGACTGAAGTCCACAAGTCTTAAAAGTTGCCAAGTTTGGAGATCTCTGATAGGACAGTGAATCAGTGCAAGAATTGTTTATCTAGCAAAGCATTTCTGCGTGATGTGTGAACTGGTCCTTGTGTTATGTAATCATGGTATATCATTTTGGGACGGGTGAGCAGGCCGGTTGAAAGCATGTTTTGCAAACCCTGTTAGGGTTCCCACGGAGCTGTGGGGCATATATGTGCACCCCACATTTCTGCTTCCTGGGTTATGAAGGAAGACCAGGCTGGCTGAAGCTTCTTCTAAGGACTGTTGTCCAAGATAGGCTGGAAGTCTTGGATTAGGGGTTTGCATGTACAAGGACATCAGTAATTGGAGGATACTTCTAAAGTCCAGGGACGCGGTGGCTCAGGGGCTAAGACGCTGAGCTTGTTGATCAGAAACATCGGCAGTTTGGTGGTTTGAAGAATGCAGTGCATTCTTTAAATGCGTCAGATAATTGCCTTGGCAGCCCAAAGCTGTCAGCGCGCGAGAATATTACGAGAGAGCATGATGGATGACTCTTGGCTATGGATGTGTCCCATTGGAGAATATACATCCAGGGGGTGGGAGGAAGATCAGGCTCAAGGGGGAAATGAATGATGTATTTTAGTGTTGGCTGCACCCAGCTAACGCCAACATGGTCACTCCTAATAAATCATTTTTTTTTCCACTCTGAGAGATGCGGCTAGAAACTTAGGATTTGAATGGGGGCGGATTTGTTGGAGCCCTGACCGGAACAGCGTTCCGTGCACCTTTGAAGGCATTTAGTCCTGCCAGCCACGTGACCATGGAGACGTCTTCGGACAGCACTGGCTCTCTGGCTTTGTAATGGAGATGAGCAGCGCCCCCCAGAGCCAGAAACAATGGGTGCAGATGTGCGAGGGGAACCATTTACTTAAATTCCAGTTTGCAAACTTGGACAAGCTGGAATGAGCCAACCTGTCTGGCCTCTCTGAAGATGTTTCATCAATGGGCCTCATTGTCTGAAGCCTTCGTAGTTAACAAGTAGCTCGGGACAATTATGGAGAGGTTGTGGGGTGATGGACACACCGTTATGGACATTATCTTGCCTCTTTTTTACTGTGCCTTGTTGCCATCCCTGGAAGGTCCTCTTGTTCTTGAGAAAGAATGGACAGTCAAAGCCACCTGTGACTCTCTTACCTTTCCAAGAATTCTTAATCCTATCTTGTGTCTCTTTCAGGACAAAGCCCTTGATGTTTGCAAGGAGCTTCTGCCCTCCATGTCTCAAAAATCTATTCAATAATTTAAGATCCTGTCTCAAGATGTCCACAGGTATAACACAAGAACAGAGTTGGAAGGGACCCTCGAGATCTTCTAGTCCAACCCCCCTGTTCAAGTAGGAGACCCTCTACCATCTCAGACAGTGTCCAGTCTCTTCTTGAAAGCCTCTGGTGATGCAGCACCCACTTCCACTGGTTAATTGTCCTGAATTCTGGGTTGCTTCTCTCCTTGATGAGTTTCCACCCATTGTCTACGGAGCTTCTCCATCCTCCAGGTCACGGTTGTTCCAAAGGGGCTTTTTCAAGAGGCAACTGGACTTTCTGATTTTTCTTTGAAGACATTTTGCTTCTCATCCAAGAAGCTTCTTCAGCTCTTACAGGATGGTGGGATGGTCAGTCAGAGCTGAAGAGAAGCTTCTTGGGTGAGAAGCAAAAAGTCTTCAAAGAAAAACCAGAAAGTCCAGTTGTCTCTTGAAACAAAAGGACCTTTGGGATTTCCATCCCTTGTTTCTTGTCCTGCCTTCTGGTGCTTTGGAGAATAAGTTTGCCCCCTCCTCTTTGTGGCAGCCCCTCAAATACTGGAATCCTGCTATCATGTCGCCCCGGTCCTTCTTTGCTCCAGACTAGCACAACCCAATTCCTTTAGCCGTCCTTCCTATGTTTTTAGCCTTCCCTCCCCTAATCCTCGTTCGCTTCCTGGCCCTTTTCCTGGTGCTTTGGAAACATTTTCCCTGCTGTGTCTTGGGGAGCCTGGTGTGGGGAGAACCCCTGGCAGATGCTGAGCAGTCTGCTTGTGAAGGACGAGGCCGAGCAGCTGCCATCCTGGCACACTTGCATTTTTCACAGGGGGTTTTGTGGGGGTCATGAATAATTTGTGCAACTTTGTATATCCTTGTAGAGTTGTAATTGCGGGAATGTTCCAATCTTGGATGGCAAACCTCAGATAAAGAATGTTTCCAAGCAAATACAACTCAGGCAAACAAAGTCACTAATCTAAAGGAGGATTAGAGAGAGGAAGTAAACATACATTAGACCTTAACCAGAGATAATTAATTGTATGGATTACTGTGCTAAACAATAACAAAAGTTAAGCAGTGACCAAAGTTAAGCTGAGGATAAGTTAAGTTAAGTTGAGGATAACTAAAAATGTGTATAAATGCAAGACTAAACTCCAACGAAGATCATCATGATTCAGTTGTTCATGATCAAACAACTCGACTGCCTCATCATTACAACATATTCTCTTCGCACAGGACGGTCCTTTGTCCTTAAGTCCTGCGACAATGACACTGACGGATGGTTTCACGGTGGCATGCAGGGATTTGGGCCCACCAACATTTACATTTCCGTGGCAAAATACATATATATATGAGGGTGCCTGGGATCCAATTTGGAATGGCTTCTGCCTGGTTTTTTGTTGTCCTCCTCTAGTGTAGAGAACAGGGAAGAAGCCAAGTTCAGGAGGGGGTCTGATTGGAGGCTGAAAATCAGTGGGTTTCTCTCCCCCCCATGTACCCTGGGATGAGGAAAAGCTCATGCAATTCTTTTTTTCCCCCTCAAAAGTTTTTTATTTTTATTTTACATACATATCAATGTGTGAATAATATGACATCTGGGTGTTTTACATTTTACATCCAATAACATATTAATAATCATGTTAGTTATTATTTTCCATAATCCTATTTCATTCTAACATTAATACACCTCCTTATATTCCATTACAATCTCTTATTCATTTATATATTCAACATTTCATTATATTGGTTCTTCCATGCTAATCCTCATATTATTCGACTATACTTAATATCACCCTCATTCGAGTTCTAATTTCCTTTCTTTTTCTTACTTCATCTTATTATTAAGGAAATGTATTACCATTATTTATCCCCTCTCCAATTCTAACTTTCAGTTATGCCACTACAGTTTCCAAGAATATCCCCTAATATTTTTTTTGTCTGTATTAAATATCATTACTGATGCTTTATTTGTGGTAAAAGGAAGGTGTGATGACGTGAGGTGTGTCACAAAAATAGAAGAAAGTCCCTTTAATGCCTCCAACTTGGGTCCAATGTCCAATTATCCTCCGCAGGATATTAAGCTCTTAAAGAAAACAGTTTATGGAAGGAGCAAATGCCGTCCGCACCCAAAGTAAAGTTAATTCGAAATAAAAAACCCAACACACCACACTGAAGGAATTACTACAGTAGTCAAGGATGATTAATTGCGGATAACCAGATTGCGCAGCAACCACAGTTGGGAGGAAGCCAAAACACAAATAAGCTCCAACAAGAATGCATGCTTTGCTTCCAGCAACTTTTCCATGCGCAGTTTGTCCTTTTAAGCAGTCCTCCCAGTTGCAGCCCATGAAGGGGATCAGGGCCCCTTCCTTCCCCCGTAGACCACACCACTCATGTTTCTCCCTTATCCTTTCCTCCCTGCGTGCCCTTAGATGAAGAGGGGGTGGACCTGGGTCTTCCTTTGAATGCCAATCCAGCCTGTGCCCTTCCCCAGTTTCCTCCACAACCACCGGAGCCACAATCCCACTCCCTGTCAGCTGTTCCATCTCTCCCTCGAAGTCAGACTCCAACAGGGGCATGACAGAAGGATATATTTGATGAATGAAATGTTATATTAAAAAAAAAAAAAAGCTCATGCAATTCTAAGGGGAAGAGGACATGACGGGGAGGGAGGGGCAGCGGGGGTGGGGGGTCGTGACTTCTTCTCTTGAGTGACAAATGGCATCGTTTGCATCCTTTCCTCAAAGATGCTGCAAAGCAGGGGAGGCCCTTTGTCCCTCTGCAGATGCCAGGCAAAGGAGCCCACGGGAGTAGGGGTGGCAAGACTCTCTTCTTACCCTAACCCGGCACCCGTTTTGCCCCCACCCGGGGGGGGGCTGCTAGGGGGTTCACAGCCCCTAAGCTAAAATTCTGTGCAGTTTGGAGAACCTCCCAAATTGCACTCCTGGCTGGCCAAGCTTCCCCCCCCCTGCCCCTCCCCTCCCAGGAATTCCCACATGGCCCGTTTCAGATGCAGGGCCTGTGTGGAGACAAGGGGAAGGTGAAAAACAGGCCTCCCAGAAGTGTGGGAAGACTAGTTTCTGGCTTCCAGAGAGCTTCTGGAGTCCGGGGGAGGCCGTTTCGCTGTCCTGGAGACTCGAGGAAGCCTCTGGAGTCCGGGAAGAGTGAAAATGCCCCCCTCCCCCATGGTGCAGGAGGCTGACTAGGCTACGCCCACCCAGCAATTGGGGAGAGAACCCATTGCTAAAGTGTTTGAGCTCCCCTTGCCCTCATCCCTATTTATTGTGGCTGTCAGCGTTCCCAGAAAAGCCCAACTCCAATTAAGAACTCCGAGACAGGCACTTTCTCAAAGCATTTTCTTTTATTAGAATCGTGGTTATCATGTTATAACCTCCCTTTGGTTTGAGTTCAGCCCATCCAGAATCTGAATTTTGGGGGGGAAAAAAAGAAAGCCTGGCTGCTTTTTTGAATGTTTCTAGTGCTCGTTGCAGAAGCAACTAGCAAACCATGGACAGAAGGTCAGATTCTCCCCGAAACATCCAGGAAAGGGCAGAGGTTTCCCAGATGTTTCTGGCCACTGTATCTTCTTTCACGGTCTCTTGGGAGGGAGGAGGAGTTGTTTTGAAAGAGATAAGAGAAGGACAGAATGTTGCTCTGATCCCCTCTCTTGCCCCACAGATGCAAACAGGCAGGTTTTTGCTTCAATAGGTCCAGGATGGGGGATGATGGAGTTGAAGGCCAACCCACAGCCTGGACAAGGAAATGATTGTAATCTGAGAACAAACATCTGGATCAACCAGGATTCTTTGCTTGGGAAAGCAAATTCCCCTATGCAGATGTCCTATGCATCTGCTAGTTGTTGTTGTTGGTGATGATGATTCATTGCACAGTCAGCCAGATGTTCAGACTGGGGTTGGCATTTTTGTGTGCCTATCAAGTTCTTCCCAAGGACCTGGGATAGGCAAATCTGGATGTTTGACGGTATTATAGAGATCGCCCCAGGATGGAAGCTGCTCCAAGTAAAGCTGCCTTCTGCAATTGACTGATGGCAAATTTGTCAATGCCAATAATGGTGTTCAAGTGATTCTCCAGTTCTTTTGGGACTGCACCCAAGACGCCTATGACTATTGGAACTACCCTTGCTTGCCTTTGCCAGAGTCCTTCTATTTCTATTTGTAGGTCTTTGGAGTTTGTTATCTTCTCCAGTTCTTTCTCTTCTCTTCTCTTCTCTTCTCTTCTCTTCTCTTCTCTTCTCTTCTCTTCTCTTCTCTTCTCTTCTCTTCTCTTCTCTTCTCTTCTCTTCTCTTCTCTTCTCTTCTCTTCCCTTCCCTTCCCTTCCCTTCCCTTCCCTTCCCTTCCCTTCCCTTCCCTTCCCTTCTTTTCTCTCCTCTCCTCTCCTCTCCTCTTCTGCTGTCTCCAGGCACTGCCACATCCGCTATCCAGACTTTTTTTGTTTCTCATCGACAACTGTTAAGTCAGGGGTGTTTATGTGGGCAGGTGCCTGTCTGTCTGGATTCTGAAGTCCCGGAGCAATTTCACTTTTTCATTTTTCTATGACTTTTTTATGGTCACACCAGTTCTTGCTGGCAGGCAAATGTGATTTCTTGCAGATCTTCCAGTGCACCATTGTTGCTACTTTGTTATGCCGCTGCTTGTAGTCAGTTTGTGAGATCTTCTTGCAGCAGCTCACCAATTGCTTCAGCTTCTTTGGATAGGTGGCACTTACTGTCGGTTCCCGTCTTCTCAATTCTGGCTTTGTCCTTAAGGCTTGGTCTTGTGCAGCCAGAATTAATCTCTTGGTCTCTTTCTTTAACTTTCCTGCTCTTCGCCATTGCCAGGTCTTGTTATTATCTGCTTTCCCTGCTTTTTTTAAAAAATGTACTGGCCATGTAGTACTTTTGTCTTCCCATGCCTCCGTTCTCTCTTCATTTGGTCTTTTTTGTAGGCCAGTTTGGTTTCTCTGGCAGTCAGCAAGCCTTCCTGGCATATTTAACTTCAGTGCATCTTCTTCAGATATTCCTCCAAAGCCCTTTTTTCTTCTTCAACTCTCTGATGTACTTGCAACATTCCACGCCCTCCTATTTGCCTTGGTAGGTAGTCTGTCAAAGTCGCTGCGAGGATGGAAGGCATGATTCATTGTCATTCTTTTTCTGGTCTTCCTATCCATTGCTTTTAATTCTGTTTGAGTCCAGTTCACTATTATTGTTCTTGTTCTTGTTGTTGATGATGGCAAAGTCAGCCAGATGTTTAGACCGGATTTGGCATTTTTGTCCATCCGTCAACTTCGCTACCAACCCAATTTGCTTCCGTATGTCAAATTTGGATTGGAGAGAACTTATATTCATGGGCTCCCTCGGCAGGGGCATCCCCTTCACTTGGAAGCATCTAGCCAGGCTCCCCAAAGGTCCAGGGTTGCCTCCTGGTGATGACATGTGCTTTGTTGTGCTAGTTAGGGGCCCGGGCAGGAAATGCAGAGTGGAGACAGCTGCTTTGCTGGGGCATTGTGATATTATTAGTACTTCTGCTACCTTTTTCTCCTGGCTCTCCTTTGGGAAAAAAAAAAAAAAAACAATTGTCTTTGCGGATGCAGCGCTGGCCTTATGCTGCTGAGCTTTCCTGCTTTAGGGGTTTTGCAAAGAATGAGAATAAATGAATAATAATCCCTGTCTTGTGGATGCACCTGTGAATAATAGAAGGCAGACAGAAGAACGCCAAAGAATTGCACCAAGAATGTTTTGGATGGAACCAAGGAGGCACATAGGAAAACAATTCCTCATTTTAGAACGTAGAACTTTGTCCTTTTAACCTTAAAAAATTAGGTTTCGGGCAGCCGGTTTGCACTTACGACCGTCACGGTTAAGTGATCCCCTTTTGCGACCTGCAAGACTTACTTCACCAATGTCTCACTTAGCGACAGAAATGCTGGGCTCAATTGCGGTTGTATGTCGAGGACTGCCTGTGTGGAATATCTACATATCTATATCCATCTAATTTGGGTACTTTGGATTTTTAGAAGCCAGATAGAAAAGTGCAATTAGGATTCAGTCATCGATGGCCTCATTAAGTGTGATGCATTTACCTTCTGTAGGTGAATCTTCCTGGGTTTTGGTCCACCTGCCTGAACAATGATGGCTACATTGCTTGGTTATCATCTGCATGTTTTCCTTGGCAGAAAATCCCTCTGCATTTCATGCTTAAAATTTCTCCTCTGGACTTCTGCCAGATCAGAGGCTTTTACCAAAAGGAGCAAACCAGAGCTCTAGCATCCCAGTGCAAACTCTGTCCCTCATGTGAAGTCACAATGCGTGTTGAAAGGGATTGGAGGTGGCATCACATCAGTGTAGTAGGGCTTTTGTTCACACACACACACAAGCCCCTCTGCGCACCTCGAACTCCTCCTGCAGATCTCCCTGCCGGGCAATGCAGAATCTGGGCCAAACGGATGAGATGCAAATTTCCCACTTCCACAATTTCCTTTGCAGTTTCACTTTCATTCTGGATCTGGCTATTGAGAATTCTGGATTTGCCTATTCTGGATTTGGATCTCCTTATGGTCCCTGGAAGCTTGCAAACTGCTTTGCTTTTTTATTTATTTATTTTGTCTGGACAGAAGGTGAGGTTGCTAGGCAGATGCACCCTGGCAGAATTCCAGCTTCCTAGCTGGGGAATTCTAAGATGAACAGATGAATAGAGTTGGAAGGGACCTTGTAGATCATCTAGTCCAACCCCCTACCCAAGCAGGAGAGCCGACACCATTTCTGACACCTGGCAGTCCAGTCTCTTCTTGAAAGCTTCCAGTGACACACCCAAAAAATATGGTTTGGGGTTTGTCACTGCCTTAAGTCACTTCTGGATGCCGAGATTCTTGTGCTAACTAGGTCTTTTCTCGTCTTCCACCCCAGGCCTGTGTTCCTCATGCAATTCCCAGGATGGAGTTTGACAGCGAGGCCTCCCTGGTCCCTTGCGGGCAAGACAAGTTCATCTCAAAGTAAGTCAATCCCCCCATTGTCTCTTGGTACGAATCTGTGGGAGGTTCTTCGAGAAAAGAGAGCCGGGGGGGGGGCAGCAGGTGAGGGTCAAAGCAGGCAAGATGGCCAGCGGAAGAGCAGAGGTCTCCAAACTTGGTCCCTTTAAGACTTGTGGACTTCAACTCCCAGAATTCCTCAGCCAGCTATGTCATTCTGGGAATTCTGGGAGTTGAAGTCCACAAGTCTTAAAGGGGTCAAGTTTGGAGACCTCTGCTCCAGAGGATGAGCAAAGCTCTGCCCCTTTTTGCTCACTTGCCAATCTTCCAGGCATGTGCAAATGGGCGGGGCCTTATTCATCATCTCACCTTTTCTGACCCCCCTGCCAACCCCCCCCCCCCTCCATGCCATGAATGGGTGCATTTCCTGGGAACAGAAAGGGACAAGCAACACATTTGCAGGACTTCTAAGAACATGGTTGGTTTCCATCCGCTGTGTGTGCAGGAGGGGTCAAAAAAGTCCACATGGCAGCCACAACCGTACAATTTATACCCGCCTCCTTTTCTTGCTCTCAGGGTGGCTCTCAATGCATATAAAAGAGGACTGGGTTTTTTGTTTTTGTTTTTCCCATTCACCTGCGGGTCTTTTTAGCATTTTTTTTTTATTGGCCAGGTGTGAATTAGACACCCAAGGAATTTGTCTCTGGTGCATAAGCTCTCAGTATACCTACAACAATAGTGATAGATCATTATCACAGTCATTGTAAAAAATACGTTCATCATAGAATACTAGATACAGCAGTGATAATCATAGGATACTCAATAAGCAATCAGAAATGGCAGAAGAAACAATGGCTACCAACCTGCCTTCCATGGAGGACCTGTATATCCTGCCCGAGTCACAAAGAGGGCTGTGAAAATACCTACAGACCCCTCACATCCCGGACACAAACTGTTTCAACTCCTATCCTCAAAATGACGCCATAGAGTGTGCAGGGCTCTGTAGCGTCGTTTGGTGGGTAGGAGTTGAAACAGTTTATGTCCGGGATGTGAGGGGTCTGTAGGTATTTTCACAGCCCTCTTCTGGACTGCCACGTTGATTTTTTTTTTGAGACACACACATGGCCCCCTGGATGTGCCTAATTTTGGCGTTGTACTTGCCTAAAGATACACACTAAACTTTCCAGACAGAGGTTTCCACGCAAGCTATCTGAAAATCACCGGCCGAGAGTCAGAGAAATAAAACAGAGCTAGAATGTCATGTGGCAGTGGGAAAAGCTGTTAATTTAAAACATTGTATTTGTAACCAGGCACATATCCCGGTCTCCAAAGATTAAGATAAATGGGCTCAGGACTGAGAGTTTTTTACTTTGCCAAAAGGCTGAATATTTGGCTTTTGATCATTGTAGGCATTGCCCTAAAAGATATTTGGTGAATTGCCATTGTAGTTGGCATAAGCAAAACCCTTGTGGGGGCCCCGATGATCGTTTCTCAACCTTGGCAATGCTAAGATTTGTGGAACTTCCAGCCCCTTCCCACTTTTCCTGCTCCCCTTCTTTCCTCTCCCTTCTTTCAGGAATGAACTTCTGCTCCACTTAAAGACGTACAACCTTTACTACGAGGGGCAAAACCTGCAGCTTCGGCATCGAGAGGTAGGAAAAGGGCCCCCATCTTCAGACTCCCCAACGGGCCAGAAATTAAGGAGCGGAGGAGATTTCGCTGCAGGAGTTTATAATAATACAAAATTTGTCACAAAAACCTTCATTATGGTACAATAAACAGAATTGGGGGGAAAAAAGGACGGCGTAAACTGGCCACAACTTGGACCTTTAGAACAATGGCCACGTGGATAAAATCTCCAGCTGTCCATTGCAAAAGGCCACGTGGCTTGGGTCTGCGCCTGCAGGCAGTCCTCGACTTACGACAGTTCACTTAGGGACCGTTTGAAGTCACAGCGGCTCTGAAAAATGCGACAGACGGCCGTTTTTCACCCTTATGACCTTCGCAGTGTCCCTGGGGGTAGGGTGTCACATGACGGAAATTCAGGCGCTGGGCAGCCGGTTTGCACTTACAACTGTCACGGTTAAGTGATCCCCTTTTGCGACCTGCAAGACTTACTTCACCACTTACTTCACTTAGCGACAGAAATGCTGGGCTCAATTGCGGTTGTATGTCGAGGACTGCCTGTGTGGAATATCTACATATCTATATCCATCTATTTATAATCTATCATCTATCATCCATCTTTCATCCATCATCCATCTTTCACCCATCTTTTATTCATTTCTCATCCATCTTTCATCCATCTATCATCCATTTATCATCTATCATCTATCTTTCATCCATCTTTCATCCATCATCTAACGATCATCTATCACCCATCTTTCATCCATCATCTTTCATCTATCATCCATCTTTCATCCATCATCTTACTATCATCTATCATCCAACTTTCATCCATCATCTTCCATCTTTCATTTATCATCCATCTTTCATCTTTCATCCATCATCTAACTATCATCTATCACCCATCTTTCATCCATCATCTTCCATCTTTCATCTATCATCCATCTTTCATCCATCATCTAATGATCATTTATCACCCATCTTTCATCCATCATCTTCCATCTTTCATCTATCATCCATCTTTCATCCATCATCTTCCATCTTTCATCTATCATCCATCTTTCATCCATCATCTAACTATCATCTATCACCCATCTTTCATCCATCATCTTCCATCTTTCATCTATCATCCATCTTTCATCCATCATCTAACGATCATTTATCACCCATCTTTCATCCATCATCTTCCATCTTCCATCTATCATCTATCTTTCATCCATCATCTTCCATCTTTCATCTATCATCCATTTTTCATCCATCATCTAATTATCATCTATCACCCATCTTTCATCCATCATCTTCCATCTTTCATCTATCATCCATCTTTCATCCATCATCTAACTATCATCTATCACCCATCTTTCATCCATCATCTTCCATCTTTCATCTATCATCCATCTTTCATCCATCATCTAATGATCATTTATCACCCATCTTTCATCCATCATCTTCCATCTTTCATCTATCATCCATCTTTCATCCATCATCTTCCATCTTTCATCTATCATCCATCTTTCATCCATCATCTAACTATCATCTATCACCCATCTTTCATCCATCATCTTCCATCTTTCATCTATCATCCATCTTTCATCCATCATCTAACTATCATCTATCACCCATCTTTCATCCATCATCTTCCATCTTTCATCTATCATCCATCTTTTATCCATCATCTAACTATCATCTATCACCCATCTTTCATCCATCATCTTCCATCTTTCATCTATCATCCATCTTTCATCCATCATCTAACTATCATCTATCATCCAACTTTCATCTATCATCTTCCATCTTTCATCTTTCATCCATCTATCATCTAACTATATCCATCTATCATCCATCATCTAACGATCATCTATCACCCATCTTTCATCCATCTATCATCTATCCTTTATCTATCATCTATCAACCTATCAAACTAATTACCTATATATATATGTGTGTGTGTGCATGCGTGCATGTGTGTATACCCCCTTGATCTTTTGGGAACCCAAGAGGAGAGGAAGCCGGGGCCTCCCTTGGCCGTGTGGTCCGCCTTCTTCTCCCCTCTGGCTGGCCAGGCTCTGCCCTTGGCTGAGGGTCTCTTGTGCTTCCCTCCTCTCAGGAAGAAGGCGAGTTCATCGTGGAAGGGTCCCTCAACGTCTCCTGGGGCCTCTGCCGGCCCATCCGCCTGCAGATGCAGGACGACAACCAGCGCCTGCGCCCACCTCCCTCCTCCTCCTCCTGGCACTCTGGATGCAACCTGGGCGCCCACGGGTCAGTACACCTGCGGGGGGGGGGGGGGGCTGCCTGCGCACACGGCGGCCCTGTTAGTCGCGGCTTGTGCCCCAAAACAAAAGGCGAATGACTGGCTGGAGGCAAAGGACCCCCCCTTTCCCCCCCCTTCTGAGGCTCCTTTGTTCGAAGAGGAGGCGGGAAGGAGCAGCTGCTCTCTACCCCAGGCTGCCCCCACCAGCTTGGGTGTGTGTGTGTGTGTGTGTGTAGGTGCTCCTGCTGGGAGGATGTGGGAGGGGGGAAAGGGATTCGGGACTCTGGGGAGGACAGACCCTTTGGAGCTCTGGCCCTGAAACCCCCCTCCCCCCCCCCCCGTCTTTCTCACCTGATCAGGTACTTTTGTTCCAGTATTCCTTTGTTTATATCTTCCAACATTTTTTTGGGGGGGGGGGGGTTATTTTTAAATATACATCAACATCAATACAAGAACAGTGTGGCATCTGGGTATTGTTCATTTGGATAGAAAAAGCAATAATAATATGAATAATATTGTTACATTAGTCAAATTCATGTAATCCTAGTAATAATATCCATGTTGTTTTAAAGTAGTTATTCAATATTTCAATGTTCCACATT